>CM041777.1:65826987-66152708 GCA_023374045.1 Limonium bicolor | reverse complement strand
AAGTCATCCGCCTAAAAAATTCACCAAAAACTAAAACTCACCTAAACTGAAGTATACTTAAAACATATTCAAACTGTCCAAAATTATACAAGAGCAAACTAAATTGAAAAAAGAAATACCGAACAACACAAATTGAACCATTTGTTCAAACAAAAATCACCAACCACAAGTCATTCAAAACAAAATAATTCAAAATCTAAACAATGTTAAAATGTCATAAACTGAACACAATAAAAAAAATTGAATTCCCCCATCCCACCCAATCCAACCCAAACTAGATATTAAACGATACCAACTAATCAAATTATTATTTAACCAAACCTAATCAACCTAATTAAATAACCAATAACTTGTGTTGGGCTCGGCAATAGTGGAAATCAATTCTAAATTCTAATACTACCTCCGTCCCGTCATAAGTGTCTCATTTGCTTTTTGGCACGCTTTTCCACTTCAATATTAAATATTTAATATAAATAATTTTTAAAATTTAATTTTTACAATATATAGTTTTTCACATAAAGATTCCATTATTAAAAAAATTTATAAAAATATATTATCTTACATGTTAAATATTGAAGTCAAACGACAAGCTCAAATAGTAAAGAGGACAAAGTGAATGGGACGGAGGGAGTAAGTGTTTTAAAAATTCTAATGGTCAAAAGTGGGAAAATGTTAGAATTGTTCAAGAATGAGATAAGGACAACTATCAGAAGTTATTTATTTTTGCAGGACAAAAGTAGGGCAGCAGTAGGTGTACGGTTTTTGTGCGGACGTGTAGTGTAGCTTGTCCATTTCCAATTTGAACTACTCCCTCCGTCCTGAATTGACCGTCATGTTTATTATTTGGACATGTCGTTTGATTTCAATTTTTAACATATAAGATAAATTAATTTTGAAAATTTAAATTTTGCATATGATTCCTTACATGATAAACTATATGTTACAAAATTTAGTTTTATAAAATTATTTTATCTTATATGTTTAATATTGAAGTGGAAAAACGTGCCATAAAGCAAACAGGACGATCAATTCAGGACGGAGGGAGTATAAAATTGTTTTTTTTTTTCTTTTTTGGAATACAATCAATTGACTGACTCTCTACGTCACACATAACATAACTCCAACCTACAGACGTAGTAGGGCCAGTGGGCTTCATGGGCTAGAATCGAAGATGGTTTATGGAATTGGGCTTGTCTTCACCATATAATCCCATTTTTTTATTAGAATGGTTTTGTGAAACTTCGAAATAATCAATGTTATCCTCATAGAAATGTAATTCAATATAGTGTTGCGGTACTTGAACACAAAGTGGCCGAAGGTTGTAGTGTTCATTGAAGATGGTCCCTCGGCATACAACTCATTGAATTAATACCTCAACTAACTGAGTAGCTTATGGGACCCAACAACAACAAGAATGAAGGCTTTGTTTTAATAATTGAATCGTTGTTTCCCATCGCAGTAGGCCCATTTGCATTTTGCTCTTATGAGGAAATTGTGGAGTTGTAATAGTAAGTATAAAGAACCTCTGAGAGCATATTGGTAGACAACAGCCAAAGTCCTTTTCACTTCTTTCTTAAATGCTAGCTAGCGAAGTCGTTTTTTTTTTAAAAAATAAAAATGTAGAAGAACTCTATTTTTTTGCTGAAATAGAGCTTGCAATGTAAGGACTTCACTCCGCGCTTATTATCATGTCATCGTATATATGGAAATAGTACTGTAGAGCTAAATTAAGACAAACAGATGGGGTAGAAATCAACTCAACTCGAAATTTGATTTTAAATAATACTCCTATATCTTCAGGTTGAATTTTGGTGAACTACTCTGATTAATTCACGCAGACGTATATCTATTAACTACTCCCTCCGTCCTGAATTGACCGTCCTGTTTACTATTTGGACCATATAAGATAAATTAATATTGAAAATTTAAATTTTGCATATGATTCCTTACATGATAAACTATATGTTACAAAATTTAATTTTATAAAATTATTTTATCTTATATGTTTAATATTGAAGTGGAAAAACGTGTCATAAAGCAAACATGACGGTCAATTCAGGACGGAGGGAGTATATTTATTAGCTCGAGTACAAGTCTGAACCGTAGTTCGATTAATACTCCAAACCGCCAAGTTGTGAATACATGCCAATTAATTACGGTTAACTTATCTGTCTGAATAAGAAACTGGCTGTCTGGTTGGAGCTAATCTACTTGTTTTATTATACCATGAATGTAGATGGCAAAGCTTCCTTAAACCACAATAATTTGCCTGCCCTCATAAATTTTCTTATGTACACTCATCTTCATCATGATGGAGGAATATTAAACTGTCCCACCAACCATAACTCCAGGATTGCATTTTTTTTTTGAAAAAAAAACCCATAATTAACTCCAGGATTGCTACATGAAGAGATCAAGTACATATATAATTCGGTACAGGACAGCTGTTTTGAAATGTTTACTTAGCTTAGCCGTCAAAATGTTTCAAGTATATAAGGTTAAAGGTAATCAGTGCTGATTTAATCAGACAACCACGCATACATAACTGCAATTTGTAAATCACAGCTAATTTAATCCTGAAAATATTATTACACGATTGAAACAGAAGAAGGTACTTGCACGCTACAAGAAATTCAATGAAAGCCATAATTTTATTTGAATCTTTAATAATATTAGCTATATATATATATAACATGGTAACTACCTACATAAAATAGCTCTAAAAATTAATCCCGGAAATTCTAGACTTTCCTGAGTAATACGTACGAATCAAGTTAAAGTTGATAAAAAAAAATCTACTAAAATTGAATTGTAAACCAAAAATCGAACTTGATTGTCCCCAAAATCACTTTTCTGTTTGAATTGAAAAAATACATGCTGCCAAAATAAGATACACAATCTTGTAATTCTCATCCAATCAGTAGATTGTAAATCAAAATATATTTATTTACACAAGTATCATAATGTATTTGACAATCCAGCAAATAATTTGTGATGATTGTTGAGTAGAAATCACGTTTATTGTATTGATGGTATAATGAGCTACAGTATAAGTTATTAGAATTACTTTTTTTTAATTGTCCTTAAGCTGACATGACTTTGATTGGGAGGGGGATTCGGATCAACAGGATTCAGGCAATGCACAAAATAACAGCAGCATAGCATGAGTAGCAGGAGGACGATTCACTATGGGTACAGTACAGTACACCCTGAAGAAACTAAAGGATTCCCTCTCAACAATTTACATCAAGACATGAGTTTTCAAGCTGCAGGAACTGGGAGGGAGGGAGGTCTCTGTATATATATAAATGATCTTGATCAAATTACCAAAACGAAAAGCACAGGTTAGAGTTCGAAGACCGTCGTGTGGATTCTTTTACTACCACAGCATTCTCCTCCTCATAATCATCATCTTCTTTACTCGCCAAATAACCTGCCAATGGCTTACTCTTCCTCGTCACCCGATTCGTCTTCGACCTGCTGCTACTACTACTCATTCTGTACCTCTTACTCCTCGCCGGAGTCAACGGCGTGCTTCGCTGGTCGGTTCTTGCAGCACCACGCGAAGATATTGAGTTATCCGTCCTCCCCGACGCGGCCACGGTACTACTACTACTTCTACTTCCGCCACCAACCACTTTCCTGGTAATTATGCCACGAATACATAACACAAACTTGGGTAGTGATTTCCAGAACTCGGGTAAGAGGAGGAGCTTCAGTCTTCTCTTCAGCTTAACGGGTTTCTTATTACTGGGTTGGTGTTGCTGCTGGTAGCTATAAGCGGGCGGAGGTGTCAGTGGCGGGAGACCAGGTGATTGCCCAAGTGATGGGTGTTTTGGAGTTCCAGGTTTTGATTCCCATACGAATGGAACCGCAACAGAGACCCCACCATCGTATAATGGACATGGCATCGCCGCCGTACCGGAAGAAGGGTGGTAGTTATTGGTTTCTTGCTGTTGCAGTTGCTTGAACAATAAGCTGGAGACAAATCTGTCGTTCTCCTTTGTTTGGAAATTCTGTTCAGTGATCTTCAACATTTTGATAATTTGGTTCTTGGACGGTCGTGTTTAATTTGTTATAGGAATGGAATGATCGATATTGGGTTTCACCGACGAAACTAGTTGTTTGATGGTGTGACTGATAGAGTTGAGAGAGAAAGGTGAGGATAGTGATGGTGGTGGGCGTATTGAGTTTGGAGACAAGGTGGTCTGGTCTCCATCTTCTCTTTACAGGCTAGCAGAATTATATATAACAGGGTCACTACATTACATTATTACTGTTTGTTAAATTTGTGGTGGAGATTTAAGAAGTGGTGCATCTCCACATGTCCCACAGCCGGTCGACATGGTCCCACTCATTGAATACATAATGAAATTAGATCGAATATTAGTGGCAAACTGATACTAAGACTTACGGCTGTCAATCTTGAATCCGAAAACCAATCCGAAACCTACATACTAAAACATAGGTTCGGGTTATAATTTTCAAACCCCGAAAATATTTTTGGGTCAGGTTCGGGTTGGGTTGCTAAAAACTCGCGTCGGTTTTGGGTTTGACCTGCTGTTGTGCAAAATAGCGATGAAACTATCCTCCTAACTATGGGCAGTAAACCCAGTCATTGTAATACAACAAGGTCGTATCCATAGGGACTTCTTAACTATCTAATCAATTATAAGCTTAGCGAATGTGCAAAAAGATAAATAAAAGTGCATGATCTTAAATTGGGGGTTTTCGGGTTTTTAGTTGATATTAGAAATTGAAGAAAAACAATAAAGTTAAACTAACTAATCTAAGATAGATGTACCTTAGGATTATGGGAATCTCCTAAATCATCCCATTATGCTCTCATTTCTACCTCACTAAGTTGTCCATTAGAACCAATGTAAAGATTCTCCAAATCTTGGACTAAACAAATCTTACCTAATTAATCCACCTTCTAATTCATTTAAGGCTAAAGTCACTAGATACCATTAATTCAAGCTCCTAACAATTGCCCTAAAGTTCCACTCCCTAATTTAGAGAAATGAAAGTCAGGGTTCATCCCTAATTTGTCTAATCCCAAGCTCAAGACATAATTTTGTAAGGAATCACAATAAATGTAATAGGAGATCAAATCTAAAGCATTTTTAAGCATTGATGAGGAGAAAATAACTACAAAAGATGAGTTACATTACAAGAGCAATTTGGGGATTTCGGGAAGAAACCCCATCCCAAGGTATACAAGAGTATAAACAAGCATTAGAGCAATGATAACTTAAAAAGGAGAAGAGATAGCCATGGAGGTTGAAGGAGGGCTTCAATGGAGGTGAGCTTCCTCTTCTTCTTCCTCATCTTTTCCATCCTTTCTTTTCTTTTCCCGTCACCTAAGCTTAGTCTAATATACCCTCTCTCTCTCTCTCTCTCTCTCCTCTCTTATTCTCCTTTTAAAAACAAAAATCTGGGCAAAATTTCGGCCTAACTGACCCATTGGACCGACCCACGTGGTTGGTCGCCCCTATTGAAGATGATGCACGTCAGCAATTTTAAGTCCGATTGACCCACCCGGGTCGGTCCCCTGGGTCGTTCGCTTCCAGTAGGTTCTGAATGACCCATCTGGGGAGGTTGTCTGGGTCGGTCGGATCCAGTAGGTTCTGGAAAAAGTCCGACCGACCCTTATGGGTTGGTCCTTGGGTAGGCCGGTCTTCAAAGTGCTCTATCTTCTCCGTTATAGCTCTAATTTTGGATCCGTCTGCGCCCACGTGTTCACTCTTTGTCTACTTTATTCCTAGCTATGGTATCCCTCATGTTTCATCAATGATTGTGTAAAACACCAATAAAACACAAAACTAAAGAAAAACTAGCTAGAGTGAAGAAATAAGCATAAAAAGTGCTGATAAAACATACTAACTACACCCCTAAAACATGCTCATTTGGACACTTATCACTTGCCAACCCGATTTCAACCCGCAACCCAAAAACATTATAAAAAAGAAAAGAAAAAAATATATATTCTTATAGTTATGCAACACAACCCTAAATATATCAATCATGTAACCATTTATGTTTGATGGTTTTATATGTTATGTTATATTGTCTTGATGATTATGTGTAGAATTGTATTGATAGTACAATATGTTTAATTTTAGGTTGATTTTAGGTCAATTTCGGGTTGATTTTGGGTCGTCGGGTTGGTTTGGGTTGATTTCAGATCGTCAGGTTGGTTTCAGGTTGACAAATCATAACTTGTTTTGGGTTCAGGTCGGTGTCAGGTTGAGATGTAACATGAGCAGGGCGGGTTCGGGTTGAAGTCAGCCAGACCCAAAACCCAAAATTGACAATCCTACTAAGATCACACCATTTTTAAGAGCTCTATCAGGATTTTATTTATCTAACATATTTTATTTATATATTTTATAAACAAAGATATTCTGGATTAAGATAGATATTTATAGGAGATCAATAATATCCCTATTTATATGGAGTAGGGAATATGAGAGAATTTGGGATTTCAAAAAGAGAAAAATAGAGAGAAGAATTGAGTAAGAGCTCTTCAATTGATTAAAGAGCCGACTCACACATTAGTTTTAAGGAAAATTATGGTGGATGTAATTTTAAAGACCGAGAGGAAGAATAACGTGAGAGTTGTTGTCAAGATTTTTCCTTAACGTGTAAGTGTTGGTGTTCAACAGAGCACATGTTTGTGAGTCCCTGACTCAAGATACTCACAAGTAGGAACTTATATAGTTGGTATTAGAGCAAGGTGACCCCTAACTTAGAAGAGAAATCTTCAGAGTGATTGTGATGATTCCTAAATGTCAAGGCTCCCAATCTCATCAAGTTCAACTATTCATGCTGGTGTGAGTAGATAAAGGATCATCTTATGTCTGTAGACATTGATCTATGGACTGTAATCATGGAAGGTGATCTCGTTCAAAAAATTAACAAAATGAAAAGTCAGAAAAATTAAGCCAAGGGAGAGCTGGAACAACAACAATAAAAGACTGATGAGTGAAAGAAAACAAGCTCTTAGGATGATAGTCTCTTCACTCCTAGATGTGGAGCAAGGGAAGGTTCTCGGTATTCAAACCGCAAAAGAGTTATGGAACTTCCTCAAGACAGCTTATGCGGGGACATACTCCATCACAAAAACTAATGGGAAATAGTTCAAGAGACAGTTCGACAACTTCAAGATGATGGAAGGTGAGTATATAACTCAGACATTGGGTAGGTTTGATAAAATACTCTGTGAGTTGAAGACTGCGGAAGCTATACTGTTAAGTAGTGTTATCACGCAAGCTGTCTTGACAGTCTAGGAAAGAATTTGTTGAGCTTCACAACTCTGTTGGAAACTACAAGATCAGTCAAAATATTGTTTGAAGAATTAGGTTCTAAATTGACAATATATGGAGGGGAAATGAAAGGAGAAGTCACAACTCATGATCTATCACTCCAGGCTTGAGGAACTGTAACTGAATAAGAGGATGATGACCTCAATGAAGATGAGGAATCAGGCTTATCGCAAATGGAATTAGGAAAATATTTGGTGGTCACCGAGGCTCAAGTCCAAATTAAGTCGGTATAAGTCAAGAAAGGGATCAATCATATGTTTTAGGTGCACCAAGCCAGGCTATCCTGTCAAGTAATGTCCTCTTCACCATAAGGAAAATTATCGAACGAGGGTTCTCTCAAATACAGCGGTAGATGCATGGGGACATGACATCTCAGATACATACTCAAAACCATAGGAGGGAGCACAAATGTGTATGGCAACTAGGGATGTCAATCTTCACCCGAAAGAATTTTGGGTCAAATTTGGGTTGGGCCACTAAAACCCGTTTCGGGTTCGGGTTGAACTCGCCAACCCAAAAATACTATTATACGTAATGACTTCACTAGTGTTTAAAGATTAATATATGACTAAACTAATCATTTAATCAGTAATTTATGATTACATACATTACATGATAATTGATTAATATCAAAGTATTATATTTATTTATTTATTAAATAGTCCAAAACTTTAAAAATAAAATAAAATAATTTAAAAACGGGTTGGATTCGGGTTAACCCGCTCTCGGTTCAAATCAAGTTCAGGTTGACCTAAACTATTTTCAGGTGGGGTTTGGGTTGACCTAAACTATTTTTGGGCCGGGTTCGAGTTGATTCAGGTTGAGCTCAACTCGACCCAAAACCTGATTTTGACACCCCTAATGACAACAGTTGTTCATGAAGATGATGACATCAATACTGAGGATGATACTGACTACTACATCATGGTGAAGGATAACTGGAAGAAAATACTTGAAGAAAAAGAGGTAAACCTAGATCATGTTGAATATGTTTTCAATTTGATGAGTTGTTCACCATGTTAATCTCCGTTGTCTCTTAAATAAAAGTGTTGAAGCATCAATATGACACTGAGAATTGAGAACTCAAGACTTAAGTGGAAGATATGAGTATGTCTTCGACTAAAAATGAAAACTGTGTCATAGAGAGTCTAGATAAGCCAAGGATTAACTTTGTTAATCTTTTGGAAACTAGAATTTTCACTCTTCCATGTTTGGCACAAGAAGAGGTTCCCTTTTGGATCGAAATAAGTCATTGAAAAGGGAATGTGAAACACTCAGATAAGGTAGCCAATGTAAATCGGAAGTTAGAGGTTTGAACTCCTATTATTCCTACTTAGTATACTGGGAAGACAAATTCAAAGTAAATAACGCAGAAGAATAATTCATAGAAATGCACCTTGGGATATAAGTACTAGACATCCACACAATCTAAGACTGAGAAGTTAAAGACTAAAACAGTGGCATCTCAGTCGAAATTGGATTCGCATCGATACTACATCAATTGGGACACAAGATCATGGTGCCCCCAAATTGTTGAAAAAATAATTGCGACAAACATCACCAAGACAAAACTCATCCAAAATCAATAGACCACACCCTAAAAGGTGGTCTCCTATCAAATATTTAAGTCTTTGTCTACATCTGGGCTCAAGCATGTCTAGATACCTAAGACTCATCATCCTAATCAGACTCCCCGAGAAGGTTGTTCACCTCATTAAAATTTGTCTTCTCCTTCTCATTGATCAGATCATGACACCCTTCCAAAGGATTGGCCTGAGTATCTTCTACTTTCATATTGGCACGATAAAGTTCTATCTTTCGATGATAACATTAATGCGGTTTTTAGTGTCAAACTTAGCATCTATATCACGAAATATTTCTATTCTTAAGGTTTATGACTTAGTTACTTTTTTATTTGACAAAAGGAAGAAAATTGGTCTTGAACATATACATGTCTCTAACTCTGTCTGGCTATAAAAAGAAATGCAATAATTCAGGGAAACAGTTTCTGGCAGTTTTTGGCTCCAAACTTATTAACCACTATAGGACTTCAGGGGAAACCAACATGTTCAAGACTCAATGAGTTTTTTGCATCAACAAGGGGAAATTGTTGATGCATTATTTTAATGGACAAATTAAGTTGCAAACTGAGACTAAGATCGCAACATAGAAATAAAATCTTAAACCAACTTCGGAGGCATAACAGATTAGCTAAATTCCCGGAGACTCATTTTGTTGCTTAACAAACTACCCTAATCAGAATAAATCTGTCAGGATTTTATTTATCTATTAGATTTTATTTATCTATTTTGTAAACAAAGATATTTTGGATTTAGATAGATATAAGTAGGAGATAAATAATATCCCTATTTATATTGAGTTAGGAAACACTTGAAAATTATGGGGTTTTAAAGAAAGAGAAAAACATAGAGAAGAATTTAGAGAGAGCTTTTCAAGTGATTGAAGAGGCGATTCACACATTAACCTTGAAGGAGATTGTGGTGGATGCAATTCTAGAGACCAAAAGGAAGAATTACGAGGGTTGTTGTCTAAATCTTTCCTTGACGTTTAGTGTTGGTGTTCAGCTGAACACATGATTGTGTTACGTGAATTTCAATAAAGATTCAATCTTTATATTGTTCTCTCATTTGAATCCTCAAACTTATTTCTCGCGAGTCCCCGACTCAGGATACTCACAAGTAGAAACTTATATATATTATATATCAACTCCATAAATTAATAAAATAAACATATAATATATATACTATCTTCGTATATATCTATTGTTGTACTGGGTCAATGGTTATATCCTTTGGGTTAAATGGTCCTTTCAAGATAGCAATTATACATGCCTTCATCTTTTTTTCGAAATTAAATAGTATATGTTATTGTATCTTAGCCATTTATTTGCAAGATTGCTACATTTCACCACGTACATTCTTAAGTTTCAATGGACATCTACAATATTGATGAAGCAAGAGAAGAGTGAATACAAAATTACACCAATAATTCCAAACAATAACCTCGTCATAAATTTAATTACAAAGTACAACATTATGATAAAATGATCCCACCAACCAAACCATTGTTAAGATTTGTGTTATAAATGATCCCACCAACCCAACCATTAGTTAAGAATAACTACTACTACATCCACCCCTAGCGAATTAATTAAGAGAGTGTGGTCTGAATCGGTAAGTACTTTTCAATTAACAATGATAATTATTTTTTAATAAATAAGATTAATTAACAATGGTAATGTGATGTGATATGTGACTGGTTAAGACGAAACTAATAATTAGGAAGGTGTATTACTTAATTTACTAATAGTGAAAGAAAAACAAAGGATCGATAGAGAGTTATAATGATTACGAAGGTCCACTCAATTAACGTGGACACTTCTCAGTGTTTTGTTCATCATCATTCAGCTGAAGAGTCGACGACGCATGGTCTTTTTCCTTCGTTATTCTTGTCGAATCTGGCGATTATATATGACTAATTCGTGGTCCATCTTGTTCTGTTGGATCTAACTACTTTTTGCCTCTGCATACATCAATTTGTACAATTTACTAATGGATGCTAGTATTATTATTCTGTAAATGTCCTCAGTAGGGTCTGTGAGAATTGTTTGATAGCTGACTTGTACATGCTTTCAGTCTATTCCAATAAGTCTTTAATTAGATATACATATACTCAAGTTGTTTTATTTTATCTTATCTCAATAATAAGTATATTATTATATATAATAGACGTGTACTTAGTCCCATAGTATGATTAATCGCTATAAACATTGTCTCCATTTTACTCATAGTTATATAATAGGTGCGTTGAGTATGTAGTTTATAAAGGTTGAATGTAGGGTATAAGATCTTATACACAGATCAAATGTAGTTTTCTTCGTTCAGGACATATATGGTCTGACTTATTGGCGTTATAATTGTCTAGGTTTCAGAACTTGTACCCACTCCCTAGCTATAGACGTAACAAACTGAAAGCGATGACAAACTCTTTTAGTTTGTCTAAATTCCGGCCGTAGACTTGAATGTCCATCCTAATTTATGTTATTGTTTCCGATTAAGACGTGCCTTACTTGCAAAACAAAAAGAGAGGACTTTGATTAAGACGTGATTAGCATGCACATTTTTTTTATATTTGACGTAGACGAAGTCAAATGTCAGAAGCCTCTTTCCCTAGTTACGTAGTTGACTTCAGGTTTTTGAGAATATATGATTACGTACTAGAGATAATGAAGCTGTGTATTCTTATCGTGCGCGACGTCTGCTTTTGGTATACCATCCAATTTGGGTGGAGGGATGAGGTTGATATCAACCTAATCCAGCTCATTTAAAATTTCATTAACCCAACTTAACCCAAATATAGATGGGTTAAAAAATCATACCCCTAATCTAACCAGTTTAAAATTCTTAAACCCTAACCAATTACCCATTCAACCCATTTTTCAAGCAAACAATACTCATATTACTTATCACGGTCATAAATGTCATATCATATGAGATTAAATGGTATACATTTAGTACAATAGCTACTTTGATAGACCACTTTCAAAAGTATAGAAGTTACTTTTCACAACCCCTGGATAGCATTACATAATATATTTAATAGATATAATCACATCCCCTAGATACAATTTGGTAGACCACTTTGTAAAATACATTAGCTACTTCTAGAACTTAATAGATCGACATAGACCTCATTATTTTGCACAACTGAAGCTGATAACTGATGTCAGTTGTCAATTGAAACTAGAAAAAGTAGAGAGAAAAAAATATATAAGATGAAAAATTACGACAATTAATATATATGACATATAGAAAGAAAAAGTAAGCTGATGAGATAAACTCGTTTCTATAAGCCCGTAAAAGAATGATGCCATAAAGTACTATAGTTATCCAGTTATAATATCATTCATAAATATATATATTGTTTGATATTGTTCTTGAATACTTAAAGTTTCCTCATGAGTCTTGACAGACATAGTTGTCTTGAAATCAAGAGGACCCATTTGGTATATCTGTTGAACATCTTGTGAAGGTATTGACCAGTTTGAATAATCAACTGTTGAATACTTTCTTGTGATGTTCTATTGACTCTCTCCTAGATCTCGATCGATCTAGCCAACTTCGAAGTCTCGAAGCCATTATTGGTGCATATCAGGATAGACTATACTAATTAAGGATAGGTTAATTAAACGGGACCAACCCAAACGGGACCACGAGTCTTACGCTTCTTCCGCGCTGACCACGTTATCAGGGTCTGACCAATATATATATAGACCTACTTTGTTCACCCCTTATCATCATCTAAACACCAATTGTGTTGTATCATTTAGAAAAAGTCATAAACAGATATCATTCATAAAAAACCACATTCTGAAGTAGTTATCTTCACATCAGCAAGTGCAGAGTTTGTTGAGTCAAACTAATTAAACAAATAAGATGTGAAGTCAAAACTCTTAAAATAATTGTTTAATATGCAGAGCTGGTTGGGCCATTTGTTTGATTAATGATAAGTGGTGAAATAATGCTATTATAAGGTTTTTATTCACCTTCATTTTACTTGGTGCATAACCTATTTCACCACTTAATAGAGTAGCTTTGTGATTAATAGTGAACTTATATAGTTTGATCTCTTGATAGGTAATAGCTCATTTTGAGCATACTTTTTGGTTCTTTCAGAGCTAGTGGAATGCATCAACAGATTCCCCATCTCTCAAGCTTTCCAACGCCACCAACAGGGAGCAATTCCGAGCCACAACGAAGATTCTAGGCCCCGCGCAAGTTAGAGCAAATCACTGGAGCCGACCAACCTAGCCGACCGACCCAAGGTGGGTCGGTCCAACTCAACGGTAAGCTACTGGGATCGACCGACCCACAGGACCGACCTAGGGTGGGCAGTGGCGGACCTAGAAATTTTGTTTAGGGGGGCTAAATTTTTTTTTGACACTATCATTCTTTAAAACTTTATGCTATGTTGTATTTTTTCAAAAATTTATAAGAGCATTTGACAGATTTTCAATTCGGGACTTATAAAATATTTTTAGTTAATTATAAAATATTCAAAAAAAGACATAAAAAGTCACTATAATAATTAATTATAAGGAAAAAATACAAAATACTCCTACTAGTTAATAAAGTAATTTTAAAGTCCACAATATGCCCTAAGTGTCAAAAATGCAAAACAAAATAAGAAAAGTTTAGAATACTATAACAAATATTTAAAAGTATATATAAAAATTAAAATTAAAAATATAAAGTAAATAGTATTATAAAATTAAAAATAAAATATCAAAATATCAAAATTCATAAAATAATAATAAAAAAAATAGTTCTTCATTTTTTAAATTATTCAGTACCATGAAAAACGGTATAGTGTTTTAAACACATAATTTATACCAGTTTTCTATCAATTTATACCAATTAAGTACCATAGTTTATACCAAATAAGTATCATAACTTTATGATATAATATTTTTTGTTATCTACAAAATATTATGTCATAAAGTTATCTACAGAATATAATATAAATTTTTTAAAAATAATTTTTCTAGACATTAGTTAAAATTTAAAATAATTTAGTTTAGATAAATAATTTAAATTGGTGGATAAAAAAGTAACATAAAAATGTATGGTATAGTTAAGTGTAAATTGTGGTAATTAATTGGTGAAAAATTGATATAAATTATGTGTTTAAAACACTACATTATTTTATATGGTACCGAATAATTTTTCAAATCTAAGAAATATTTGTAAATTTTTATTTTTCAATTTTTAAAATTTAAAATTTTTAAGTTTTATTTTATTTTTCAATTTTCATATATCAAAATTTTTATATTGTTATAGTATTTATTTTTGTGAATTTTTAGCACTTAGGGGCATATTGTAAACTTAAAAAATCATTTTTTAACTAGTAGGGGTATTTTTATCTTTTTTCTTTTGGATAATGATTATTATGACATTTCATGGACTTTTGCAAAAACGTAGTGACATTTTGTGACTTGTTTTTTAGCATTTCATGAAATAAGTGACATTTCATGAAATTTCCCTTTTTTCTTAAGAAAACTTTTCACAAGTGTCGTATGTGTCCTATTCGTCCCTTCCTATATGTATGTTGGTTAGTTTGACGCTTTATTTTTATCAAACTTGAAATATCACATTGCCCATAATCAATTACATCGGTCTCAACTCTTTCTTTTTACGCATTGCTACTATTCTTGGTCTCTTTTTTGCCAGAGCCTTTTTCTCTTTTTGACGTGAGTCCCTGTCTTCTTCCCTAGCCTGTATTGAGCCTTCAAGCCTTACTTAGAAGTGGCAACGACCACCACTTCGGATTGGTTCCCGAGGAAACCTCGGTCTCCAATTGTCGGAATTGTCTTCTTTCAAAATCTTTTTAGAGAGATTCATTTTAAGGGCCATAAGGATAGTATAGAAAGAGAGTGGAGTGCGGAGAGGTGATGAGGCAAGCTTTTCTTCCAAGCTAGCGCTAAGAGGAGGAATTGATGAATTCGAATGAGTATAGAATGAAAGATTAGGAGTCTGATTTTGAGCTGAGGAAATCAAGGGTTTGTGGGAGTTAGAGGGGATTAGAATGTTTGACAGACATGAACATCACCTTAGAGTTGGGAAAGAGGTTTTTTTTGGATTGGAATGGGGTTGCACCCTGTGTGGGTTGCCTACACACTCAACTCCCTGTTGAGATCAGACCTTACGTAGTTCAGGATTTTTGGAATTTTGGAGTTTTACGGTTTTGAAGGTTTTTGAGGTGTTTGAGATTTAAAGGGGTTCAAAGTTTCGAGAAGTTTAGGGTTGAGATGCTAGAGTCTGTGAGACGCTTTGGTCTACGAGACATTTGGGATATTTAGATGATGGAAAGAATAAGATATTGAAGTCTGTGAGACGCTCGGGCCTATGAGACGTTTGAAATCTTGAGATGTTTGAGACTATGAGGCACTCAGGCCTATGAGACTTTTATAAGTTTGAGAGAAGTTGGAATTTGGAAGATGAATTGAGTTAGGAGCGATTTGGAGTTTGGAAGATAATTTGAGTATGTGAGACAATTGGAATTTGGGTGGCGGTCTCAAGTTTTTCAGGTTTGGGATTCTAAAAGGAGTGAACCCTTAAGAAATTCGGAATTTGAGGTTTCAAAGAGTATTGAACTTCTAAAAGGCTTGAAGTTTTGAGGATATTTCAGGATTTGAAATGAGATGATGACGGGCTGAATTGTTTGGAGGAATGATTGTCAAAATCGTCCCTCAAAATTTGTTTTATTTCGAAAAGGGCGGGTGATCCTGAAGGATCACCCATGTACCCCCTCGAATGCGACACTTAATTAATGATAGATGTCGGGGCTCGAAAGATGGGGCAATGTATTTATGTCGAAAACTAGAGTTTAGAGAGAAACACCATGAATACGATGCCCCTCGATCAAACCCTAATAACGTCTCTAACTCCCGGGTTTTAAAATATTGAAAACCGAAAACGTTGAAATCAAGTAGAAGGGAGTTAAATGATTATGAAAATCACGGCTGCAACTAGGAAGGCAGTCACATCCCTAGCACCCCGCCTCGTAAAAATCTAGGCTGCAATTAGGGGAGGTTTGTCACCTTAATGCTCTGCCTAAAGAAATCCAGACTACGACAAGGGATGTGACGACCCCAGTGCCCCGCCTCGGAGTGTTTTGGAAAGGGAGACAAGTGATGTCTAACCAGAAAGGAAATGTTTTGAAGGGGTTAGACATTTCTTGTTCCTCGAAAACGGTTTATTTTGAATTTGAAAAGTAAGTTAGAAAACTTTTAAAGTTGTTCAAAATTCTCTTTAAAGAAACACTTTTTGAGAAAATTTTAGAAGAAAACTTTTTGTATATGTGAGAAGAACTTTCTGTGTGTGGGGAAGAGTTTTCTGTTATGTGAGAAGAGTTTTCCCTTTGAAATTCCTCAAAATGGATTTTTAAAAATCTTGATGAGATTTGAATTGAAGAAAATGAGTTGTTTGGAATTAATTTGAAATTTATTTGAAAAAGGTGTTTTTTTTTAATTTTTGATGTTTGAATCAAAATTAAAAGATGATTTTGAATTTTTTGAAGTTTGAATTGAATTAACAAGTTGGGTTGAATTTGGGTTGAATTGAATTGAATTGGACTGAATTGAATTTGGGTTGATGGCGGGCTATTTTGAATTGGGCTTGGGTTTCGGGCCGAATTGGGTCGGTTTTAGGCTTTTGGGTGGAATTAGGCCAATTTTGGGTTTTTGGGCCGAATTGGGTTGTATCTAGGCTTTTGGGCCAAATTGGGCCGGTTCCAAGCTTTTGGACCGGTTGGGCCGGATTGTGCTTTTGGGTCGAATTGGGTTTTGGGCCATCCTGGAATTGGAATGAATTTTGGAATGGTTTTGAAATTGGATTTGATTTTGGACCTTGGAATTGGATTTGGAATTTAGGCCTGATTTGGGCCTTGGACTTGATTTGGAATTTGGGCCTGATTTGGGCTTGTGGGCCCAAGTGGGTTGTGGGCTGATTTTGGGATTATTAGGCCAGAGTAGGCTATGGGCTGATTTTAGGCCTTTGATTTGGATGTTGGGCCTGACTTGGTTTATGGGCCTGATTTGATCCTTGGCATGATTCGGATTTTGGGCCGCATTGGGTTTTGAGCCTGATTTGGGCCTTGGGCTTTGGGAGTTGGGCTTTTGATTTGCACTGATTTTTGGGATTTTGTGAACAAAATTTTAGTATTTGATTTGGGACAGAAATGTGAGATATTAACGAGTGAAAGGGATCGACTTATTGGTTTATTAATTCTTGATTATGGGTGAGTTGAAGGCCAAAGGGGATCCGACCGCACAAAACGAATCGGAGACCCGCTAGGCGTGGGGTGGTTTCGCATCTAAGCCCTCCTAAAATAGCCTTAAGGGCTTGTTCTTTAAGATTTTTGCTTCTATAGATAGAAGGGTGGTTTGGGTATTTTTCTGAAGCTATAGGAGAATATTGCCCCACGAAACGAATCAGAGACCCGTTCGGTGTGGGGCGATATTTTGTCTCAGAGTTTTTCTGTCAATGGAAGGGTCCTAGAGGATAATTAACTAGGGCTTAGATAGAAGAGAAGACTAGATTAACAAATTACAAAGACGATAAAGATAAAGCAGTATATGTGCAATAAAAAAATAGAGTAAATTACTCAGAACCCCCTTCAGGATTGGGTATAATACAGTTAACCCCCTTGTGTTTATCATAATTATTAGTAACCACCTCGAGGTTACGGTACCTCTGACTATGAGCCCCAGAACTATAACTTTGTCATCAAAACATTAACTACATGCTGATCCATCAGCTTAATCACATTATTAATGCCAGTCTGGACAACAAAACTGCTTAATTAATATCTTTTAACTCTCCCTCGTCCCAATTCAGATGCATTTTCGAGGTAGGGCTGATTTTTTTCGGATAATAATGCAGATTAATCAGTGTTTTTTATCCAGCATTTCATTAATAATGTGATAAAGTTGATGTGTCGGCACGTGGTTAATGTTTTGATAAAGGAGTTATAGTTCGGAGGCTCATAGTCAAAGATACTGTAACCTCATGGTGGTTACTAATAATTATGATAAACACAAGAGGGTTACCAATATTATATCCAATCCTCAAGGGGGTTCTGCGTAATTTACTCAAAAAAATAGATCAAGAGATCAAACAAATATAATGAATAATCAGACCAAGGTTGATAACCGAAACCATGTGATCTTATGAAGGTGTAACTGCTTTCACTAGTAAAAAGAACCGCTGAGATAGGCCGATTTTAAAAATCTCGCTAACCGATCTCAGCGGTTCTTACTTGTAACCCCCGTGAAAGGGTGCTTTTAAAAAATAAAATAACCTATTGCGGCGGTTCCTCTTAAAAACCGCTGAGATAGGTCAATTATTAACCTATCTCAGCGGTTTTTAAGAGGAACCGCCGCGATAGGCCTTTTAAATATACCCAGTAGCACGGACTCCCTCCTTCTTCCTACTCAGCCTAGCTAACCCTCTATGTGTGCGAAGAAGACGACGGCGATTTCGAGTACGACGCCTGCGACTACCACCGCCACCGCCATCTTCTCCTTCCACGCGCGCCACCAGCTTCGCCGCCTCCGTCGCCGTCGCCAGCACACCGTCGACAGTTCGCAGGCGTCGCCTACGCGACCTGCAGAAAACCGAGGTTAGATTTTCGAATTCTAACTTCGAATTATTGTTTGGTTAATTGAAAAATTTGTTGTATTGTAGTAGATCCGGAACTGATGGGTTCTGATAGTTGGATTAGTGCGAATTTAGGTTGTGTTAGCCTTTGATATGAGTAAAAATTTTAGGTCTTGTTAGGTGTTTACTAATTTTTGAATTGGGGGTGAAATCTGTGTAGTTTAGGGTTACGATTAGAAATTTAGGGTTTTGGAGTATTGCAAAATTTAGGGTTAATTTGTATGTCTTAATGATTCCGAAAATAACAAGGGATTATATGTGAACTTGAATTACAGATTTAGGTTTGGAATTAAAGTTTAATTGAAGTGGAAAAAATTTGAATTGATAAAATTAGGGTTTCTGGAAAATTGGGGTAAAAATGATGATTATGATAAAATTGTGACCGGAAATGCAATTGGAGAAAATTTAGGGTGAAATGGTAATTTTCTTTCTAAGTTTAATCGTTTACAGCAACAAGATGACCATGGGTTGATGTCAAACTTAGGTTGAAACTGCTTTTTTTGCATCTTGTGTCGTTGTGAGACACGGAATGAAAGAAACCATTCCTTATTGAATCTGAAATTTTGTTATGCTTTGTGGTCCATTTGCTCATTTGGGTTTGCTCTTGTTCCAGTTGCTCAGCTGGTTAGGCCATTTCATTAAGCCACTGATCGGAGCTGGCTGCTTAGTGTGACATACCCAATCTAGAGCTGGTAATTGGGTGGGTCCGTCAGGTTATGTCAGGTCTTTTTGCTCTTGGGTCGGGTTGAGCGAAGTTCAGGTTAGTAATTTTTGTCTTTCTGGTCACATTATTTTTTCCGATTGAATCAGTTTTAGATTGAGTAATTCAAGTTCATATTATTTTTTCCTTGTGTGTAATTTTTGCGTACCACTACCGTCTGCAGCTGCGCCACCTGCTTCACCTAATATTAATTCCTTGCTTCGCTGCTGTCTGTAGTAATTAGGGTGGTGCCTACATCTTCTTCTTCCTCATTTCTTCTGCTGTGGAGCAAGAGTGGAAAGGTAACATCTTCATCTATCTTTTCTCTTTGTTTGTTTAATTAATTATTGCAAAAAAGTGGTTGTGGTTAATATTGAGTGATTGTGAATAAGGATGGTTGCTGCCAATTGTTGAATTTGTTTGTCGTGGTAAATAAGATATTGGTGAATGCTTAATGATAAGCATGGGATTAACACGATTACGCAAAGGTCATGCCGAATTTTTTCTAGAATTGTATTAGTCTTATTAATTAATTTTATTTGTTGTTTGTGTATAACAATCTTTACTTTTCTTTGTCAGGTGTTCTGCATATTCTATTGGATTTGTACCAGTACTTTCCCAACCCATCACCAAAGCAGTCTCCTACCTTCCCCCTCTGTACAACCTTAAAACAAGTAAGTAATTAAACTTTATTTTTTGTTTTAATGATGCAATGATTTGATGATGTTAAATTACTACTATCTTAATTACTTGTTTTTGAATTGTTAGAATAAGCCTTGGTTAGTTACGTTGGAACGTTAGAGTAGTTAGGATACGTTAGTTTGGTTGGAACCATAAAGCAGTGCTTAGTTTGGTTGGAACCTTAGAGTTAGGTGAGATATCATGAGATATCAATCCAGTAGAAACATGCTCCATATACAAATGCAGACAAAACTGAAAGACAAATCAATCTTATACACGTTTTGTTTTCACATATAGAATGGAGCGTGACTGGATGTACGGTGATCGAGGGGATCACTTTGACGAGAAGCTGAAAGAGTTTCTCAAAGCGGCAGTGCAACACAAGGACAAACAAAGGCGGAAAAAATTTCATGTCCTTGTGTTGACTGTGGGGTCGTAAGGAAATATGTAGACATTGAGGAAATCAGATTCCATCTTAAAACCCGTGGATTCATGCCACATTACAGAAGATGGAATTTTCATGGAGAAACTGTTGAAGCTAGTGCTTCAACATCATACAGTGGTCATGATCCATGTTACACAAGTACCGACCACACCTTTAATACCATCAATGAGTCGGTACCGCTAAGTGATTCAGGATTCGATGACAGTGAGACCACTCACCATGATGAGCAAATGGATGAAATGTTTGAAAATGTTGCGGATACTTTTGTTGATAAGCCTGAAGAGTAACAAAGATTGTTGGATGCATCGAAGACACCGTTGTACCTTTCGTGCGTTAAATACACAAAATTGACGGTTGTACTTAATTTGTTCAGCTTGAAAGGGAAATATGGAGTTGGTGACAAGTGTTTCACGGCACTTCTAGAGCTGATACATGATATGCAACCTGATGGGAATGGTCTTCCTACATCCACCTACGAGGCAAAGAAATGGATGTGTCCAATGGGAGTTGAATATAAAAAGATTCATGCTTGTCCAAATAACTGTGTTGTATAGGGGTGAATACGAACATCTAGACAAGTGTCCTAAATGTTTGTTGTCCCAGTACAAGGACAAGGATGGGGATTCCTCCTTTCAGAAAAAAAAATCATCCAATAAAATTATTGTGGCACTTGCCGATAATTCCTAGATTCAAACTGTTGTTTACCAACCCAAAAGATGCGAAGAACTTACGATGGCACGCAGATGGTAGAAAAATTGATGAGAAATTAAGACATCCTGCAGACAGACCTTAGTGGAGAAATATCAACAGAAAGTTCAAACATCATTTTGGGGATGAGGATAGGAATCTGAGGCTTGGATTGTGTACCGATGGGATGAACCCGTATGGCACGTTGAGCAGTCAGCACAGCACTTGGCCGGTGCTACTAGTGATGTTATAACCCAAGGTTTCGCTGTATTTTATTTCGTCACAAGTGGCCTTATACTAATGTATTTTGTGATTCAGGACATGGATGTCCTCTGATTTAAAGAGGAGAATGAGTTGGTCTTTCCGCTTCTCTATATTGGTAAGGGATTATTAATTAGATTATTTGAGTTATTCTAATAACTCCCTAATCATGCTTCTCACCACTAACTAATCATCAACCCTTATTCCCGATCAGTTCCTCAAAGACGTTGAGCCTTCCCTCTCCCTTTTCTATCATCGTTACAACGTACTCCCCTTCTTGATCTGCAAGACCCTGCTGCACCGGTTAGAGGATTCTGCGTTTGCTTCATCTTCTTCTCCGCAATCAGGTTGGTGAATTGTATTTTGGTATTACAATTCATATTTGGGGTTAGGTTTTGGGGACTCTTTCGATCCCTAATTGTTCTTTGTAATCTGATTGCAATCAGTGTTGGTTCTTGTGTTTCTACCGATTCCTACCGCTGTTGGCTTCGTCTGTGATTTCGACGTCAGAATCAGGTGAGGATTGTGTTGCATTCTTCGAATTGCAGTTCAGATTTGGTAGCTTTGTCAGTTCTGATTGAGGGTTCTTCTCTGCATTGTTATTAGTAATTCGGTGGCTGTTTGGGGTTGCATTTTGGTCTGTGCTTCTGGGTCTGCGTTGGGTTGATTGCGCTGTTCAGATTCGAGGAATTCTTCTGCTGCGAGGTAGGTGGCTCTCGGATTCAGCTTGTGTGTTCAGCCTTGGGGAGTTTGGATTCTGCAAATTAAATCATTTGGGTGACTTCGTGTTTGTGTTTAAACCCCAAGGTTGTTTTCTGCAAACATATTTTTTTGGTATTGTTTTGTGCTTCTGTTCGTGTGAAAATCGCTTCTGTAAACTGAATTTTTCGGCGCGTCCGAACTTGGAAGTTCGGACACGCTCTGTTGCGCCTGGGTTTTCCGAGTTTTCCACTGCGCCCGAACTTCCGTTCGAAGTTGGAAGTTCGGACACCCCGTGTTTGCACTCTCTGTTTTTTGCTTCGACATGTGTCCGAACTTTGAAGCTCGGACACATGTTCGGACTTCACCAAGAGTCTTTTTCCGAAAAACGTCCGAACATCCGTCCGAACTTGGATGTTCAGACACCTTGATTTTTTCCGCGGATTTGAGTTCGACTTGCGTCCGAACTTCGACGTTCGAACTCAAGTTCGGACATGGCTCTGTTTTGGCTGTAACTTGCTCGTTTGAGCTCCGTTTTGAGTGCCGTCTGCGGTGTTGGATTCCTCTTTCTGAGTACTATCTTTTTTTGCATGTTTTAGCACATGTATAAGTGTTCCTTGATTTTAGAATCTTCAACAAGCTTCTGAACTCTGAGACTTCCGTTTGCGGGGTTGGATTCCCCTTCTGATTTCCAAGCTCTCTGTGTGCTTTCTGGTGCAATTGGTGCACATATGCTTATTTGTATTTAAGCTTCTGTTTTGGGACCTAGTTATCTCTGTATCTGAACCATGGATGGCTGGTTTAGCTATCTCGTAGCGCGCTGCGTAGGACGTCCTTCTGTTTCACGGGTGGTATCCCCGTTCTGTTCACAGGTTCCCACCTGTTCTGTTCACGAGTGATGTTTCCTCGTTCTGTTCACGGATTGTATCCATTCTGTTCGTATGCTTTGATTGACTAGTGTCACATTCTGTTCTGACTCTGTTTGTTTGACTCTGTTTAGTCTTATTTATGTTGGACTTCTGCTACCGATTTCCGTTATTGAACTGTGGCTTTCTTTCTGCCTTCTTCTGATTTGATAACATTTCATTAAATTTTTTGAGCATGCTGGTTGATGATGTTGGTCATCTACTGGGCATAGTTGGATGCTCATTCCCCTACTCTTACTAACATTGCAGATTGATCAGCGAGGATCTCTTTGCTCAACTTCTGGAGTTAGCTTTTGATTTTTTTAGTCCTTTTGAGACTTCTGCGTTTTGGTACTTGTAGCCTTTGGGCCTCTGATGTTAGTTTCTGCTTTTGATTTCGGATGAGGATTTGTATTAACTTTTGGAACCTTCGACACTTTGTTTATACTTATTTATACAAGTATTTTGCTTTGGGCCTTGTTCTGTTTAATTGCGTGCGATAGCTAGAGCCTTGCGTTATTAAGTAGTAATGCGCGGCGTGTAATACCCCTAACTCCTAGGCTAGTGTTTAGGGGTGTTACATTTAGTGGTATCAGAGCCAAGTTTCTAATCTGATGGGAATCTAGCGTTAGTCAGTCAGTCAGTCAGTATCTGTGCCTTGGAGTTTCAAGTCTGAATTGCTTGCTCTTGGATTTTCAGAATGCCACCACGAAGAGCTCCAGTCACTCCCCAGGGCGGTGTCGCCAAAGCGGTCCAGCAGTTCATGACTCAGCTACTGCAGACAGTTGCAGCTGGAGGAGCCCCTGGAGGAGGACCTGCTAGAGGAGCAGCTGGTGGTGCAGCTGGAGTGGGGGCTGCCGATGCTGGAGGCCGGAATGTGAAAGCGCTTCAGGAGTTCATGAAGCTGAAGCCTCCGTCGTTCAATGGGACATGAGATCCCCAGAAGGCCAGTCATTGGTTGACTGAGGTAGAGGATCTACTTCGGGTCATGGGCTCCGAGGAGGAGCAGAAGGTCGACTTTGCCACCTTCCTGTTTAAGGCTGAGGCTAAGGAGTGGTGGAGATCTGTGATGGGGAGGTTCCCACAACCTTGGACGTGGGACTAGTTTACCGGGGAGTTTAATAAGCAGTTCTACCCCGACGTCTACAAGGACCAGCGCATCCTGGAGTATAATCGGCTTCGCCAGGGCCGAGACATGAGTGTGGAGAACTACGTCAGGAAGTTCATCAGTTTGTCTAAGTTTTCACCTCAGCCCGACGAGCATAGGAGGGCCAGGAAGTTCGAGAGCGGCTTGAGGCCAGACATCCGCTCTGTTGTGACGCCGCTGCGTTACAAGACCTTCAGGGACGTTGCGGATGTCGCCCTGTTGGTGGAGGCTGATCTGAGGGGCCGCCAGTCTGGCGGGAAGGACCAGAAGAGGAAGCCGAGGTCCGACGAGAGTGATAAGAGGGATCAGTCTGCTTCTCAAAGAAGCAGTCTACTGGAGACCGTTCTGGGGACCGTCAGAGCTCGAGAGATAGAGGTGGTTCCTTTTCTTCATCGTCTGCTCCGAAGTGCCAGGTTTGTGGCAAGTTTCATCGAGGT
Source organism: Limonium bicolor (assembly GCA_023374045.1). Taxonomy (NCBI): domain Eukaryota; kingdom Viridiplantae; phylum Streptophyta; class Magnoliopsida; order Caryophyllales; family Plumbaginaceae; genus Limonium; species Limonium bicolor. Next base: position 66,128,178 of record CM041777.1, on the reverse strand, counting down.
CGGGACTGCTACAAGAAGTCCAGAGCTTGCTTCAAGTGTGGGTCCTTGAAGCATAGGATCGCCGACTGCCCTCAGGCGAGAGGAGCAGAGGTAGCTCTGGAGGTAGGACTGGAGGATCTGTTTCTGAGTCCAGAGATCGAGACCGGGCTGAGCAGAAGAAGCCCCAGGGCCAGACCAGAGTCTATGCGATGGCTGGAGAGAGGGACCGATCCACTGACAGAGTTGTCACAGGTATTCTCCAGCTGTCCTCCCGTCCTATTTTCTGTTTGTTTGACTCTGGAGCCACCCACTCTTTTATTTCTGCTGAGTTGGTGGGTGAGCTCGGTTTGCCTGTTGTGCCCTTGAGTATTGAGTTGTGTGTGCATAGTCCGTTAGTTAGAGATTCTGCTATGTTTCTGAATTCTGTCTGTAAGGATAGTCCTGTGTTAGTCAGAGATAGGACTCTGTATGCTAACCTCATCCCTATGGAGATGAGAAATTTTGATGTGATCCTGGGCATGGATTGGCTTGCTGCCCACCATGCCCGTATTGATTGTGCTGCTTCGAGGGTTACTTTTGAGGAGCCGGGTCAGCCCCGCCTAGTTGTAGCAGGGAATGGAATCCCGTGCTCGCCGCCAGTCATCTCAGCCATGCAGGCGTTTCGCTATCTACGGAAAGGATGCGAGGGATTTCTATGCTACATCCCTGAGGTTCGCAAGGATGCGAAGTTAGATGACGTCCCAGTGGTCAGAGACTTTCCCAACGTGTTTCAGGACGATGTGCCTGGGCTTCCCCCTGTCAGAGAGGTGGAGTTCTTGATCGAGCTCGCACCCGAGACTAGCCGATTTCGAAGGCCCCATACCGGATGGCGCCCGCTGAGCTTAAGGAGCTGAAGATCCAGTTGCAGGAGTTGTTGGATAAGGGCTTTATACGCCCTAGTGTGTCACCTTGGGGAGCGCCCGTCTTGTTTTTTAAGAAGAAGGATGGTAGTATGCGGTTATGCATTGACTACAGGGAGCTCAATAAGGTTGCTATTAAGAATAGGTATCCTCTCCCGCGCATAGATGACTTGTTCGACCAGTTAGCTGGAGCTAAGGTGTTCTCGAAGATCGATCTGAGGTCGGGTTATCATCAGCTGAGGATTAAGGCAGACGACGTGCCTAAGTCCACCTTCAGGACTCGTTATGGACACTACAAGTTCCTAGTGATGTCATTCGGTCTGAAATGCGCATTCTGTATTTATGGATATGATGAACTGAGTTTTCAAGCCGTTGTTGGACCAGTTCGTCGTGGTGTTTATTGATGATATCTTGGTATACTCCAAGAGTGCTGAGGAGCACGAGGAGCATTTGAGGACCGTTCTCCAGACTCTGAGAGAGAAGGAGCTGTACACGAAGCTGAAGAAATGTGAGTTCTGGTTGGACCAGGTAGTATTCTTGGGACATGTGGTCTCCAAGGATGGTATCTCCGTGGACCCGGAGAAGATTAGAGCTATCACTGAGTGGGCCAGGCCCACTAATGTTGGTGAGATTCGTAGCTTCCTTGGACTAGCAGGCTACTATCGTAAATTTATGGAGGGCCTCTCCAAGTTAGTGATTCTGTTGACCCGTCTGCTACAGAAGGAGGTGAAGTTTGAGTGGAGCGAGGTCTGTGAGCAGTGCTTCCAGGAGTTGAAGAAGAGGCTGACGTCTACACCGATTTTGACTTTCCAGAGGGGACCGAGGGTCTAGAGGTGTTCTGTGACGTGTCCCATAAAGGACTCGGGTGTCTTCTGATGCAACATGGGAAGGTGGTTGCTTATGGCTCTCGTCAGCTTAAGCCATATGAGAGGAACTACCCGACCCATGACCTGGAGTTAGCTGCTGTAGTGTTTGCTCTGAAGATTTGGAGGCACTACCTATGTGGAGCTTCGTGCAAAGTGTATACGGACCACAAGAGCCTCAAGTACTTGTTCACTCAGAAGGAGTTGAACTTGAGGCAGAGGAGGTGGTTGGAGTTGTTGCACGACTACGATTTGGAGATCCTCTACCATCCTGGTAGAGCAAATGTGGTTGCGGATGCGCTCAGTAGGAGGGGTCCGTCTAGGGCTGTCTGTGCCTTGTCTGGGGTGCAGAGGTCTGCTCTCGAGTTGTAGCGCATGGGTATTTGGGTAGTCCATCCAGAGAGGTCCGGGATGTTGGCAGCGTTACAGATTCAGCCTACCTTGATCGACCGGATCAAGGCGAGTCAGGAGCTCGACGCCGAGTTGTGTAAGATCAGAGAGGGACTATCTGCTAGTCAGGAGTCTGAGTTTCGGGTTTCAGAGGATGGGTGTCTGAGATTCAGAGACCGTGTTTGTGTACCTGCAGACGATGCTCTGAGGCGAGAGATTATGCATGAGGCTCATGAAGCCCCATACTCGGTACACCCAGGAGGTGTAAAGATGTACCGGGATCTTCAAGAGACATTATGGTGGAGCAATATGAAGAGGGGCATATCTGACTTTGTATCCAGATGTTGGACCTGTCAGCAGGTCAAGGCCGAACATCAGAGACCAGCTGGTTTGCTTCAGCCTCTACCCGTTCCGTAGTGGAAGTGGGAGAGCGTAGGCATGGACTTAGTCATGGGACTGCCTAAGACTCCGAGAGGGTTCGATGCAGCATGGGTTATTGTGGACAGACTCACGAAGAGTGCTCACTTTTTGCCGGTCAGGAAGACCTTCAGTTTGCATCGCCTAGCGCAGTTATATATGGATGAGATAGTGCGTTTGCATGGGGTTCCAGCTTCGATTGTGTCTGACAGAGACCCGCGCTTCGTATCTAGATTCTGGCAGAGTTTGCATCAGGCTATGGGGACGAAGTTGTCGTTCAGCTCAGCTTATCATCCTCAGTCAGATGGGCAGACAGAGAGGACGAATCAGGTCCTGGAGGACATGCTTAGAGCATGCGTGCTCGACTTTGGAGGCAGTTGGGATCAGTACGTGGCGTTGATCGAGTTTGCTTATAATATTAGCTTCCAGTCTAGCATCGGGATGACCCCGTTTGAGGCTCTGTATGGCAGGAGGTGCAGATCACCCATCTGTTGGGATGATCTGAAGGAGAGAGCAGTTGTTGGTCCGGACTTGCTTGAGGATGTTGTGGGTAAGATTCAGTCCATCAGAGAGCGTCTGCTTGTGGCTCAGAGTCGTAAGAAGAGTTACACTGATCATAGGAGATGACCTCTAGAGTTTGAGGTAGGAGACCATGTATATCTGAAGGTTTCTCCAGTCCGTGGAGTGGTGCGGTTTGGGAAGAGAGGAAAGCTCAGTCCTCGCTTCGTTGGCCCTTTTGAGATCCTGGAGAGGATCGTACCGGTTGCTTCCCGTTTGGCCTTGTCTCCGTCGCTAGCAGCGGTGCATAGTATGTTTCATGTTTCCATGCTGAGGAAGTATGTCCCAGACCCGTCTCATGTCATTGATTTTGGTCGCTTCAGTTGAGAGAGAACTTCACGTTCGAAGCAGCTCCTTCGAGCATTTTAGCCAGAGACGTTCGTAAGCTCAGAGTAAGACCATGCCTTTGGTCAAGGTTCAGTGGTCAGGTCAGTCCGAAGAGGAGGCAACCTGGGAAGTGGAAAGTGAAGTGCGCTCTAAGTTTCCCGCTCTCTTCGAACAGTAGGTACGTTCAATTTCAATGACAAAATTCTTTTAAGGGGGAGGTGATGTTATAACCCAAGGTTTCGCTGTATTTTATTTTGTCACAAGTGGCCTTATACTAATGTATTTTGTGATTCAGGACATGGATGTCCTCTGATTTAAAGAGGAGGACGAGTTGGTCTTTCCACTTCTCTATTTTGGTAAGGGATTATTAATTAGATTATTTGAGTTATTCTAATAACTCCCTAATCACGCTTCTCACCACTAACTAATCCTCAACCCTTATTCCCGATCAGTTCCTCAAAGACGTTGAGCCTTCCCTCTCCCTTCTCTATCATCGTTACAACGTACCCCCCTTCTTGATCTACAAGACCCTGCTGCGCCGGTTAGAGGATTATGCGTTTGCTTCATCTTCTTCTCCGCAATCAGGTTGGTGAATTGTATTTTGGTATTACAATTCAGATTTGGGGTTAGGTTTTGGGGACTCTTTCGATCCCTAATTGTTCTTTGTAATCTGATTGCAATCAGCGTTGGTTCTTGTGTTTCTACCGATTCCTGCCGCTGTTGGCTTCGTCTGTGATTTCGACGTCAGAATCAGGTGAGGATTGTGTTGCATTCTTCGAATTGCAGTTCAGATTTGGTAGCTTTGTCAGTTCTGATTGAGGGTTCTTCTCTGCATTGTTATTAGTAATTCGGTGGCTGTTTGGGGTTGCATTTTGGTCTGCGCTTCTGGGTCTGCGTTGGGTTGATTGCGCTGTTCAGATTCGAGGAATTCTTCTGCTGTATCGAGGTAGGTGGCTCTCGGATTCAGCTTGTGTGTTCAGCCTTGGGGAGTTTGGATTCTACAAATTAAATCGTTGGGTGACTTCGTGTTTGTGTTTAATTCTGTCTGATTTACTGCTGTTTCAATGGCTTAAACCCCCAAGGTTGTTTTCTGTAAACATATGTTGTTTTGGTATTGTTTTGTGCTTCTATTCGTGTGAAAATCGCTTCTGTAAACTGAATTTTTCGGCGTGTCCGAACTTCGCCTGGGTTTTCCAAGTTTTCCACTGCGCCCGAACTTCCGTTCGAACTTGGAAGTTCGGACACCCCGTGTTTACGCTCTCTGTGTTTTGCTTCGACATGTGTCCGAACTTTGAAGCTCGGACACATATTTGGACTTCACCACGAGTCTTTTTCCGAAAAACGTCCGAACATCCATCCGAACTTGGATGTTCGGACACCTTGAATTTTTCTGCGGATTTGAGTTCGACTTGCATCCGAACTTCAACGTTCGGACTCAAGTTCGGACATGGCTCTGTTTTGGCTGTAACTTGCTCGTTTGAGCTCCGTCTGCGGCGTTGGATTCCTCTTTCTGAGTACTATCTGTTTTTGCATGTTTTAGCACATGTATAAGTGTTCTTTGATTTGAGAATCTTCAACAAGCTTCTGAACTCTGAGACTTCCGTTTGCGGGGTTGGATTCCCCTTCTGATTTCCAAGCTCTCTGTGTGCTTTCTGGTGCAATTGGTGTACACATGCTTATTTGTATTTAAGCTTCTGTTTGGGACCTAGTTATCTCTGTATCTGAACCGTGGATGGCTGGTTTAGCTATCTTGTAGTGCGCTGCGTAGGATGTCCTTCTGTTTCACAGGTGGTATCCCCGTTCTGTTCACAGGTTCCCACCTGTTCTGTTCACGAGTGATGTTTCCTCGTTCTGTTCACGGATTGTATTCGTTTGTCGGTATGCTTTGATTGACTAGTATCCCACTCTGTTCTGACTCTGTTGTTTGACTCTGTTTAGTCCTATTTATGTTGGACTTCTGCTTCTGATTTCCGTTATTAAACTGTGGCTTTCTTTCTGCCTTCTTCTGATTTGATAACATTTCATTAAATGTTTTGAGCATGCTGGTTGATGATGTTGGTCATCTACTGGGCATAGTTGGATGCTCATTCCCCTACTCTTACTAACATTGCAGATTGATCAGCGAGGATCTCTTTGCTCAGCTTCTGGAGTTAGCTTTTGATTTTTTTAGTCCTTTTGAGACTTCTGCGTTTTGGTACTTGTAGCCTTTGGGCCTCTGATGTTAGTTTCTGCTTTTGATTTCGGATGAGGATTTGTATTAACTTTTGGAACCTTCGACACTTTGTTTATACTTATTTATACAAGTATTTTGCTTTGGGCCTTGTTCTGTTTAATTGCGTGCGATAGCTAGAGCCTTGCATTATTAAGTAGTAATACGCGGCGTGTAATACCCCTAACTCCTAGACCAGTGTTTGGGGGTGTTACAAGTGATCTATAATTTACCGTCATGGCTGTGTATGAAACAAAAATACATTATGTTATCACTCCTAATATCTGGTCCAAAGCAACCTGGTCATAACATTGACGTATATCTTGCACCATTGATCGACGATCTCAAGTTGTTGTGGAATGAAGGGACAGTGGTACATGATGCTCATGTGAAAGAAAATTTTACACTGAAGGCGATGTTGTTCTGTACTGTTAATGACTTTCTTGCCTATGGGAACTTGTCAGGATACTCGGTGAAAGGATTCAAAGTGTGTCTGATATGTGAGGATGAAACATGTTCAGACCGTCTGAAGCACTGCGGCAAAAATGTTTGCATGTGTCATCGACGGTTTCTTTCAGTAGACCATCCTTACCGCTCAAGAAAGCGAAAACTATTCAACAATGAGCCCGACACTCATGTGGCCCGTTTGCCTTTGACTTCAGAGGAAGTGTATGCAAAGGTCAAAGACATTGAAAATGTCTTTGGAAACACATCCAAGCCGCCGAAGAACATTTGGAAAAAACGTTCCATTTTTTGGGATCTACCGTATTGGCGGCATCTGCATGTTCAACACTGTTTGGATATCATGCACATTATAAAGAACGTTGGTGAGGCAGTGAGTGGTACTTTGCTCAACATACCCGGCAAGACGATAGATGGATTGATGGTGAGGAGAGATATGCAAGAGTTGCGCATACGGAAAGAAATGCACCCATAAGAGGATGAGAAACAAACATATCTACCTCCTGCTTGTTATACCCTCTCTAAGAGTGAAAAATTCTGTTTTTGCAATTGTTTACACTCGTTGAAGGTACCATCTGGGTACTCTTCAAACTGAAAGAACCTAGTTTCAATGAAGGATTTGAACCTGTTGGGCATGAAATCTCATGATTATCACGTGTTAATGTTGCATCTTCTTCCAGTTGCAATCTGAGGGATATTACCAAAAAATGTTAGAAATGCTCTAACTCGATTATGTTTCTTCTTCAACGCTGTCTGCTGCAAGGCAATTGACTCAGACACCCTCGATGATCTACAACATGAAATTGTTGTGACAATATGCCAGCTTGAGATGTATTTCCCACCGTCTTTATTCGACATAATGGTGCATTTAATAGTCCATATTGTCCAGGAGATCAAACTGTGTGGTCCGGTCTACTTACGTTACATGTATCCTTTCGAGCGATATATGGGGACCTTGAAGGGTAGAATGAAAAATAAATATAGACCGGAAGGTAGCATCATTGAAGCAACAGTGATTGAGGAAGTCACAAAATTTATGACAAGTTATTTGAACGATGCAGAGTCAATTGGTATTCCCAAACCACATCACCATGGTAGATTTAAGGGTAAAGGAGATACTGACAAAAAAGTGTGTGTCTCTCGTGATCTCATCCAGCAAGCACATTTATTTGTATTACAACATCTTGAGGTTGTTGAACCCTACTTTGATATTCAAATTGCTGAGTTAAGGCGAAAAAACTCTACCAAAAACCATATCTAGCTTAAAAAAGAACAAAATCGAGTGTTCATCCAATGGTTTAAGGTATATGTGTTTGAGCAAGCTTCATTGAACCCAGAGGATGTCAGTGAAGAAATCAAATGTTTAGCAGTTGGTCGTGGAACTGATATTGTATCATTTGAAGGGTATGACATTAATGGATGTACATACTACACTGCACGCCAAGATGCTAAATCAATATTCCAGAACAGTGGGGTAAAAATTGAAGCATCAGTGACTGAATATGGTCTCGGTAACCAGGTTCAACCAATGAGCAGTAGTAGTTGGTATTATGGTGTCATAGAGGACATATGGGAACTAGACTAAGACATTAATTTGTTTCTAGTGTTCCACTGCAAATGGGTAGACAACCGATATGGACACCAAAATGATAAAGGACTTATTTTGGTTGATCTCTCACGTGTTACAGATTATAAGGAAGATCAATTAGTGTTGGGTAAAGACTGTGACCAGGTGTTTTATGTTGAAGACCCAAAAGATGGTAGATGGTCTGTTGTTCTTCCAGGTAGAAGACCGGTTTTGTTTGAGGTGAAAGCAATGATGATGATGACACTGAGCCGATAGATGAACCAATATTGTTTCATATAGAATTGTGTGATTCAACTTATGATTTGCAAAATGATGATGTTCAGACCATCTACGCTCGATCAGGCCATAACGAGGGGGTTTGGGTAGAAAACACAAAATGATATAAGTTACCATGTCTAGGTAACACCATTGGTTGAAATTGTATATTGTTAGTACAATGTTATCAATGGATGATCATCCGATGGACGATCCTATAGGAGAGCTGCTCATGACTGGGGAAGTTCAGCCCCAGCAGACTAGACCGGCGAAACGCACCACACAAGGTGGTAAAAAGAAGTCGAAGACAGCAGACGCCCCAACACAACAGACTGAGGCAACTGGGCCTTCACATGAAACACAAGAGATACAAGTTGCTTCTCCACCTATCAAGAAACAGAAAAAACGAGGCGTTGCCCGTGGACTGAAGGCAAATAGAGGCCCCCCGACCAAGCCTTTGGAATTCAATCAATGGAATCAGCCACATGTACATGGAAGAATGATTTCACTGCTATGGCTAGGCATTTGCTGAGTTCATACTGCAATATAAACCACCATTGGAAGCAAGTGCCTATGGCGTTGAAGGAGTAGATATTTGAGCGTCTTCAGGTATTAATTGATGTTTATAGTTTGTTTTAAGATTAATGTAGTTACTATTTAACACTAATCCATTTTTTTACGTATAGACCCGATTCAATATAGATCCTTCTATGAAGGACGATGTGATGAAGGGAATTACCAGACAGTTTAGAGACTTCAGATCTCTGCTCACGAGGCAGTACATTTACTGTGAGGAGCCAACATACATAGAGGAAGCAGCAGATGAAGATGTGGATGATCGGAGAACACCATGGCAGAAATACGATGGTATTACTGAAGAGCAGTGGAAGGAGTTTGTTGAGAAGCGTTTGACCCCTGAGTTCAAGGTGAGTTTCACACTAGTAGTTCTTTCATATGATAAACGTTTAAAGTGTCAATAGAGTTCATTTCTTATATAATTTGACAATCCATTCATTCTTTGTATAATTTGTCTTTTTCATACATATACGTAGGCTTTACGTGAGAAACAACAACAAAATGTCAAGAAAAATCTTTACCCCCATCACTTGGGCGGTAAAAGTATTGCTCAGTGTGTGCCAGAGTGGGAGAAAGAGGTGATGCTGCCAGCTGATTCAAATATCAGTGACAAAAGGATGAAGGTTTGGGACTTAAGTCGACGGAAGAAACCTTCAGATCCGGCGGCACCTGCTGAGTATGATGACGGCACGAGAGAAATCATCAACCAAATGGGAAGTGCTTTTTAGTTTGAAAAAAGTAGAATGTTTATTATATAATATCAGAGTAACAATAGCAATTACATTATATGCATCTTATTTGAATTATTAAACTTGTACCGATGGATAAAGACAAGTAACAAGAGTGATAAACAAGATAACTAAAACTGTTATTGAATGTCTCGTATCACACTTGATACAAGATATACACGTAGTGAATATACACCCACTACAATCACATGAATACTCTTAACTCTAAACTCGTTGAGAGAACAAGAAACTCTCAACTCACAAGATTACTCTCAGCCTTGTGTTTCCCGTAAACTGCTTAGGATGTTCACTACATAGATAAACTCACGCTTACAACAAATTTCCCGTTCACTCACTAGAATTCTCTCAGTTGTGTTTCCCTTTCGTATTTTTCTCCTTTGAAAGCCCACCTTTAACCTAGACTTTCTTCCCCTTATATAGATACAGAGATCATGTGAGAATCTATCATATAAGATTTTATCTTTAACAGCTAGATAAAATATTTTTGGATATTTTACTTATTCTCTGCTTGTCAGTTCAAGACGGATGGACTTCGCTTCAGGCAAGTCTTAAAACGGGCTTCAGTTTTGAACTGAGTTCGCCGATCAAAATAGCATTAACAGTTTCCCCCTTTTTAATGCGGTAAACTGTTGAAGTCTTGAACTGAACGAATGTCCTCTGAGAATATATAGCTGGTTCCCCCTGAGTCTTTGCCTTGGTATTACAAGTAGACAATACGATCACATATCGGCTGTTCCCCCTGAATCTCATTCATCCGTGGCAATTTCCTGTACTTTGTCTAAGACTTAACATCTTTCAAGCATTAAGTAATACAAGTATAATACCACAGATAGTAACATTATACCAGTTCATGAATGCAGAATAGAAACAAGAATATCGCAAGTTTCAGAGCAATATTATGAAAGACCCAACTAAGAAAAATATCCAGGAATCTCAATGTAAACACTTCAGATCAGAAAGCATAAAGTCGTGGAGCAGTTATATCTAAGCAGATCAAACAGTCACCAAAAAGAATAAATGTCTAAGACTTCCAACTTTCCCCCTTTTGCCACATCAAAAAGAAGATAGAACATAGTGTGTAAAGACTAGCATCAAAATAAGAATATTCAATGTGAACTAGGGGAAGGGTGGGATGCACTCCGAAAGTCACTAAACTTTTTCTGATGGTTCAGAGGATGAGTTCGTTGTAGTCATCAAAAAATCCAACTTCTCTTCTAAAAGGTTGATCATGTCCATCAATCGCTTCTCCATTGCTGCCATAAAGTCCAGTACTGACTGAATAAGAAGGGAATTTGGTGCAGTGACATGGTCAGTCTTGGCCTCATGTTGCACAGTCTGTTTGAACTGCCAGCCCGACTCAGTGAGTTCCAGTCTCATCTTGGATAGAGTAGAAATAGCCAGGTAGTTGGTTGGTTGAGCAGAGATGGAATACACATCTTCCAAAGCAAGCTGAAAATGTCGAAGGACCATTGTCATCCATAAAGGGTAAGGAATTGATGGCTTTGAACTATTAACAATTGTTTGCAAATGAGAGATAATGATTCTAGGTAGTGATAGATGAATTCTTTTATCTAGCCACCACATTGTCGCTAGATCGATAGGAGTGACCTTGTCGCACATATCAGTACGTGGGAGAATACTCCGATAAGCAATGAGATGCAATAATCGTGGTAAAACACCTAAATCCCTGTGTGGATAGTGTGGAGGGTGATTTTTCGGTATGAGGGGGGGGGGGGGGTCTATCTAAATATGGTCTGACTGAAAAGTCGAGATCCTAGAAAATGCCATTCTGTGGAGGGTGAAAACCCGTTATTCATGGCACCCTCAAATACCTAGTAAATTGTCCGTCTTTCCCAGAAAGCATGAAGGGGAGTGCAAGTGTGCACTACACCCGCTCTCGATGGGCTCCACGCGGACTTATGCCCTAAGGGCGGAAATTGACTAGAGTCGCCACCTAGTTTGACCTAAGGAACTAGGAAGGGAGGAGAAGGGTTCTAAGAACCGTTGGTTGACTCTGAATTTGCTGCCTATGGATAGGATTTATCTGGTCAGATCAGAGATTCTATTGTGGGTTCGCACTGGGTTACACCCCTTAGAAGTAGAAACGACCACGACTTCAGATTGGTGCCCGAGGAAACCTCGGTCTCCAATTGTCGGGATTGCCTTCTTTCAAAACCTTATTAGAGAGATTCATTTAAAATCCAAGGATAGGATAGGAAGAGAGAAGAGAGAGGGAGAGTGGATAAGACGAGCTTTTCTGCCAAGCTAGCGCCTAGAAGAGGGAATTGGGGAATTTGAAGGAGTATAGAATGAAGACTAGGGAAAAGTTTGATGTGAGGTTGAGTGAATAGACAAAGCTTGAAGTCCGATGGCTTAAACTTTGTGAGAACCGAAGAAGGTTTAAATGTTTTGAGAGATATGAGAGCCACCTCAGAAGGGGAAAAGGGTTTTTTGTTTGGAATGAGGTCGCACCCTAAGTGGGTTGCCTACGTACTCAACTTCCTATTGAGATCAGACCTTACGTAGTTCAAGGTTTTGGGGGTTTTTGGAGATCTTGGGGTTTCGAAGGTTTTTGGGATGTTTGAGAGGTTAGTCTGTGAGACGCTCGGGTCTATGAGACAATTGAGATGTTCATGTAGTGGGAGGTATGGGATATCAAAGTCTGTGAGACACTCGGGTCTGTGAGACATTTGAATCTTGATATGGTAGAGAGGTTGAGATGTTCGAGTCTGTGAGGCGCTCGGGCCTGTGGGACTTTGGAGGTTTGAGAGAAGCTGGGATTAGGGAGAGGATTCGAGTTTGAGGTGATTCAAAGTTTGAATGATGATTTGAGTATGAAGTGATTTGGAGTTTTGAAGATGATTTGAGTAAGTGAGGCAATTAGCAGTTAGGAGAGATCCCGGGTTTTTCAGATTTAAGATTCTGAAAGGATTGATATTTGGGATATTTCGAATTTAGAGTGAGATGATGGTGGACTGAATTGTTTGGAGGAATGATTGTCAAAATTGTCTCTTAAAGTTTTTTTTTAAATCGGAAATTCCTTTTTTGTTGTAAAAGGGCGGATAATCCTGAGAGATTGCCCTATGTACCCCCTCAAACACGACACTTAATTAATGGTAAGTGCCGAGGTTCGAAAGATGGGGCAATGAATTTATGTCAAAAAATAGGATTTAGAGAGAAACACCATGAATGAGATGTTCTCGGTCAAACCCTAATAACGTCTCTAACTCCCGGGTTTAAAACATTAAAAGCCGAAAATACTGAAATCGAGCAGAAGGGAGTTAGATGATTCTAAAATTCCGGCTGCAACTAGGAAGGTCGTTACTTCCCTAGCACCCCGCCTTGCAAAAATCTAGGCTGCAATTAGGGGAGGTTTGTCACCCTAATGCCCCGCCTAAAGAGATCCAGACTGCGACAAAGGAGATCACGACCCCAGGCCCCGCCTCGGATTTTTATTTTGGAAAGGGAGACAAGTGATGTTCTAACCAGGAAGGAAATGTTTTGAAGGGGTCAGACATTTCTTGTTCCCCGAAAATGATTTATTTGAGTTGAAAACTAAGTTTGAAAACTTTTGAAGTTGTTCGGAATTCTCAATAAAGAAACGCTGATTTTGGGAAATGTTTTTAGGGGAAAACTTTCTGTGTATGTGAGAAGAACTTTCTGCGTTTGAGAAGAGTTTTCTGTGATGTGAGAAGAGTTTTCCTTTAAAATTCCACAAAATGGTTTCTTTTTTAATAAAGTGATGGTTTGAAATTCTTTTTTTGGTTTTTGGATTTTGAAAGGAATTTACAAGTTGTGTGTGGATTGGATGAAATGTGTTTGGGTTGAATTGAGCTGGATGAAGTCGGTTTGGATTGAGGTCGAGTTTGAACTGGATTGAGGTTCGGGCTTGAACTAGATTGAAGTTCGGGTTGGGTCAAAGTTGGGTCAAGGTCAAAATTTGGTCAAAGTCAACATTCGAATTGGTCAAGGTCAATGTTTTTGGTCAAGGTCAATGTTTTTGGTCAAGGTCAACATTTTTGGTCAAGGTCAACATTTTTGGTCAAGGTCAATATTTTTGGTCAAGGTCAATGTTTTTGGTCAAGGTCAATATTTTTGGTCAAGGTCAAGGTTTGACATTTGTGGACTTGGTTTGGGTTGGTGGGCTAATGGGCCGGATTGGTTAATAGGCCGGATTGGGTTAATGGGCCGGATTGGGTTAATGGGCCAGATTGGGTTAATGGGCCGGATTGGGTTAATGGGCTAGGTGTGGGTATTTAGGCCGAGACTGGGTTTGGGCCGAGATGGGTTTGGGCCATGGACTTTGGGCCGAGAGTGGTTATTTGGGCCGGATTGGGTTAATGGGCTGGGTGTGGGTATTTGGGCCGAGACTGGGTTTGGACCAGGGGCTTTAGGCCGGTTGTGGGCTTGAGTTTCAAGTTTGGGCTTGGACTTTGATTGTAGGCTTGGGCCTTTGATTAGGTGTTGGGCCGATTTGTAATTGGGCCGAGATTGGGCTCAAGAGTGTTTAATTTATGGGCCAAAGTGGGTTAGTGGGCCTTGTTTGAACTTTTGGGTCAGATGGGCCTTGTGTAGGCTTTGATTGGGCTTGTGGGCCTAGCAGGCTTAATGGGCCGAATTAGGCTTTGGGCCTTGGTCAAAGGTGGAAGTTTGGGCCTTGTTTGGGCCTTTGGGTCGGATTGGGCCTTGGGCTAATGAGTTTTGGACGGGACGTGGACTTGGGCCAAAGTTGGTTATGGGTCAGGTTGAAGCTTTTGGGTCAGATTGAAGTTTTAGGCTTGGTTGAGCGATTTGGGTCGAATTCTGATTTGGGCCGGGTCATGATTTGGGCTAGAATGTGGGTGAGAGATTTTGAATTTGGAAAATTTGATGGTCTAAAACCGAAATGAGAATGTTAGTATATATACATATATATACATATGTTAGGTGCATTTTAGGGTTTAGGGTATCACCACCACGAGATAGGCCAATGGTCTATCAGACCAGGGGAACACCCTCTATCCTAAAGGAATCATTATTTGCTTATAAATAAATGTGTGTTTTAGGGTTTAGGATGTCACCACCATGAGATAGGCCAATGGTCTATCAGGCAAGGGGGACCCCACTATCCTAATGGCTTGGACCTAAAGGACATAACTAGGGCTTAGAAAGGGTTAGAAGCAAGATCAACGAATTGTAGTGAAAGTAGAGATTGAACAACACACATATAATGAAGCAATTTATGACAGGCCAACAACCATGATAAAATAAGTCAAAACAGACAGAGATCGATAACCGAATCTTAAGGAGAATCATCACTGTTTCATTGTCCTCAAAGACCAAACAAGGGTTAATCTCAAATATTAACCAAACTAAAAAATTGGTTGACACTCAACTTTTCTTCCCTTGCTTTTTTCTTTTTATCCTCTCATGACCGAACAACATTTCTGTACAGAGCAAACAGAGGGGCAAAAAGAAGCTAAATGAAGCTACCACGCATTGGCCAGGTTGGAGAGAACTGCACTGAACCTTTTATTCCTTCCACTTTATTCAGTCACCCGTTTTTTCTTTTAAACCAGAGAAACGATGATACCCTCCAGACAACACGATAAGACACGTCAGTGAATCAAGGAGCAAATGATAATTTAGATCAGAAATAGATACAAAGGGAGGAAGAGTACCCTCCTGCATTAAACCATCAGAAAGAAAACAAAATACACAAGGTGATCAAAGCATTAGTCCAAGAACCTAATCATACAAAGAAACGGATGAAATCAGATGGAGAGGTGTGAATGCCTGCAGTAGCAGTCGAGTATACCCAGGACTTCTTACCGAAGCAAGAGACTTCAATTTCAGAGGGACAGATCGACCAACTGAACAAAAAAAATAGCAACCCAGGCGCAAAGTTTCTGTCGGGAGCAGCTTCAGATTACACAGGCATAATCCAAACCGAACGTGATACACGGATCGATGGGTACAGATACATGAACAGGAAGAAGAAGAAAGTAGTTATACGACCTTAAACCGAAACCACATAACAGGTACTTCACACTTGATAGCAGATCAACGAACAGACCATAAAATATGCAAGGGTAAGGAGGGATTCTGTTCTCAACCCCTTTCTTCTTTACTTAACAAAAAAAGGCAAGCTTATGAGCATTAGGGTGCGTAAACGTATTCGACGAGAAGAAAACAAACATAATCCATGTAATCTGAACTCAAAATTTAGGCTCGCATTGCTTCCCTGTTTATCTGTTCGTGGACTGCTTTGTCCATACCAGCTTAGGAGCATACAAACGTGAGAAACCGAAAACGAAAATGAGAGGTACAGATTGTACCCCGCGTTCCACCTTTGCCAGAAGTAGAAGCATACGAAATCGAAATTCGCAGCTCCGATTCTAGAGATTTGGACGAAATGACTATATGTAAAGAAAAGAACGCAAGAATGAAAATGGAAGGAAGAGTAGAGGAGGAGAGGTGGATTCGAACGGGATCCTACACTTCATAATCGGAGTTCAATCACCTGTTCTCCGGACTTCTCTATCGATACAAAAACGAGAACGAAATCGAATGAGAGGAAACGGGCGAACTTCTGGCAAACCACGAAGGAGGAGAGTTTGAGGAGATGGAGTGGTAGTTCTCCCTGGGAGCTCTCGCGGTGGTGTTTTTAGAGCAAGGGAGAAAGCTATTTTCTGGGTTTCTTTCTTCCTCTTCAAACAGATTTCAAAGAATGGAATATCCCAGGTTCTGAGACAGGAAACACGTGAATTATGGGTTGTCCGCCGGTCCTTTCTTCTATAAAACAGTAGGGTTTGTGGTTGTCTTATAATGAGAGGGTGGGGTTTAGGGTTTTTGAGTGGGCTTGAGTTATTGTTTGGGCCTGTAGGTCCAATGCTTGGAGCTGGAATGGGCTTAAGGGCCTGAGCTAGGCTAGAGTTCAACTAAGTGTGGATTGGGTTTGTAAGATGAAAATGAGTGTGTATAAATGGAAATAAAAATAAAAATACTAATGCTAATAGTAGAATAAAATAAAAATATAAGAAAAAGTGAATAGATGATTAAAAATAAAATAGTAAAATAAGTGAATAAACAAAAGGGGACGACCTTGTAACTGGACTGTCGATGGAAATTCATTTTCGAAGAATCGTGTTTCTATGAAATGCTTTGAAAAAGATTAAAAAAAATGGTTTCGTTTTAGCACGCACGCTAATATGTTTTTGAAAAAGAAAGGCGACGACCCCTCTTATTATTTCAGAATTTGCTTTGTGGGGTGAGAATTTTTGGTGTCTACAGATAGTGTTTCAGTCTTGAACTCGCACGAGATAGACCGAAGTGTTATACTACTTCAGTGTGGGATGCCACATCCACCTTCTGAGTATTGAACTCAGCTAAACCGTCTAGAGGTACTTCAAGAATCATTGCAAGCCAGGCGGGGGAATTTATCATCTTGATACCAGCCACTTCAGTCTTAAGTTCATACGGAGAGACAAACTCCAAATTTAGGACAAACAGAAACAAGAGTTCCGGGTAGTATATGGTTTCAGAACTGAACAGCTTTTCCCAACCTTGAAACTTTAAAATCTCTCCTAAAGATTCCAGTGAGTTCTTTCCTAGCCAGTCACAATCTATCAATTTGCCAGGGATAATATCTGATTCAAGCATAGCGCGACTAAATATAGGTTTCTGAGGAAAGGAACGACCTGGATTTTGCAATCTTTCAAGATGAAACTCTTTCGCTTTTAGTTTCGAGTGGTGTTTTGCCACATATTTCAACCTTTTCGACAATCATGGTTGCTTAGCTGCAGAATCGTCATTCTTGTGGTTTGGGATAGTCGATGAAGCATCTTCGACACCCATGGTTGGCTTCCTGGCAGGTGTACACAACAGACGGCGTGTACTAGCTGACGGTGGAGATGGTATGTCAGCTTCAGTTGGAGTTGCAGAAGATTCATCATCGCTTACCACAGTAGCATCTTTAGGAGTTGGGATTTAACTTCAAGTGAGGGTTTTGATGTTGAATCAGGAAATGGCGGAGTTTGGCTATGGTCAGTCGGCTTTTCAGAAGCAAGAGGTTGAGTGTTTTCATATACAAGTTGGTCGAAGGAATCCATGGGTGATTTGTGTAAGAGTTTGGTGTTGGCTTAAGAATGGAAGACAGATAATGGGAAGAAGATCGTTTCAGAGAAAAAAGATTTTGAATCTTGACCAAGTGAGAGAATGTTGATGAAGAGAGAGTAGGAAAATAAGGAGAAGTCGAAACGTTTGTGTGTTTGAGAAGAAGGTTGTAAAAAATATAGAAAGTAATAAAATAAAAATAAAAATAAAACAGCCCGCTACTTAACATCATATATCAGTCCTAGACTGAGTCTCACATAATAGAAAGTTCAAGAACAAGTTTAGTAAATCATGTTTGTTTCCAAGAAGATCAGACAATATTTCTGAGTAAATTGGTTTTTTCCGTTCTCCTTTCATTTTCAACTAGATGGAAGTAACAACAAGTAGCACGTTTGGATTCTAGGCTTGATTCCATTCCACTTTTCAACTTCCCTTTGAATCGACAAGGGGCGAGAAGTAAAATTGTATTCCATTGTACCTTTCATCGCCACAGATTCATACTCACAGTCTATTTTCATATTATGAAGATATTCACATAACATATGTTGAACATAGAGCAACTATAATTGTCATTAAGCAACACCTTGACTTTTACTCTCCATCTATGTAACGACGTTGGGTCAACTTGCCCAGAGTAGTTACCCTTACGAAGTTAGATGATAAAGCCTCCTATAAGACTTAATTGCCAGATGAAAGAGGCCAAATCTGTGTTGTTTAACTGTGAGCATTGGAATCTCTTGCCTTGTTCAGTCCACCATACAAACCATCCAACCCAGTTATCTTTGAATACAAACGTGTCACTTGTTGTATACATCAAGTAGGTTAAAAGTTTCTGGGATTATAAGAGACTTCCAACTTACTCAGTCGTATTGTGAAGAGTTACTAGGAGAAACATTAAACTTATTTTAACAAGATTCTTGACAGTTGATTCAATGAAAAACTCAGTATAGAACTATATCAACCATGTGAAGCCATCGGATTGCATACATTTGAAACAGAAAAGGTAATGACATAAATCAAGAAAAGAAATAAACTTTAGTTCTAACCTGATAAGTACAAGATAGCAAGACTCAGGCCAAACATCAAAGGAAAAGAAAAGAAGAAAAGAAAGAAAGAAAACAAAAGTTGTTTCTCACTTGGTGTCGACCATGCCAATCTCAAAACAAAGTTTCTCAAAAGTGTCTCTGGGTAAAGGCTTAGTAAAGATATCAGCTAACTGTTTGTCCGTTGAACAATGAATTAGGGTAACCGTGCCATGTTTGACATGATCTCGAATGAAGTGGTGACGTATATCAATGTGTTTTGAGCGGGAGTGATGAACATGATTTTTGGTTAACTCAATTGTGCTTGTGTTATCACGATAGATAGGAACAGGTATGAAGGATAATCCATAGTCCTCAAGTTGTTGATAGAGCCACAAAATCTGGGCACAACAAGCAGCAGCGGCAATATACTCAGCTTTAGTCGTAGACAGAGCAACCGAAGCTTGTTTTCTAGAAGACCATGCGATGAGATTTGAACCCAAGAATTGGACCGTGCCAGTTGTACTCTTTCGATCAGTTAGGGAACCACCAAAATTTGCATCGGTGTATCCAGCAAGAGTGGGTAAAGAAGTGGCCGTGTACAGGAGACCAAGTAACAGTGTTCCTTGAAGATAACGAAAAATGCGTTTGACGGCCTTTACATGTGGTAACTTTGGATTAGCTTGGAAGCGAGCACAAAAACAAACACTTTGCATGATGTCGGGATGACTTGCAGTGAGATAGAGAAGAGACCCAATCATCCCCCTATAAACAGTTGGATCTGTTGCCTCTGCAGTTGGCTTCAGTCCTAATATGAGAGTAGTAGACATCGGGTAGACATCGGTTTGCAATCATTGAACTTGTATTTAGACAAAGATCCAATGTATATTTGGTTTGACTAATAAATATACCATTAGCTGTCTGCCTGATTTGTAACCCAAGAAAAAATGTCAACTCACCCATGTTGCTCATTTGGAATTCTTGTCATCATTGACTCGAATTCCTTTGTCAGATATGGACTGGTGGATCCGAAAACAATATCATCAACATATATTTGTACTAGACGTTTGTCCATCCCACTTTGTTTAATAAACAGTATGCGATCAACATGCCCCCGGACAAAGTGTTGATTGATGAGAAAAGATTTCAACCTCTCATACCATGCCCTTGGTGCTTGCTTAAGACCATATAGAGCCTTCTTCAAGCGATAAACATGATTTGGATAAGTTGTGTCCTCAAAGCCTGGTGGTTGAAAGACATATACTTCTTCCTTGAGGTGTCCATTCAAGAAAGCACACTTGACATCCATTTGGTAAAGTGTGAACCTATGCAAGGTTGCAAAGGCAATGAGGAGACGAATGGCTTCAAGTCGTGCTACTGGAGCATAGGTTTCATCAAAATCCTAACCCTCCTGTTGATTATACCCTTTTGCAACTAGACGTGCTTTATTTATGGAGATTTGACCATTTGAATCAAGTTTATTTAGGTAAACCCACTTCGTTCCAATGACATTATGATTCACAGGTTTTTCAACAAGTTCCCACACATCATTCCTTACAAATTCATTCAATTCCTCATGCATAGCGTTTATCCAACTCTCATGCTCTAATGCCTCTTTCACAGTCTTTGGTTCCACTGTAGAAACAAAACCGTAAAAAGCACAAAAAATTTGTGCATTTGACCGGGTTTGAACTCCTGAGTTCAAATCTGATAGAATGTTGTTGATTTCTATGCCTGGAGCATTCCTAGCAGTCAGATGATGTGTGACTACTGCTTCCTGAGTCACAGCTGGAACTGATTTTGTTGGTTCTGGTGGTGGCGAACTGAGTTATGAGCTAAGGATGGTGAATTTTCAGTTGGCGCCAATTCTTCTTCTGATTCAGCCCCGGGACTTCATCAATGGTTGTTTCTCCATCCTTTGGCTGAAAAAGATAATCCATTTTTTCTTGACTAACCCTTCCACCAAAGTTATTCTCGTCAAACTTGACGTTTGCTGACTCTTCGACTATTAGAGTGCATTTGTTAAAGACACGATAAGCTTTGCTATTCATAGCATAGCCAAGAAAGACTCCTTCATCACTTCTTTTGTCGAACTTTCCTAGTTGGTCTTTTCCATGGTTGAGGAAATAGCATGTACATCCAAACACTCTGAAGTGTGATATGGATGGCTTAAGTCCTTTGAACAGTTCATAGAAGTCTTGATTAGGATTGGACGGATTAAGGCTCTATTAAGGATGTAGCAGGCTGTATTTATAGCTTCACCCCAAAAGCTAGGAGAAAGACCACTACTATTCAACATTGTGCGAGCCATCTCTTGAAGTGTTCTATTTTTCCGTTCGACGACCCCGTTTTGCTGAGGAGTCCTAGCCGCATAATAAGTGTGTGTGATTCCATTGTCAGTGCAGAACTGAGACATCTTGCGATTAAGGAATTGTTCCCTGATCAGTTCAAATGCTCTTGACTTTATTCTCAGTTTGAGTTTGAATCCTGATGAATAGACGTATAATTTCATCAAAGGTTTGATCTTTGCTATGAAGTAAGATAGTCCGTGTATATCTTGAATAATCATCAACTACTACCAGTATGTGTCTTTTCCCACATCTACTCTGTATGCTCACGGTCCCATCAAATCCATGTGAAACAATTCTAAAATCTTGGTACTGCTAACCATATTCGTTGGAGCATGAGAGATTTTTGTGAGTTTGTTTAATGCACAATCAGCACAAATTGTATTATGATCTAGCCGTCTCCGTGGTAGCCCATTGACTAATTCCTTTATTCTTAGCTTGTTAATCAACCGATGATGAGCATGTCACAGTCTTCAATGCCATAATAATTCTTCATCATCTTTGACATTGAGACATGTTAAATCCACCTGATCATTTACATCTACCATGTAGAGATTTCCTACTCCGCAACCTTGTAACAAAACCTCCTGAGTAACTTTGTTGCGTATTTGAAAACCACTTGAATCAAAGATAACTTCTGATGGACCTTTATCACATACTTGTGATACACTTAACAGATCATAACTGAGACCTTCCACCAGACTAACCTGATCAATACTATGCTCTTTGCCAATCGTTCCGATTCCAATTATTCTGCCTTTGCCATTGTTTCCAAAAGTTACTCTTCCTCCTCGATGTTCAATCAAGGTGTTGAACTTTTTCTTATCTCCTCTCACGTGTCTTGAGCAACCACTATCCATTAGCCACCAGTTCTCATATAGTGTGGTTGCTAACGCCTAGAAACATTCAATCGCTTATTAGCTTTGGGTACCCAAACTTGTTTAGGCCCTGTTCTTCGAGTACTAGGAAGATGATTTATGTTTTTATGAGTTTTGAACTGAGAAACATTTTCAACAACACGAGATGTTTTTCTGTAATATAGACTTCTGCAGAAACCTATACTATGGCCATGTTTATGACAGTATTGACAGAAATATTCAGATTTGGTACTTTTAGCATTTGAAGTTGTCCGCACTGGTGTATAGATAGGTGTTGTAACCTTTTTCTTCCCATTCAACATCTGTGTCAAATCTGCCTTTCCAGTGTACCAAACTGGAGTTTGTTGCTTAGTTATTTCTTTTTCTCTCATAAACTTTGACAAGTCATCCTCTAAGACTTCATTTTTCCTTTTTAAGCTCCCATGTCTTTCTTGAAGTGTTTTGAACTCAGTTTGTACCCAAACGGGTAAACATTCAATCCTCTCTTTTAAGGGTTTTACAAACTTAATCGGTAAGTTTCCCTTAGTTTGGGACTCAGTAACTGTTTCTACAGATACATCTATCTTAGACAACTTTGACTAAAGCAGTTTAATCTTTGTAACAGCAGACGTCAACAAATTGAAAATTTCTTTCTTAGATAAGGAATTAAAAGCATCTTCTATGAGTTTAGGACTTACCTCGTCTGCTTCTAGAACTTCTTGCCATCCGTCGTTAGCCATCATGCAAAAGTTCCTGTCTGATGTCATGCTTACGCTCTCATCATCATCAGTCACAGCTGTAATGCAAACCTGTGTTGTCTCTTCTGTTTTTGAGTCTGCGTCTGATTCCTCTTGTCCCCATGCTGCTGCTGCAGCCTCTGTAAATTTCTTGACCTTGTCACGAAAACTATCCTTTGACTTCAGTATGCAGTCCTTGACTACATGTCTTGGCTTATTACATCGAAAGCATATAATTTGTCCCTTCTTTGTTTTAAACCTATAAGTTATGGACCCAGAGCCTCTTCTTCCACCAAAAATTTTCCTAATCCCGTTAGCTATCATGGTAATCTCTTCATCCTCATTTGTGTGTTCATCTTCTTTATCGCTTGAGGTTTTCTTTGCCTTCAGTGCTAAATCCTTATTAGCACTTAAACGTATCAGGCCCTCTTTCATCTTGCCTTCGTACACCGTCAGTTCAGATCCCAGCTCTTCAATGGATAACTTTGACAAATCCTTAGTCGACTCCAAAAGTGTAGTGAAGTTCAGCCAATCTTTGCACAGACTATCCAGAAATCTTTCATTAACTTGAGCATTGTCAAGAGTTACTCCGACAGTCTTGAGCTCACATAAAACTTTATCAAATCTTTCGAGTGTTTTTGAAATAGTCTCTCCCTCCGTCATCTTGAAATTATCAAACTGTCTTTTGAGTTGTTTTCCCTTTGCCTTTTTGACAGAATCCGTTCCAGCGTAAGCAGTTTTAAGAAATTCCCAAACCTCCTTTACGGTGCGCAACCCTAATACTTTCTGTTGGTCTGAGTTTGACAACGTAGACATTATAATCCTTTGAGCTTGTCGATTCTTGCTTATCAATTTATTATCGTTCTCACTCCAACTAGATCCTGGCTTTTCTTTAGTGACTCCATCCTCCTCGATTTTCGGTTTGAGATCACCTTCAGTTACCACATCCCATAATTGAAGATCAATAGAGATTAATTGATCCTCCATTTGTTCACACCAACTGGTGTAGTTAAATTTCACCAACTTTGGTGGTTTGACACAGTATGAATTTGTCGCGATCTACCCTGAAGAAGTTTCCTCGAAATTGAGGGTAACCTTGCTCTGATACCAATTGTATCGATGGATAAAGACAAGTAACAAGGGTGATAAACAAAATAACTAAATTTGTTATTGAATGTCACGTATGACACTTGATACAAGATATACACGTAGTGAATATACACCCACTACAATCACAAGAATACTCTTAACTCTAAACTCGTTGAGAGAACAAGAAACTTTCAACTCACAAGATTACTCTCAGCCCTGTGTTTCCCGTAAACTGCTTAGGATGTTCACTACATAGATAAACTCACGCTTACAACAAATTTCCTGTTCACTCACTAGAATTCTCTCAGTTGTGTTTCCCTTTCATATTTTTCTCCTTGAAAGCCCACCTTTAACCTAGACTTTCTTCCGCTTATATAGATACAGAGATCGTGTGAGAATCTATCATATAAGATTTTATCTTTAACAGCTAGATAAAATCTTTTTGGATATTTTACTTATTCTCTGTTTGTCAGTTCAAGACGGACGGACTTCGCTTCAGGCTAGTCTTAAAACAGGCTTCAGTTCTGAACTGAGTTTTCCAGTCAAAATATCATCAACAAAACTTCATAACAAGAACAATTAAGCTCCCAGATCACCCAAGGAACTTGGCAGCCCGTTAGACAGGATGATCCACTTTCTCGCGCTCTCGGGAAGAAGGATCATCGGGTCGTGCAGTTGGCTTTGGTGGTCATGTCGGTATACGCCAAGCCTCCGGGAACCCTGGGTCTAGACAGAGTGCGGGAGGGAGCATGACTTATGAGGAGCACTTACGCCTGAATGCTGAGCTCGAGCAACGAATAAGAAATGAATTCCAGCTTCAAATCGCTCAAGTTATGGCCATGATGCGCTCTGAGAGAATGAGTCAGGAGGTTTCTAGACCGCCAGATCACTCACAAACATCAGAGCCCGGACCAGTGCCTCCCAGTAGTGTTCACTTCGTCAATCCGTTTCCATATTCATCTCTCAAGGTTATAACAATATGTTAATTACAAATATAAAAAAATCAAATTATACACTTATTCATGTGCATCTAAAATCTTTAATTTTAAAAATTCAGAAACCGGTTGACTGCACATTGTTGCAAATAATCGGCACTGGTGAAGTCGTGGTAGGGTGGGGTAAGCTTTTCAAGTCTACTCATGGTGACATCGTGCGGAATGAAGCGCTCCGGGAGTACCATGCCCGGGTGCTCGTTGATGATTTTGCACCTAGGTATGACGATGTTCAGCTACCGGTGCCAGTTGCAGGCTGATCCACCCTTCGTGAAGTACAATCCATGACAATACAATGGCCAGTTACACTGATAAAGCTTGGGGAGCAGCAGGTAAGCACTCGAAAAACTTACTCTTAAACATATTTTAGGGTAGAATGTTATATACTTATTAAATTAATATCTTAGGAACACAACCGATCAAAATCTGATAAGGGAAAAAGGAAAGAAAGATGATAAGGTTGCACCAGCTAATCCTTCAGTAGCATTCGCCACTAACTTTGTGCCCAAAATGAAAGCGAATTTGGTGGAGTCGGCGGTTCTGAATGCCTTGCCCCCTAATCTGAGACTCTTGCACTCCACACTGTTGATGACACTGCTGGAAAGAGATTCGGTTACGGTGGAGCCAAAACCGGATCTTTTTCACCATGAAGACACTCGCGGATTTGAAATTTACATCAGTACTGACTTCGTGGAGCTATTCAACAAAGATTGGTTGAATATTTTGATTATCAATTCAGCTTGCATGTGAGTAACTAACACACTTTGTACACATTTTATTCTGCATACTTGAAAATTAAATCACTAATATCGGTTTCTTTATATTGCGCAGGTTTGTGGATGATAAGGTGGTACAAGTTTATGGCAATAGTAGTTTCGGTTTCTTATGCCCTGTAATGTGCTCCGAAACTACTATGACATCTGACCCCCAAGCTTTGGTCAAGTACTTGTCGACTGCGATACATGCACGTGCATGTACTGATAAATCGTATATTCTGGTACCAATTCATCAGGGGTAAGAATTTTATCAAGTGTTAAGTTAATCTAAAAATTGTGATACTTGTATTATGTTATTCGATTGAATTAAGCTCTGGTTGTGTTGTGTTGCAATCTATGAATAGCCGACACTGGTCATTGCTTGTTCTATGTTTAAAGAGCCCAAGAGTCCTATAGCGTGACTCAGCATCTCGGTGTCCCAAGAAGCCAATGATATCTAGCATGTTGATGTGGTGAATTACTTAACTTGATTAATTATCAATTTTCAGTTATTTCTTAATCATTTGCTTGATAACTTTTACTTTGTCTGTGTAACGAATTCCAGTACCCTTCAAGTTGTATTGTTCCAAGTCCGGCAAGCGAGAGTTAAGAACATTCAGTGGAATGTAGTCAAGGTATTTTCGTAATCCTTATTCTAATGTTGTACTATAATCATTAGTTTATTAAATGGTAACGGTATTATAATATGTGCCAAATTGATTTTGAACATGTACGTATGAATGTGCAGTGTCCACATCAGCTCGGAGGGTCGGAATGTGGGTACTTTGTCATACAGTTTATGAGTGATTTGGTAGCAGCATCGTCGCTTTTGCCAGAGAAGTGTTAGACAAGGTAAGTAGCATTCTCTAAATATTTTGATTTTGTATACTTTTTATAGCATTGTTTGTTACACTTAAAGTTTTTAGCAACTAATCATAACTTTTTTTTTTCAAGGCTTTTGAAGATATGGTAGCTGGTGAGTACGGGACAGGACATATTACCGAGATACTTGAGGAATGGGCGGAATACATCAGTATTAATATACGTTGTTAGTATTGTCATGGTACAATTCTTTGTTTAAGAACATGTCATTTGATACAATCGTTTGTGTAATGATGCTATTGATCTTTTGATTAAGTATTTGCTCATATCAATTTGTAAGTGAAGTGTATTATTACCCGTTGGTGGGTGTCATGCCTTGGTGGTCGTTTACATGGCATAATATTACCCCACTCTGGTGGCATTGATGATTTTGATATGGTAAACAAGTTTGATTGATTTGTGGGTGTGTTTGTTACAAGTGTAGGGTAGAAAGGAAAAAAGTTAAAAAAAAAAACCTATTGCAGCGGTTCTTAAGAACAACCGCTGCAATAGGCCCTGTCTAATGACTATCTGAAGACAACCTAAGTCAGCGGTTCCTTTAACAACCGCTGCCATAGGTCCTTCTAATGCAGCAGTTGTTAAAAGAACCGCTGCGTTAGAGTACCTACCTCAGCGGTTCTACAACCGCTGCAACAGGTATCTCACCTACCGCGGCGGCACCCGTTTCAGCAGTTTTGAACCACCGTCATATGGGCCAAACATTTGTTGTCTAAAAAGAGTTCTGACCTATTGGAATGTCAATTCCTAGAATAAGATTATTGGAATGGAATTCTAAGAATAAAATATGACCTCATTTGGTTGTTTTGATGTGAATACTTGGAATTTGGTGTTTCTTTTGTTTGGTTGGTAGAATAATGACAAGAATAGACTTGGAATAAAGTATGGAGTTACAAATCTATTATTGATAAGTAACACATCATATTATATTTGTTGTACGATAAACTATAAATTTTAATTATATATATTAATTTGAAAATATGTAATAAATATATTTATTACAGAATAATTAATAAAGTTTAATTTTCATAATTATAAGAATAAAAAAAATCAATCAAGTATTTTTTTTAAAAAAAGTTTTACCATTTAAATTTTCTCGATAATATTAAATTGATACTATGAATATAAACTTGTAATTATTGAGTATATAGAACATAAAAGAAACATTATACTAGAATGTAATATGAATGTGATTAATATGATTTGAACATCATACTACTTATTCAGATGCGGATAAATAGTCTTTTAAAACTAATACTAATTATTCAGATTTAATTAATAAAAAAGTGTACAAGGAAAAGAACAAACTAATAAAATTACAATGTAAAATTTTAATTATATTAAAATTATTATAGTACAAAATATTTGTAGTATATTTCAGAATGATTAATTATAAGTATTGAACTTGTTAAGTAATGATTAATTATAAAAATATTTTTACAAACTATTAGGTTTTAACTATATATTAAAGTTATTATTGATTATATACCATGGTTAAAATTAAAGAGCAATTTTATATGTTAATATACTTTATTTTTCATTTCTTGGCATATCGAGTATTAAATTTAAATTTACGTTTTTGAATTTCATTAAGTAATATTTTATTTAATAGAATATATTGTTTTTACTAAAAATGTACATTTAAAATAAAAATAAAATAATTGTTGATAGCTATACACATATATTCGCTTATAGTCAATTATTTTATTAACGATAAGAATTGTTTTTTAATTTCAATGGTATTATTTATTCCATTTAAAATTAAAATAACCTTATTTTAAGTATTAATATATTTGATTTTTTTATATTAAATACTAATATATGATACATAATATTTTATTTATATATATAACATATAATATATTCGCTCATAATGAAATGGTTTAGTTCGATTTTTTATTTTTTTAAAATTAATGTATTTTTAAATTAATATTCATATATATTATAAATTAATTGTAACTAAATACTAATGTAGAATAATAAATAAAGACTATAATTGAATATCTACATATATTTTAATGTTATCAAGTATTTTGATAATCGGGTCACTCGCTTGGAATAACAATTCTCAGCGTTTCAGCAGGTAATATTATTCCCAGTGAGTTACCAGCAAATTGGAATAAGCACAATTACTGGAATTGGTTTTCTCCGTACCAAATATGGGAATAGCTGCGATTCCAAGAATTGTAATTCTATTCCCTGGTACCAAACGACCAGTAAGAGATGTAAAGCAAAGAACTTAAAACCCAAATGAAAGCTTGTTGTCCGGTTATTAGACAACCCCACTAAGTTGTCATTTAAGTCGAAGAGTGCTAACTGGTTTATCAGATTAAACATGATAATTTCTACTCTTTCCTGCCTACGTTTTTTTTTTTTTTGTTCTTTTCCCTTTCCGCTTTTCGAATCCGGACCATATTATCAATGAACTCAATCGGAGCCCACGATAGCAACATTTTAGAACATGATGGAAAAGCAATCTGAATCCAAACTATCGCTTTGTTTTAAAGTACATGAACCAATGACGGTGGGTTAAACCCAGAATGAAGCTTTTTCAAGGTTGTTGCTGATTAAAAGCAAACGCTTGCACTCAAATATACCCACTGTGCGGTTTAACCTAAGTCTAATGTGTTGGTGAATCCTAATCCCAACTGCTAGCTCATTCTAATCGCTCACTTTTTTCGCTTAATGGTCAAACAAGGATACTAAACCAAAGTATTTAAGTAGAAATGAGCAGAAACACAGGGAGTAGAGAGCATAATTGGTGATACGTGGCACAAATATCCCACCAAGAGGATTTAAGCAGAAGAAACTGTTTAAGAGCTACTTAGAGCAAATGTCGTTAGCCTAAGGAGATGACCACCATTGAATCCGACAGATTATACTAACTCATTAGGGAGTAGACAAGCAGAACACGCACAAAAGGACATCGAGCAGAATGTTAAATCAACCAGAGAAATCAAAAGGCTAATGTTGAGATGGAGATAAACACCAGAAAACAGAGTGATACAAATTTCCTGCAAAACAGTTATACAGATGGAGGTCGCTTTTCACAGTGTTCCAAGGGTCGCTGCTGCTTACTTCAAATCAAAACAATATACCCATAAATCCGCAAAACTAACAGCAGGAACATATCCATGTAAACAGAAATGAGCAACTATGAACAAAGCAAAATAAACCAGTTTCTCGAATCAATTACACAGACTTGGACGGGGCTAATTCTCAGAGTGCCGCGAAAAGGTTTATGCACTCCACCCGACAGAGACCAAGTTACAGAAACTAGAGTACTTGTTGACAGACTATTAAAGTATGCTGTTAAATTTCAAAACCCAGAGGCTAAACAAGATCAGGGATAAATACCGAGAGATTAGAGAGAAATTATCCAAGGCTCCCTGCAGATAAATTCAGTGACATCCAGAAGCACATACCCAGTTGGATTAGTATACATGAACAGACGAATAAGATTATAAGACAGTAAAACATGAAAGAAATGGGTGACTGTTCCTCTGGTGCACAATGAACTTGCTTCACATAGATGATGATTTTGCAACCAGCTCATCAAAAGGATGCCCTTACGGGTCCTGTAACACCGAAAAATCTCAAAATATGTCGCATACAGGCAAGTGCTAAATGGACGTAGAGAGCAGGATTTCAGGTTGCATTCTTGCACTGATAAACACTATTATTGAGATTTCTGTACAGAGATAGCAAGTTATAGCAATGAAGAATCCCAGAAATGATAAAATATTACAGATTAGCGACAGTAATAGAAGTTACAACCAACCGATGTAGGCAGCGTCATCGGAATCAAGTCAACAAAATTGACAGAGAAAGAAAAGCAGAAATGAAACCCATATACTTATGTAGAACTGAGATTCAGAAATAGCTTCTGAAGAATGGTGGAAGAGAGCACGAAAATAACTAGAAAGGAATATGAACACGAAACTTGTGTCCCGGCTTGTGCTGCTCTTCGAACCCGACGACCCACTTTGGGTTCGGTATTCATTCGACTATTCGAGCGCGTGCATGAACATTTAAACACAGTAAACGAAGAGAAATAGTGGCGCAATGGGTGCATATACGTAGTAGAAGTGCAGTGAACGGAAAGGAAAACAAGGAGAACCCCAACACGAGTGCCAGACAAGTTCCAACGATGTTGTTCTATTAAGACAAACCATCTCCCTCCATCAGAATCGTTCGGCGAAGCAGAATAAAAGTAAAATCGAGTCGAAGAAATGAGATGGGGAAGGAAGGGGACGTTTTTGAAGGTGAAAAGTGTCGAAAATAGAAAAAAGCTAACGAGAGTGTGTAGGTCGGGGAGAGATTGAAATCGAATACCTAACCTTCCAACCCATATAAAATCAATTAATCTATACCTAACCCACTATCCTAACCCGTTAAAAAAAACCCTAACCTTTAAATAAATACAAATACTATTTTTTCTATGAATGTCATCGCCTCTAAAAATCATGCATATGGGGTTTATTTATTTTGAATCATTATGTGTCGTTTTTCCAAATGTCAACATTCTGTTAAATTGGTCAGTAATCTTAACACATATCCGTTATTTGTGCGAGAAATGGTGTGAAGGATGAAGTTTGTGCGGTTGCAAAAATGAATAACATATTATTTAGGTTTTTACACAAAGAGTGAATGGTAGATACAAAGGGCATATATAATGTATTTGGATTTTAAAGAATAAAAAAAATTTGTTGGCCTAAAGAATTGGTAGTATTTTTGTTTACGATTATACTATAGTTATAAAATTAATACATATCCAAGTAACATATTTACATATTCATCAATTTATTTATTTTTAATTAAATTAAGTAAATGGGTCGAGTTGAATTTGGGTTAGGAATTTTAACCCATACCCAACCCAACAATTTAATAGGTAACCCATACCCAACCCAAATATTAAATGGGTCAATAATCTTAACCCATACCCGTTATTTACGGGTTGGGTTTGGGTCGGGTTATCGGGTTGGGTCAAAATTGGCACCCTAGTTTGAACCCACTCAACCTTGTCGAAGACCAAGATGCACGGTGAAACGAAATGCTCTGGGATTCCTCAATGAGGGTCGGGTTCGTGGTGTTTTTTTAGAGAAACAGAGTCTTTAAGCGTGAGTTGTTTTTCTGGGTTTTCTTTTCGATTTCAGGGGGGGAGAAGATGACGACTTGGAGAGAAGAGCAGAGGGAGAGTTAGGGTTTTTGGTTTCAAAAAGCGAAGGGAGGACGAATGAGGCGATGGAGCTAGGAAATCGGCTGCTAGGTTTGATTTCTTCGAATTCAAGAGTGTGGAGGAGTTCTTCGTTCGAAGTCGGGCCAAGGGAATGGAAGAAGAAGAAAGAGCTGGCTACTGTAGAAAAAAATCCGATGGAATGTTGGTTTTTTTAGAATGCTACAGTCTCTTATAACAGAGAAACTAGGATTTTTCTTTGGACAGATGTCGGTCCAGGGTTTAACATGGGCTGGATTTAACTTTGGGTCAGCATTAGCATTGTGTTTGGGCCGAATGGGGATGAGAAAGTAAAAAAATAAGACTACGGTCTCTTATAACAGAGAAACTAGGATTTTTCTTTGGACAGATGTCGGTCCAGGGTTTAACATGGGCTGGATTTAACTTTGGGTCAGCATTAGCATTGTGTTTGGGCCGAATGGGGATGAGAAAGTAAAAAAATAAGACTAACTGCTCACCCCAAGTATCAAACTCGGGTTTCTTCCTTCCTCTGTATATACACGAACCAGCCGCGTTACTACAATACCCGATCTCTAAATGCGGGTAATATTATTTGACCTTCTATACGAGCAAAAAATGGAAAAATAAAAGATCTAGGTCCTTCTCTGGATTCAAACCGTAGACATTTGGTTTCTTACCGGTATATACTGACCAACTATGCTAACTTAGAACTCAATATGTGAATGAGGGAAATAATACAAGAGCTCTCATTCAAACTACATAAATTCTCTAAAAATGCTAGGGTTTTAAACGAAAATTTGCGAAAAAGTTCCATCTAATGAAGTGAAATGTTTTCTTCTTGAAAATTCATGAAATAATAGAATGTGGAACATGAAAACATAAAGTGTGAAATAAATGAAATGATGTAATACAAGTACATGAAATGATAAAATAGTACCAATGTAACAGAGATAAAATACAAGCGAGTGCGAAAATGGAAATTGAATCAAATATGTACGAATAGCAGTAAATAAGATAGAAGAAAGAAGTAACAAAATTAAATGAGATGAGAGGGAGTTTAATCAAATTAGCGACAAAACGAAATATACTAGTATGGAATATAATAGTGAAAATGTACGTAAAATGATGAAAACGATTCTAAAAATAATAATGGTGAAGAATAAAACAAGTACTAATAAAAAAAATACAAGTAAAAGT
Source organism: Limonium bicolor (assembly GCA_023374045.1). Lineage (NCBI taxonomy): Eukaryota > Viridiplantae > Streptophyta > Magnoliopsida > Caryophyllales > Plumbaginaceae > Limonium > Limonium bicolor. Next base: position 66,095,739 of record CM041777.1, on the reverse strand, counting down.
ATTAATGAAATGAAATGAGATAAAATAAACAAGTAACGAAATAGCATGAACCAAGATAAAACGAATAGGCGAATAAATTTGCGAATAAAACGGAACCGATTAACACGAAATAAATCGAAAATAAAATGATAAAATAAGTAAGTAACAAAAAGGGACGGGTTTGAAAACGGATGCTTTGAAAATTGATTTAAAAATTTGCCATAAAATGTCAGTTTCATTTTGGTATCACATGAATAGGTTTTGAAAAGAAAGGCGATGACCCTCTTATTTTATGTATTTGTCTGAATTTTGCTTTTATGGGGTGAGAATTTTTGGTGTCTAAAGTCACTTCTCTTCTGTTGTTGCTGCTTGAACATCTTCCTGAAATGTCTCTTGGCATAGAGAACCATTTCTTCATCATCATCTGATCCAGTGTCGCCATCCTCTTCAACCCGCAGTGCCAACCCCTTGCCTTTCTCCTTCTTGACAGTCTCACTTTCTCTTTGTTGCAGCTTCATCTCGAATGCCATTGGTGACCCCAACATGTTAGCGATTGACATTTTGTATAGGTCATGCACTTATTGCATGGCATTGACCTTGCTATCGAAGGTGGCAGGTAGTGACCTGAGGAACTTCATGATCTGGTTTTCGTTTGGTATAGCTCTTTCAAGAAATTCTATCTTGTTGGTGAGCTTGTAAACCTTGTGTGCATCTTGGAATTGCTCTCCTTCTCCTCCTTTTTGAACAACTCTCAATGGGTGAGAATTGCTCTCCTAGATTTCTGTGGTGATTTTGAGGGATGAGATCTTCGAATATTTCTCCGGGAGCAGTGAGCAATGAAGTAGCTTCACTGCTCTGGCATTGAATATGAGCTTTTACTTGTTCATCAGTCATGATGTCGTCTAAAAGGGGATTTCCTTGAGCATCTTTGTTAGTGTAGTCTCCTACACTTATTACTCACCAGATTCTTGGATATTCGGATCTGATGTGGAACTCCATCTTATTCTTCTAATGTGTGTAGTTTTCACCGTTGAAGAGTGGTGGTCGGTTGGGAGTTGCGCCTTCTTCGGAAGCAAACATGCTGGAGTACGCCATTAATCGCTTCGGGAGGGTTAGCTCTTCAGAAGTAACCACTCTGATTTCACTTGTAGGTCGATTGGTACTCCTTGACACGTCCCCGAATGGTCCTAGACGTGTTGTGTAGTTGTTGCTAGATAAGTAACAAGAGACAACTTGAGGTAGGTAAAAGATAGGGGAGTAATTTTAAACCGGAAACCTTTTTTGATTGAGAATCACACTTTAACAATTCACTCAATCTCCCTCCATGCCCACCTATAGACTACATGATGGTCCAAAACTTACCACCGAAGTCCTTCTACCCAGGTCAACACACGACCCCTGGTCGACACACGACCGACAGTTTCCCAATAGTCCCCTAACTGTCCTAGCTACCCTTGTATACTCAACACTTTGAGCTTTCCCTTTCACTCACTCACTACTTCCGCTCTAATACAGGACTTAAAGACTCACAAAGGAAACTAAAAACTCTAAGTTACAAGCCTAAGCTCTATAGAAAATATTAAGCTTTGTTTCAGAATATATGGTTCTTCCAGCACCACGCCTCTGTTGAAGTTGGGTTATCTTTATAGCCAATGTTGATCTCTTCTCATTAGTGGATCCCAAAGCTTGTTGTTGAATCTCTGAAGTTCACGCTTCTTAGTGGCTTAGCCACTATTGCACTATAATAGGGGACCAAAGACAAGAATCTCTTTTCAAAAGACATAGTAGAATAACAGAAAGCGACAATTGCTTTTTCTGCATTGTTGTTTGTCTTCTTCTTCCTTGTCGCCCATGCATCTGAAGTAAGAGGACCACTGGTCAGAGAATTATATGATTTTATGTGGTGCATGGGGAATGGAAAGACTTGCATTTATGGCATAAGTCTTGGGACATGTGGTCTTGTGCAACTGAAAGCTCCATCTCCTGTTCTATATCTTTTAAATTTTTAAATTTGTTATAGTTGGTGTCTAGTCGTCATCTTGTGGATAAGTTTAATTAGTTGGTTTTGGTGTTATTGGTCTAGTGTTAAATCTGACAGAATATTGTTTTCACCTCCGGACTATCATTGTTGGATTCCTACTTTGGCCAAGGTTGGCCTTTACCTTTGCACTTCCACTATAATGGATTCTTTCAGCTATCATCTGGATAGGCAATCATCCTCGAGACATAGTTGACTGCCCATTGGGTTTCTTCGGGAATCTCCAGTGATGATTACTAGGTTGATCACATGTTTTATGCTTGGATTCTTAAATGTTAGTGGTGTCGACCATGCATGTTTTGGTCAGTCTAAGTCTATCTACTAGTCCTTATGCAATTTAAAAAAAAAAACCGCTAGTCATCTCGCAAGTATCTAGGATTGTAATATCTCTTATTTAATATTAATGTCCCTATTTTCAAAAAAATGTTGGATTTGTAGCAAGAGTTTCCTACATTGCAACTGATTTTGTATCCAAATGGTCCACTCAAGAAAACACAACATGAAGTAAACAAGTTTCAAAACTTCTAACAGAATGACTAAACTTTCTCAACTCAAAGACCTCTAACACCAATCAACAACTCATGGCTACAGCCACATGTAGTTATCTTTGGCTACATTAGCTGCACATGTGGGCATACAAAACTGTACATGGGGGCATACAAAACTGTACGTTCCGTGTACAATAATAATGCACTTGAAATTTTTTCCTTCAGTAGATAGTTCAATGTATAGTTTTTCTTATGCAATGTACATGTTTACATTGTTAAGTGTACAATAAATGTGGCTATCTCAAGCTACATATGGTTGTAGACAAGAATTTAATAAATCTAATTCGAGTGCATGTTTCCATTAGGGTCGGCTCCTAGCCTTGCAAGCTGGGTGACGGAACAGGGCCCCTATATTTTGGGGCCCAATTTTTATTTTGTCCCTTTAGACTTTATCATGAGAAAATGATATAAATTTCAAATTTATCTTAAATGGAATGCTATAAATCTTCATTTTACATATTTAAATTTAGTATTTTTCTATCTTCAAATAAGTTAATTCTACAATCCTATTTTAAATTTTAGCAGTGGGCCCGAAAATCATCAAAACGACTTGTTTTCATAATATACACATCTTAATTAGGATGGATAGTTGAAAATTAATAATTGTAATGAGATCCTTATATTATTATGGGTGTTAAATTGTAAAACTGGTGTAACACCCCCGAATAAAACATCCAATAGTACGAACCAAGCTCCTAGCCATATACAAGATAACTATGCAGTGGATTCTCACCATCATTCGGGTGCTACAGATGCCAACCACCCACGTGGTTGACAGACCACATTACCAACACCGAGTTATGGTCTGCATGACTGGAAACAGCCCTGAAGCAAAACTCATATACAATATAAGATACAATGCCACATACCGAGTGTCTACAACATAGTTACTAAATCATAAACCGTAAAGTACAGCCCGGGTTTAGTAACAACCCATACATTAAACATACTATTCAAAACTCAAAAGTCTATGCCCAGATAGACTACCCCCATGATAGCCATCCCGCCTACGCTCTGTTATCATCCGCTCAATACCTGTAAAAATTGGGTTGTAAAGAACTCAGCAAACTACGCTGAGTATGAATATGTGTAGCCCGTATGTTGCCGGGCTACACGACTACTTGGTCGAATATTATTAAGTCCAAGTTACATGCTATAATAAGGCAGTAAAGCACACCACCATACATCTTGATATCATACACACTTAAAGGTAGCAAAGCATTATCAACAACAACCAAGCATGACATGCTGGCAGTATAGCAACATCAAACACGCAACAACCAGCACACAAGCTGCTAATATAACAACAACAATCATGTAAATATAAGACATGTGCATAGGTATATTATACCGCTGATCCTCACTATGGGATCATTCAAGAGATTACGTATTGTTTTCTTGTTCGCATTACACAAGTTTACCTTCCTTCTCTTGCACCGAGTCAGGGGATATAGGTTAGATCCCGAGACTTTATTATGTAGGTGCTATTCAGTCCTTGTTTCTTAAAGAAACACATTTGTGGATTTTCTTATTTGTTTGGTCTCATTACACATGTTTTCCTTTATGCCCATGGTGTGTATTTTCTTCTCTTTCCTTGCACCAGGTCTGGGGATATAGTTTAGATCTCGTGACCTTATCATGTAGGTGTCAATTATTCCTTATCTCTTTAAGGATGTGTGTGAATTCTCTTATCACCACAAGATGGAGAACGTCTTCTCCATAGCTAGTCCTCCATTCCGGCGTCATGCGTCGAGAAAGAGGGGTCACCTCTAGACCCCAGGATGTGCTCCACCAATAGTCGGTCGAAGGATCTGATGCAGATACCCACTCCTGAGCGTCCCTACCGCGCGCCCGAGAAGTCATCTTCCTGGATTATCCTCATGTTCCCCAAGCTGATATTTACTTATCGTTATCATTAATAGCTTGACACCATAGTGGGGTCGTTAGAAGTCCTCTATAGTTAGAGAGGACTTTCTCTTTGTATAGTTCTTTGTTTTGTTTACGTAGTTCGTCATGTTCATCTCAAAGTTTCATGAACGAGAAAGGGACTAAACTACTGTGTGCGCGCAAGTAATATACACACAATGATATATAACAAGCATATAAGCAAGTCACAACAAGCAATCCATTTCATGCTTTATCTTATGGTCATTGACAAGCAAGGCACGCAGCACACAAGCCGTCACTAGTAGAAAAAAGGCTATTTCGGCGGTTCCAATGGGCCTATTTCGGCGGTTGTGAACCGCCGAAATGAGCACCGCCGAAATAGTGTACCTATCTCGGCGGTTCTTAGAGCACAAACGCCGAGATAGACCCCATGATATGACCGATGCTGAGTTTGACCATGAGTCTATCTCGGCGGTTCTTAGAGCACAACCGCCGAGATAGACCTATGGGATTGACCGATGCTGAGTTTGACCATGAGTCTATCTCGGCGGTTGTTCTCTAAGAACCGCCGAGATAGACTCATGGTCAAACTCAGCATCGGTCAATCCCATAGGTCTATCTCGGCGGTTGTGCTCTAAGAACCGCCGAGATAGGGGTATTTTTTTTTTGTTTTTTTCCATCCTAGCTTATATATATATATATATATATCACCGCATTTGTTTCAATGAGACCTGTAATAAAGCTTCATCCATACAGGGAGCTCCAGCACACTTAAAAAGTTATAAAAGCTCCCAATTAATACCAACGACGCACCCCAATTTGAGAGTTAACAAAACCAATGCAATTACACTTATTTACACACTTTCATTACAAATAAAAAAACAACATTACAATTCAAATCTACCATTACACCATCCACAAGTGTACAGAGTTACAATTACATACTCCAAAAAGTTCACAAAACATCTTCATGATCATCAATTCATTAAACTTGTGCAGACGAACTCCGACCATTCCTCAAGCATCTCAACAATTTGAGCATCATCATACTGACCACCTTTGAACACTTCTTCGTAAGCCTTGAAAAAAAATGAACATTAATCTAAAACGTACAAGTCTAACAACATGTAAAGAGCATAACTGAAACTTTCAAAGAATGTTACCTTGTCTAACGGTGCTCTGGTAAAAGGTTCGACGCTCCTACTATGTCACTCATGAATCTCATGACATAGTATCCACATTCTGAACCCCCAGGCTGCACCGGACACTATACAAACGCACATATTGACAGTTATAAACAAGTTTAAACATTATTACACAAATTTATCAATTAATAGAGTACCTTGACTAGGTTCCAAGGGATGTCACGCTTCATTGTTTTATTCTGGAGAGATAATGCAGCTCTCATGGAACTATATACATCAGCAATATATATAGTTTTAAGCATCAGTAGCAAGTTATGAAACAGTTAATGTTAAGTAATAATAATTGTTGTTTACGATAACAAACTAATTACCCCAGTATTGCGGTGGAGATCTTCGGTCTCTTGGCAGCCTTACCAAGTGAGTCAAATTGCAAGATTCGTGGGTGCTTCAACATCACCAGCACAATCAATGACCAATGTCGATTGTCCACAAATTACATAAATGGTTGTAATCATTAAGCAACTAACACAAACTATATGTTTTAGATAATACTAAGAGAAATAGTCAAATATCATACCCTGAATGATATGGGCAGCATAATAAATGACTTGTTAGAACATTCAAAGAGGGCATTGTCATATACTGCATAAGGCCTTCCATATCACTTGTCATCTGGACTTCACTGCACATAGCAGGACACAGGAATCCGAATCTGTGATCTTCATAGACATTGATCGCCTTATCATGCACCCACCTATGAGGCAATATCATTAGTCGATCATTAACTTTTATTCAAACATCTAATTCATCACCAATCAATGAATTCAAAATACAAAAGGTAGAAGTCACTCACATGGCGGCTGACTTGATAATCGACACATTCAACCAATCCCTCCTGAAGCACTCCTCGAAGTCGGACATATACATCCCAAATCGATGTATATCTTCTCCTTGAACTACAAAGTGAAATATCCGCTCGGGATCTTCCACAGTGAGGGAATCACAATCAGGTGGTAGCAGCAACAAGGATGAATGCAGAATCTGCATATTAGTCGGCAGGCCGGCCAATATTCTTTTCTCCACCAAAGCAGGTCTAAGCACGAAATTTGTGGATGCCTTTGATTGCACAGGCGCAGCAATTCTTTTCCTTTGCCCTTATCAGTCTTCGGTCGGCTCATATCCTATGATATTAGTCAAATTAAGTATATGGATGCAAGGTGGTACACCAATAGTTTTATAGCAACGGTTAAGAGTAAATACCTGCCCAGGGAGTCTGACCAATCGTATAGGCCACTGCACTGTCGTAGTTTGTGCGGAACGCAAGGTAGGTCTTTGAGGGATCGGCACCGGTAAACCGACGTCAGCATGCTCTGCAACAAATTCGTCCAGAAGCACTCGTGCATGGTAATGTCGGAGTGGTTCACCGTGCAGAATATCACTTGGAAGAGAGGGGAAAAGTTTTCCCCATGCCACCATGACCTCTTCTACTCCAATTGTAAAAACAGATGGCACTCAGTGGGTGCCTGAGTGTTATGTGGAACTTGTTTAGATAAAAATTGAGAATTCCTCTATGATGATATTAGTGATCAAGTGAAAAATCTTAATCGTCATGTACTCAATTTAAATGTTAGTCTAACCTTTAGAGATGCATAGGGAAACGGATCAGCCGAGTGGACACTACTTTCACTACCGGTGCACTCTGCTGCTGAATGGGTGACTCAACTGGTGGTCGAGAAACCTCTTGGCTGTCATGCTGCTGTGGCTGAAGCCTTGACATAGCGTGAGCGATCCTCTCGTCGACTCTGAGTAATCCTCTGCTCCATCTCAGCCAACGCTCTCAGGTGCTCCTCATAGCTAATCGTCTTTCCCTGTGCACTTCTGGACCCGGGTACGCCAAATGCCTGGCGGATACCAACGTGCCCACCAAACCCAATGGCACGACCTGGATGATCCTTCTTACCAAGAGCGCGTGTAAGAGGATCATCATTCCTCTGTGAGGTCCAGGTGCCCTGGGTGAGCTGAGAGCTTAATTCACCCTAATACAACACACAAATACAGTTATTAGTTTAACATAAGTTCATATACAAATGAAATGAACAGTCTAATTAAGTATATCACTTACCATTTGAGCAATAACTGCTCTCGTGGCTTCATCGTATTGAGGATTTTCGGGAGTAGAGTTCTTCGGAATGTGGCTTAACTCCCACACTTTCATTCTTCTGCCACTGGCATCCAATGAGCCATCCGTGGGCAGATATCCCTTTTGCTCCCATTCTGGTACCCTTTGAGCAATACTTTTTCCACCTAAGTGGTGAGGGTACAGATTCTTCTTAGCATTTGCTTGTTGTTGCGCACGGAGAGCCTGCATAAATTAATGGGATCATGTTTAGTGAAATGAACACAAAAAAACATATGAAATTAAGATTAATTTATGTATGTATGACAATAAAGTGCACCTGGAACTCCGGTGTGTGACGCCTCTCAACAAATTGTACCCATTGCTCTTCTATTATGCCCTCGTAAACCTCCCATGGTGGTCTCTCACCGTCTCCACCATGATCTGGATCATCTGGATCTTCTGGAGTAGGCATCTTGTAGATGAACTTGTCAGCCAACTTATTCTTGTGGTCCCGGAACTGTTTCGACATCGCTGATAGCACATCCTTTTTAAGTGCGGGATCCACGGAGAAACGAGACTACGTACATGATCATTCAGTTAGTAAAGTAAACATAAATGTTCTATTATTTCACAAAAGATCATAGTAATAATGTAGAGATTTACCTGAAGACGCTGAAACATAGTATCCTTCAATGATTGAGGCACTTGCTTCCAGTTGTGGTTTATGTTGCAATATGACTTCACCAAATGGCTACCGTAAGCGGTGAAGTCATTCTTCCAATTACCATGGGGTTGGTTGAACTGATTGAAGTCCACCGGTTTTGTAGGAGGGCCCTTGTTAGCCTTCAGCCCACGTGTTGCACCTCTCTTCTTTTGCTTCTTCGCCTCTGGTGGGACAACTGACTCCTCTTCGGTCTGCTGTGAAGGGCCAGCCTCAGTCTCCTGTACTGCTAACTGGTCCTTCTTCTTCTTTCCTCCTCTTGTGACCCGCTTACTTGGTCTATTCTGCTGTGGCTCAGGTTCTCCAGTCATGAGAAGCCGTCCAATGGGGTCATCCATAGGGTGATCATCCACTGCAAAAAAAAATAACAAAGCATTTTCATCAGATAAACTCATAACATAAATACTATGATGCATAACAATAACAGTTAAGATGACATTACAGTCTACATTCTACTAACAACATTACCTGACACGTACAAAACATAAATCATTTCATATTTTCTACCCAAACACCCTCATCATGGTCTGATCGTGCGTAGAGCAAATCGTTTTCGGTATCATCAATCGAATCCGGTAATCTAGTAGGAAACAAGGATGTTTCCTCTACAGTCCCATTTTCATCGTTATCCTCATTTTCATTTTCGATTACAACCGGCCTTCTTCCTGAAGAACAACAGACCATCTGCAGTCTTTCGGATCCTCAACATACCACACTTGTTCGCAATCCTTTCCCAGAACAAATTGATCATCATTATAACCGTGTAACCGTGAAAGATCAACCAAGGTAAGCCCTCCATCATTTTGGTACCCGCGTCGGTTGTCCACCCACTTGCACCGGAACAACAGAAAGGAATCAATGTCATAGTCTAGTTCCCAGATGTCCTCGATGACACCATAATACCAATTACTAACTGGTTGAGATCGGTTACCGCTGTGGTACTCAGTGGCAGCAGCTTCAATTTTTACCCCACTATTCTGGTTTATCGATTTGGCATCTTGACGTGCAGTGTAGTATGTATACCCACTAATATCATACCCCTCAAATGATGTAATATTAGTTTCAGGTCCGATTGCCAAACATCTGATCTCTTCGCTTACAGCTTCTGGATCTGATGATGCTAATGTCAACACATGATCTTTGAACCATTGGATAAAAACTCGGTTTGTTCCTTTGTCAGCCAAATGTGGCCTTTCAAAGGATTTTGATGCCTTAACTCAACCATATGGGTTTCCAAATAAGGTTCAACAACCTCAAGATGTTGTAAGACAAACAAATGTGCTTGATGAATAAGTAGACGCGAAACTTGCACGATCTTTCTACCAATAACACCTTTACCCTTAAACCTGCCATAGTGTCGTGGTTTTGGGATACCAATAGACTCTGCCTCACTCAAATAATCGGTCACAAATTCCGTGACTTCCTCAGTCACTGTTGCTTCAACAATGCTCCCCTCTGGTCGATACCTATTCTTCATTCTACTTTTCAGAATACCCATGTACCGTTCAAAAGGGTACATGTACCGTAAGTATACCGGACCACAGAACTGTATCTCTCGAACGATGTGCACAATTAGATGTACCATTATATCAAAGAAAGATGGTGGGAAATACATCTCTAGTTGACATAATGTGATAACAATTTCACGTTGTAGATCATCTAGAGACGTTACGTCAATTGCCTTGGAGCAAACAGCGTTGAAAAAGAAACATAACCGAGTTAAAGCATTTCTGACATCAGATGGCAATATCCCTCGAATTGCGACCGGAAGAAGATGTAACATCAGTACATGATAATCGTGAGATTTCATGCCTAAAAGTTTTAAATCCTTCATCGATACAATGTTCTTCTAGTTTGAAGAGTACCCAGACGGTACTTTTACCGAGTGCAGACATTTGCAGAAACTAATCTTTTCAGCCTTTGAGAGCGTGTAGCATGCAGGAGGTAGGTAGATTCGTTTCCCGTTCTCTTGTGGGTGTAACTCCTTTCGTATACCCATGGTTTGCATGTCCTTTCTGATTTTCAATCCGTTTTGTTTTGCCGGGTATATTGAGTAGAGTCCCACTCACTGCCTCACCAACGTTCTTCACAATGTGCATGATGTCTAAGCAGTGTCTCACAGAAAGATGACGCCAATAAGGTAGTTCCCAAAAGATAGAACACTTTTTCCAAATGTTTTTCGCCGGTTTTGATGTGTTTCCAAATACATTTGCAATGTCCTTAACCTTTTCGTACACTTCCTCAGAGCTCAGAGGTAGACGGGCCACACGAGTTTCGGCTTGACCATTGAACAACTTTCTCTTCGTTACTCGATAAGGGTGATCTTCGGGGAGAAGACGTCGATGACACATATAAACATTCTTCCCACAATGTTTTAAAAACGGTTCAAGTGTCTTCCTCGCAAATGGGACATGCAAATGCTCCTTTAACCGTGTAACCGGACAAGTTCCCATACGCAGGGAAGTCATTGACGGTACAGAACAACAAAGCCTTGAGCGTGAAATTCTCTCTTGCATAAGCATCATATACCACGGTCCCCTCATTCCACAATAGCTTCAGATCGTCGATCAGAGGGGCAAGGTACACATCAATGCTATTACCTGGCTGCTTGGGACCAGATATCAGGAGAGATAACATGATGTACTTTCGTTTCATACACAACCATGAGGGCAAATTGTAGATCACTAGCAGAACAGGCCATGTACTGTGTTGACTACTCAATGTGCCGTACGGGTTCATTCCATCAGTACATAACCCAAGCCTCAGATTCCTATCTTCATGTCTGAAATGTTCTTTGTACCGTCTATTGATGTTTCTCCACTGAGGCCCATCTGCTGGATGTCTTAGTTTCTCATCACTCTTTCTACCCTCCGCATGCCATCGTAAGTTCTTTGCATCTTTCGGATTCGCAAACAACCGTTTGAATCTGGGTATAATCGGCAAATACCAAACAAGTTTTGCTGGAGGGCTTTTTTCTGAACGGAGGAGTACTCACCATCTTTATGCTTATACCGGGACAACGAACATTTCGGGCAATTGTCCAGATGTTCGTATTCACCCCTGTACAACACACAGTTGTTTGGACACGCGTGAATTTTTTTGTACTCTACTCCCATTGGACACACCCATTTCTTTGCCTCATACGTGGTGGTAGGGAGACCGTTCTCATCCGGTAGCATATCATGAATCAGCTCGAGGAATGCCGTGAAACCTTTGTCACTCAATCCATATCTTCCCTTCAGGTTGAACAAATTCAATATAGCTGTCAATTTCGTGTACTTAGTGCAAGTAGGATACAACGCGTTTTGGATGCGTCCAACAACCTTTGATACTCATCCGGCCGGTCGACAAAGTTATCCTCAACGTTACCAAGCATCTCGTCAATTTGTTCATCATGATAAGTCGACTCACTGTCAACATTGACTCCGGAAGCGCTTGGGAGTTCTGACTCGTTAGTAGTATCGAATGTCTGCTCGGTTCTTGAGTTACACCGATCGTGACTGTAGGAAGATGAAGCATTATCTTCAACACGTTCTCCATGAAAAATCCATTTTGTATAATGTGGCATGAAACCACGGGTCTTCACATGGAATTGTACGAGGTTGATGCTTGAATAATGTCTAACCACACCACAATCAACACAAGGACATGGAATTTTCTCCGCCTTTGTCATGTCCTTGTGTTGCACTACAGCTTTGCAAAACTCTTTCAGCATTTTGTCAAAATGTTCGCCTCTATCACCATACATCCAGTCACGCTCCATACTGTATGTGCAACAGATCACAGATGTGAGTTAGAGCCTTTGTAGAATATGGTCTGTATTAAGTTGCACATGTTTATTTCTTAATGGAGCATGACTGGGATGATTGTCAATTAGTCTAGCCTAACTCTAAGGTTGCAAACACAAAATAAACTAGCATTTTAAATTTAAGAAATTGTTGCACTTCTAAAACAGAAAACGGTGTTTAAAACAATATTACGAATACTTTTTCTACAAAAAATTCGGCATGACCTTTGCATAATTGTACACAGCCCGTGCTTATTATTCAGCACTCACCAAAGTCATCACAACCACAAACATTCCAACAATGGCAGCAACCAACAATTAAAATAAATCAATTCTTTACTAGCTAACTGAAAACCAATTGCAAATTCAGATCATCAAATCAACGCTTTCAATTCTCCACTGTATAAGTTCAAACTGGTTTAGAGATTAACAAAGAATCGAGAGTTAGAATACGTACTTGTTTTTTAAGGATTTATGGATAGAGGAGGAAAGTGTAACAGTAATGGAAGAAGGCGGGAAACAAGAGCGGTGATTCACGGACTTGCAAGAAAGTGAGACCTGATAAAAAAATTAGATATTGTTAGACATATACACATACATCAAACAATATTAATTACGAAGAGAATTTAAAAAAAAATCGGCATGACTTTTGCATAATTTTACCTATCCCATGCTTATTATTAAGCATTCACCAACCATTCATCAACACAAATTTCCATCACAAATCAAACTAATACCAAATTTATCCATCAAACCAAATTTTAATAATTTGTGGAAATCAAGGACACAACCATGCTTATTATTAAGCATTCACCAATCATTCAACAACACAAATTTCTATCATAAACCAAACTAATATATACCAAATTTATTCATCAAACCAAATTCCAATAATTTGTGGAAATCAAATACAAAGTACAAAAGAGAAAAATGATAAGTTAGATTATATTACCGTTCTTCCACTACGCTTTCAATCTACCGTGCAATGACTGAGGAGTTTGTTAACCACTTCTCTGTAGATAGAATAGAAACTCATTAGTTTACGTATGTTAATTGTTTGTAATTAGGATTGCAAAATTATATATAATGAGCTAAAAAGATGAAGAGTAGGTTGAGTATATTACGGGTTCACAAATGAAAGGTATTCAGCCCCGTACGACTTCAATCCGGTGAACCCATTTAGTGATTTCCTCTACAAAGACACAACCATGCTTATTATTAAGCATTCACCAATTATTCAACAACACAAATTTCCATCATAAACCAAACTAATATATACCAAATTTATTCCTTATTTGTAGTTAGGTTAATGGTAAATTTACAGTGAGTGAAGAGAATGAAGAGATAAGTTAAAGTATATTACCGGTTCCTAAAGGAATTGTTTTCAGCCCCTCTTCTCAATCGGGCATGCGAGACGTGTAGCAGTACCAATCTCTACAGAGGCAACGCAAACGCAAAATAAGTATCAATTGAGGGCGTAACACTATATTGCTAACAATGTTTATATTTGCTTATAATTATAAGCACAAATAATGCTCAAACATTGTTCCAACCCATATATAAGCATAATAAATCTAGCCCATATAAGCTAACCTAACTAACTATACTTAAAAAGGGCAAAAAACAGTAAAAATATTCACTCAGACATTTCATCAAACACCTTGTGTTCATACATAATTTGATTAGTTTAACAACCAAATCTTTCAAAGATTTGACACACACAATAAATATCAGCATCCACAATCATAATGTGACACAAATCTACCAATTGTAACAACACATTTGTAATTTTTTAGTCAAAACCGAATTAGGCTTGTTTTACCCGGTATATTGTAGCTGTGGTTCTTGGTTGCAGCAACAACTTCCGATGACAACCATGCACGACCGGCGACGGCGGCGCGACGACGGCGAAGGCAGGAGGAGGGCGATGGACATTGGAGCGGCGGTGGTGTGGTGGCTGTCGAGATTGGTACTGAAATCGCCCGTTTACAGAAGAAGAGAGAGGGGTTAGGGTTGTAACAGCGTAACGGAGTCGGGGCTGGGTGGTGGTGTTTATTAAGCGACCTATTTCGGTGGTTGTTACTAAAAACCGCCGAAATAGGTCCTCCGTAATTTTTTTAATTAAAAAAATAACCTCTATTTCGGCGGTTCCTAGTAGCAACCGCCGAAATAGACTACCAAATATATCTATTTCGGCGGTTGTAACTAGGAACCGCTGAAATAGATGTTATTTGTTTAATTAAAAAAATTACAGAGGACCTATCTCGGCGGTTCCTAGTACAACCGCCGAGATAGGGGCGCCGAAATAGGTCATTTTGTACTAGTGCGTGTAACACGACAACATACGGACCACACATATCCATACCTTATTCCGAAGCACGAGTTATCTCACACACACAAGGTCCCGGTTGGCATTCGTCACGGCCCTAACGTTAATTAAAAACAACTTGTCAGTCTATGATTTTATGCACAACTGTTGTGGCATTGTCCTAGCTTATTTTATGCTTGCATGTGCAATTCCCTAGGTGAATCTTTGAATGTTCAGTTTATATTAACCCTTAGAAACTTTCCAAGTATTAACCTTAGGTTTATCTTACTCCTAGGGCATTCACATTGTCAACTCACACGTTAACTAAGTCCTATTTAGAGTACTCTAGGCACTTAGTATGTAACAAGTTTATCTAAGATGGGTTTAACTTGTCTAAAGTGCATTCCCTCCATAGCTAAATAGGTTAGCAATGTTTTACCCTAGTATCATAATACTATAGTCCATAAAATACCCCTAAAACATGTTTATACAAAGCCCCAAAGTTTAGAACATTAGCACCTAAGTTCGGTGTTTAATCTCACTTAACCCCTCCGTTAATGTACTAACTGACGTTTACCCTTGTCCCGAAATGTTTCATCAACTAGTTAGATGTATTGGTATTGTTTAGGTTCATTATTAAGTCCACACAACATTTTTAGCTGGCTTGGAACTTGCTCATACTGAGACATACATCTCAGAACTGAAACACCACATCAGTGCACCATTCATTCATCCTCTTCTTTTAATGCCGTAAACTGTCTTCTAACTTCCCCCCAGTGGTTACACTCTTAGGTAAATGTATCAGTAGGGTTTTAAGTTCATATCCAGACCAATCAACCCTCTTAATCCCTACTGTAGCTCAGTTATACAGAAGCAATTTATTATCGAAAATTCCGAAAGCAACTTGGTGCTTCTTTTCCTTATTCTTTCTATTGGGTGGTTCAACTGAGTTTCTAAGTCTCCAATGAATGTACCAACCTATGTCACTCCCTGAGCAGTATCTTGGGTTCATCTTTAACCCTCTATAACACTCCCAGTACTTCTGTAAACCTGCTATACAGAAGCAATTCCATATCAGCAATCTGAACTCAATCTGTGTATTACTTCTTCCTTCCATCTTTTATGTCTGTTAAACTGTCCCCTAACCTGCCCCATGGATATACCAACCTAGATAAATGTAGTAGCAATGTTTTAGGTTGCTTATTAACCCCACACAATACTCTTAACACATCTGTGATTCAATTATACAGAGAACAACCTCTTCGAAAACTGAAATACCAATCTGATGTCATCTTCAGTATCTTTCTTTTTGTCTACCTATCTGACTTCTAAATTATCCCCACAATACTCACTTACTTAGTTAAGTGTTTTATCATAGCTTTACCCTCAAAACAGATCCAAGACAACTTGGTTAATGCTACTAAAAGGTCCTAATATTGAAGCTGGGAAACTGAATCAAACTGAAACGTGCACCTGAAATCTTTTCTTCATTTTTTCTTTCTGTTTGTTCACACGTTAAATTTCTGGCTCCCTCTAATTGTCTAGCTACAGAGTTAAGTGTTTCAGTAAAGTTTCACCCTCCAAACAAACCCAAAACAATCTCGTTGCTGTTACAGAATTATCCTCACACAGAAACTAGGAACTAAAGAAAAAACTGAACTATAAAACTTATACTCTCCTCTGTCTCTTTTCTTTATTCAGGAGTTTGACTTTCAAATTTCCCCTCACATTGCCTAGCTTCCTAGTGAAGTGTTGTGATATAATTTTACCCTCAACAAAGCTGTTATTCCCACAGAAGCATATCTATACCGAGCTCAAGGGATTCAGAAACTGAAAACTGAAAACTGATGCACCTTTTTCCCATCGATTTCTTTCTGTTCTTAAATCTATCTTTTGTTTTCCCAAGGTGTGTATGAATTGGTTAGGTGTGTTAATAATGTAACAGGTTTATCAGTAACCCCAGGACAAACCCCAACACAATGCTGTCAATGCTATTGAATTCTCATTATCCTGAAACTGAAAACTATAAAAACCTGAATACCGAAAATCAAGTTTAGCATTTCTCCTACTCCTATCACCTTTCTAATGCGTTAATGGTTCCCCTAGCATTTCCCCAAATTATCTGCATGTAGACTAATATGATAGCAAGGTCTTAAGTTGATTATCCAGCCAATACAAACTGTATATAAATTCTGAAAGTGATATACAGAAACCCACAACTGCAGAAACTGAAATCTATTCCTGATATATTCTTCCTATCTTCTTTTTGTTTCTACCCATTTAATTTGTCTTCCAAACTGCCCCACGGTACTCACCTATTTAGTTAAGTGGTCTAGTCATATTTCAAACTCAGAAACAACCTAAAACACTCTGTTAGTTCCATAGAATTCTTTTATACAGGGACTGAAAACAAATGCAAAACTGCAACATGTAACTGATAAATCTTCTTATACCTTTCTGTTTGATTATTACCCTGTCCCTTAACCTCTCCCCAAATTCTCATAGACTGACTTAAGTATGTTAGCAACGTTTTAGGGTCATTAACAATTCAGTATAGCTTCTCCTAATCCCTCTGTACACGGTTATACCAAACTGGAAAAAAAACAATGCAACCTGAAACAGAAAACAGAAACTGGTACACCTCTTTACCTCATTTCTTTGTTTGCAATTTGACTTCCAATTCTTCCCAACTGTTTTAGTTTCTCAGTGGGTGTTTTGATGATAAGTTTTACCTTGAAATACCAAAAGGCAATAGGGACTACTCTTTTGAAAGTCTTTTATACAGATCTGTAAAATTGCAAGACTGGAAAATAACTTCAGTTTTTCTCCTCCACTCTTAGTGCATCAGATAGGTCTTTTTTTTTCTTCTCTTATTGAACACCCCAACGTGTTGCTAACTTAGACAGGTGCACCAACAATGTTTTAAGTACATTAGTAAACCAATACCATCCTCATAAAGCTTCTGAGAAGTTAGTACACAGAAACAGAAAATCTGAAACTGAATTAGCACCTGTCTACTCTCTCTTCTTATCTCACGGTTAACGCATCAGGTTGAGTTTCTTTAACTCTCCCAAGGCGTTTATAACCTAGTTAGGTGTATTAACAATGTGTTAGGTTCATCACTACACCAGTAGAATCCTTATAACTCCTCTGGAACTTAGTTTTACAGAAAAACAAAAGTTACAGAGTTGGTTTCAGATTTTTGCACACTGTTTCTTTCTATTTTTTTTTCTTAACATTCTCACGAGTCTAATGGGGTTATGAAGGGTTTTATCTTTGCCTTAAACCCACTATTAACCTAACACTACATCTATATCATATCTAGGAAATTAGTAGACAGAGAAGAAACACTGTATAAACTGCTGTTAAAAAAAAAAACTAGTTTTCAAGAGTCTCACCTTTAAGAGTTCTTGGAGAGGATTTGTCTCAGAATTTCCAAAGCTCTACCCTCAGTTAGCATGCAGAGTTCTTGCGAGATAAAAAACAGGAAATTTTGAGGGGCAGAACAGGAAGCAAGTAAGAGATGTAAGTGAGATGGGTGTGTTCTTACCGTGGAGTGGGTTTTAATTCACCAAAACGTCTAGTTTTTCCCTAGCAAGTCTCTGCACCCTTGTGAAGATATTCCCAAGGTATTCACGCATGCACACAGAAGTGAAAAGAGGAGTCAGAAGCAAGGACTTTTTGGACACAAACAACACAGGAAAGATGGGATGAGTAGTGCTGGCATTATCGGCACAAGAGACTGATGCAACAGGTCTTTGAGAAACTGGTGGGGAGTTTACCTTGGCCTGTCGTATGAAACAGAAATGGGCTGTTCTTCCTAGAGAGCTTGGCACTCTTCGTGGGTTGTTTTACAGGCAAGGTCACACATGTAATGAGCAGGGATGAGTCAAGCATAAGAGAAATGGTCTCGGCATAAAAAACAGAAGAGAATGAAAAGGATTACGTAACTGATATTCACCTTGTTAGAGTCAGGAAACTGATTACTTTGCTCAGGAATGCTTTCTGTCCACACTGAGTTTGAGGACTAGAGTGGAGAGTAATGCCATTACCCTCTGTCTGATGGTCTAGCATTAAAAATCGCCATTGAGCATGACTTCACTGACTTGGCTTAATGGCAATGTCAGACAACAGTATTGGAACATAATTCTGATGCACCAGAATTGGGTTCTGGTTATTTTAACCAAAACCAGATTGTATTTATGGCCTTCTAGTATCAAAGAAGTATGGCACGAAGGAATAATACACTTGGTTGATTATGAGACAAGGAAATCAGCAGCAGGTGTGGCCTTGACTAAACCAAGATGATGCCTGGAAGTTTGAAATAGAAACAGACATGGTGGGCATGTCAGTGGTCTGGTCTTTTTTTTTTTGAAGTCGATTGTTTCACGGAGAATCACTGAGGGAGCTTGTGGGAGTTAGGACAATGAGCACACTGAGGCGTGGAATTTGAGAAGAAATATAGATTTTGATGCTCCTGTTGGATGCTTGAGCGCTTAGCAAAAAAAAATCAAAAGCAACTCACTTGTTTCAGGTTGTCGAACAGATCAAGAGATTGTTGTTGTTTTCTTTTCTTTTGTGTCTGATTCAATCGATGATGCAGAGGGAAATTGGGGAGTCATCGGTTAAGGAGTGGCAAGAGGGTGGTGTTCACAAGTTACAAGATAATGGTGTGGCATGAATTTTCAAGAATCTGAAATGCGAGTTCTGTCGCCCTTGCTACTGCGATCTGGTCTGCGGTTTTCTCCTTGTTTTTATTTAGACTGGCAAAGTAACCCGAACCCGAAAAACCGAAACCGACCCAATCCGATCCGAATCCGAATCTCAACCAAAAACTTAACTTGAAAAATGATCTGAAATCCAAAAAAACCGACCCGGACCAAAACCGAACCGTATTATGTAAAACCGAAAGTAAATCACAATCTACAATCATCCAAAACCGAAGTCATCCGAACTAAAAATTGTAACACCCCATCCAACATTAACACACTTACAATAAACTGCAGCGGAAAAACAACCTCGTCACATTACTCAACTCGTTGGTGTTACACGCCGTTAGCCACCCACGTGGCTAACAAGGCTAATACATACACATTGTACCGGTCTGATGGGCTAAATTCCCGAGCGACTACACATTACTATCGTTTCCATTAACAACAACAAACACACTCCTCCAACTATACCGAGTATTTATAAACTGATGCCGACAACATTTCGGTCTTACTACACCTACTGTATACATACACTTAATGATTACCCATGTACGACGACTACCCGTCCTACTCTCGAACGGCTTCCAGCACTTCGTACCTGAAATAGGAAAAGAAGAGAAAGGGTGGCCCCCAAGGGGCTCAGCACCTTTGCTGGTATGGTAATCCCGCAGCCCAACTACCGGGCCACGCACAACTAATTGTCGTCTTAGCATGCGGTTGATTATTTTTAAATCATACATGTAACTGTAAACACACAACACATAATCATTCGCTCAACGGGCTCAACAAACGGATAATATATCCTTACTTAATAAGTCACTCATGGTATTCATCATCCCTAGAGTGTTCCTCCTCTAATGGAGCTACTTCCTTAATAGACGGACATACCCTTAAATCGGGTTATCCTTAAACGCCTCTTATCACAAACTGGGAATCATATCCATGATCCACACACTCCACATTATACAACTACAACATACACTACATACAACACTTAACAACACTTTGCACGTTTCCACGTGCACAACATAATACCGCAATAGATATTGCATCACAACAAAATACATAACATAACGGGAGTGGTTCTCTTAGGAACCGACCCAAACATTGTTTATACACTGGTGAGCCTAGAGAATGTTGCCAGTCTCATGATAAGCTCGTTATACAATAACAACAACACTCATTACCGTCCTAATAATTGGACGAGTAACTTAAGTTAAGGCGGTTCGGGTTGGAGGCCCGAACACACCACACAAACACATGTTCCCCCTAAACCGATCATAAGTCAGAATAGCTAAGCTTTGGAGTAAGCTAATGGGAGATCATAACCCGTGAGGGAAACAACCATAACAAAGAGAAGGGTAAGGCTAGGAAGGATACCCTCTCCCAAACAACGCGCGACCGGCCAAACCGGATTCCTCACTACTGTTAGTACATACTTACTTTAGATATAGTTAGAACCCCACTATGGAGTCTATCATAACTACACACCATACAGAATTACAACTGGGTTAAACACACAAGGGAGATCCCTACATTCACCAACACATATCACACAATTAACACACGCATAGCCGTGGTTAGAACGTCCCATGGTTCGGGTCGTTTACTCCAAATACCGAACTCTCATGTGATCCTAGACTCAGTAACTAAGGTTAACACTTCGAGGTTAAATGGTATCGGAGTTGAATGCGCCACATATATGAATTACTGTAAACTCATTACATGTTTTATCTTACAACGTGGCAAACATACAGAAAAACACATTGGCATACAAGCCGGTGTAATCCGGTAGGACACAGGTTGCAAGAAAACCATACCTGTCACCGGAGTCCACTTTACCACGTCCACTTATGTTCCTCGAGCGATTCTCGAACAACTGTTAACATCACATGTGTTTTTATTAACATTGGGGTTTGCTTGATTATTTAATGTCTAATGCTTAACTTTCCCCGTTAACTTAGTTACATAACTTTATTTTTAACTTGTTTTACTTTTACATTTTGATACAACTTTTCACCCACTTAATTACCATTAAAACTCACCCTCATGTCCTTAACAACTTATAACATCATTACCTATCAATCCCCATCATTACACATCATTTCTATACCTTAAAACAACAATTTGGTCCATACAGTGGCCTGTCCGAACTTGTGTCCGAACTTCCAAGTTCGGACGCAAGCCGCGACCTAATACTGAAACTATACACGTCCGAACTTGTGTCCGGACTTCCCAAGTTCGGACACAGTTCGAGAGTAAATCCCAGATAGAAACAGTCACGTCCGAATTGTGTCCGGACTTCCCAAGTTCGGACACAGTCGAGAATGAGAAAATCCTTTACCCAACAGAGCCTGTCCGAACTTCCATGTCCGGACGGAAGTTCGGACACGGCAAAATGCTCAACTTCTACACCTTTAAACACTTAGCCAAATCCTCCAAAGCCTCCAACACTTATAGTTTATACTCCTTAAGTCCCTTAGGATGATTCATGCCAATTCAACCATTATACCCAGACATTCTTCCACACACATCATCATTCAAACACCTTCTTAAATCAAAAACTCCTTATGTCTTCTTACAATTCCTTTCCCAAGCTACACTTCCTCCTTAATTTTCCAAGTGGTATTTCACCATATTGACCACTATACCAAGGTGTTTCCTCTACACCTTAACATCATCTCTCAAACTTCTTTCTTACTAACTAAACCTCCTTTTTCACATCCCACCTAAACATCATTATTCCTGATATCAACATTATCTAAACCTTAAACAAACTCCTCCAAGACTTAAATACATTCTCAAAACACATATTGAATTCCTAGAACTTCCAAGATAACACCTAAATCCTTGCATCACTCTAAATCACCTTAACACATGTTTTCTTCTCAAGTAAAAACTTATTCACCTTAACACTTCCTAGTTCACCAAGACCATTTAAAACACTTAGAACTTCTCACACATTTTCCCAAATTTGGCCATAGCTTCTCTTGTATATACTCACCTTCCAAACACTTAGGTTTTTACCTTATTCATTCAAAACACCTAAAATCCATCAAACACATTTTTATACACAAACTTCAAACTTTAGCACTACATCACAAATAGTGCATAACTTAAATTGCTTGGCACTTAGGCCCTTAAATAACATGGCTCTTAGGCCCTTAAATTGCATAAACCTTAAACACTGAATTTCCCACATAAGTAATGCCTTTGACCTGCAAATACACCCAACAATACATATGCCCTTAATAAACTCCTTGAGAGCATTTTACTAGCTCATTTGCCATTGGCTCCTTAGGTATTTTATTAAGCAAATCAAGCTCATTTTCCTAAGGCATTTAAACTACATTGAGATAGTTTGTTACCTCTTTCCTCACAAATTTCTTTCTTGTTTCCTTGTAAAACCGGTGGGGTGTTTGGTTGTTTGTCAACTTCTAAACAATGTACAAATAATAGAATGAGTATTCAAGCATTATGCTTCATCTCATTGTAAACCCTAGTTACACATATTGTTTTAAACATTAAGGTAATTGTTTTACCTTGGAATGGAAAGAGAGCTTGAATGAGTATCAAGAGAGGACTCCACCTAGTCCTTGAAAGTGGAATGAAGCTAGAACAAGCCATATAAGAGCACCATTAATGGTGAATTTTCGGACAACAAAAAAACATGGAGGAAATGTCATTTTTCTTTGAGTTCCTCACCTTGAAGCCAAGGAGAATGACAAAGGCATGAAAATATGAGCTCAAGCTCCTTCAATGGTGAATCTTCATGGCACCAAAATGGAGTTCTTGAAGATTTGAAAAGATAGAAGTGTAGAGCTTGGTCTAACTAAGACAAATATAGTCTTAGAATTTGATTTGGAGCATGGAGTTGGATTGGCAAAGAAATGAAGATGGAGAAGAGGGGTTGCCATAGCAAATCGTAAAAGAGGAAAGAAGAAAGGTAGAAGACGGTGGGAAGTGAAGGAAATGAGAGATGAAGATTGGAGTTACTTTTAGAAGATATTATGTACTAAAGTAACTTCTTCTTTTACTTCTTTTCCTTCCTTCCTTTAATGATTTTTACATGGTGGTGACTCACCTTACTAAAAAACCGGCCCCCATCATATACTTAGGGGTATTTAGTCTTTGTTGTCAATTTAATTACTTATAACATTATATGTTACAAACTAGCTTATAAAAATCACTATTCACAAACAAGGCACATAGAAGTGAAATTTTTGATTCCCATTAATATAGCCACCCAAATGTGATACTATATAGTACACATGTTAATTAAAGAGTAATGATGGACATTTGCCATTCAAAACTCATTTACAAGACAATTTTCAAAAACGTGCTTTAAGACTCCTTAAAGCACATTTTGTGTTTTAACTTGTTTTCAAGCTTGGTTTTCTTTGGTAATTGATTTAATATGTTCATTAACATATTTATAAGGTATAGGTATGACCATTAGGTCTTATACAAATTTATTCCAAGCTTAGAGCACATTTTGCTCTTATTGACTTTAAGGTATTTCCTTGTGTTTTATTTGTTTAACTGTCCACCAAGTTTCCTAAGGACTTATTAGCCTATCAATCATAATTAAATGTTATAGTCTTGGTAGCTCTTATCAATGTTATTAGTTCATGCTTAGGCTTTTGGGTCCTAACCAAGTTCACTCATAGCTTAGAGCATGTTTTGCTCAAACTGTGTCTAATGCTTTATTGCATTTATACGGTTAAATTGTTCACTGATGTTACTAAGGCACTTTTTAGCCTTTACATACCATAGTTTGATATTTAAACCACATATCAAGGTTTGGGGTATTTCAATCTACCCCCCTTAAAAGAACTTCGTCCTCGAAGTTCACACTTTCCCACACATCATTAAATTAGAATACGGGGATACTTGGAAATAAACTTCCATAACCAAACACACTTTACATCACAACCTCGGACTTAATGGTCCGGGCAACACATTCACATCCACACATAACATAACATATCCACATGATAACCTCGGACTCTATGGTCCGGGTATCTTAACAACACTTACACATACATAACAACCCCTTTGACTCACTGGTCTTGGGTAACATAACAACATTTGGACACATAGGTCCCCATAACATAACAGTCTTAGACACTTAGGTCTATGTAACACAACACATTTAGACTCATAGGCCTTGATAGTATACACTTTAGGAATCCAAGTCAAAACAACATTCTACACATACCACACAACATGTCAGAGCATGTATAGCAAAAAAAAATATCCTTGATATACACTGTGATCCCGCAGAACCCGGTCGCGATGGACACCTTCCGTCCCCGTGCCTTTGGGAGATCAAAACAATCACTTAAATTTAAAATTTCCTTGTGAGGTTAAGTAAGAGAACTTTAATTATGTAAAGTATCTATCAACGTTTTATAAATACCAATTAAAAATCCTTTTGAAAACACACACAACTCCAAGTCCAACTTAAGCTCTTTGCTTCTTTTATTAGCGTGGTTATTTGTGACCACTTATAGGGAGTTTCAAGAGTCATCCAACCCTGATGTGATCAGCATCAGTGTTGAACTATCCTTCCACCCAATTTGTGTTCGGCTTCCCTTGATCACATGCAAATCAAGTTCCACCTCCCACTTCATTTTCAAGCATCAAGTAAATCACTCATTTCCAATTTTCTATCTTTTAAATCATTCTAATCATGATCATACATCTCCAAAGATAGAACTTCGTCTATCAGTTATTCCATACACTTTAATCCTGTTGCCTATGGAATCTTATTCTCACTAGGTTCTATGTCGGTTTCATACCCTTTCATGCATCACTATAAAATATATATATATACACATATATTTTATCAAAATACAACACCTGGTTTTACATTATACACTGTCGGGGCTTTTGTTCCCCCGGGAGTTTCTCTACTCCCCACACTTGTACTATCACACACAACTGTTAACAAACACACACACTTATCACAATGGTATTCGCATCTTCTGTGCGCAATTACCACAATTAAACCATGAATGAATGTGTATGTTTACGTAACACACACACCAATCATCAAAACAATAAATAATTTTGTGCTATGCACAATATAAAGTCACATACACTACGTACACTTGTACGGTAATATACACTAAGTGGTTTGCGCTCTACCCCCTTAAAAGGGATTACGCCCACGTAATCAATCACTAAACATTGGCTTAAATGTTCTGCCGTCGTGAAGTGTTTTAACTTCCACGCGGTCTATTACACAATGGATTCTGATTAGAGGATCTTAACCATATTGGCGGTTTAGTTCCTAAACCAAGAATTCTCATTGGAGTTTTTAACTCTTAGTTGGTTTCGATTCTGGCCTGTTAGGCTTCTAGGCGTTAATAATAGCCATTCACTCATGTTCACCATGTACATTCAACACTTGAATCACTGGCTCACTAGTTTCTGCTGCGAAACTCTAATAACTGTAGAGCTTAATTGCTCCATTTGTTATCTTACTGTATTGTACATCCCCAATTGTCACCTTTATCTTGGTAACAATGGTTTCTCAACCGACGCGTGGTATCTTTTACCGTTAGCGAATTCGGTGAGTTATAAACTTTCTATCCACTTCCATAATAATTGACTGTATATACTTTATGTATTTCACAATGATTGACTTGTTCCCTTCCGACTTACTGTCGGTTGAGATTGAGCTACTACCTAGTGTGTAGTGCTCTCTCAGCTATTTACAACATTTGGGGTATATTCCATACCGATATTGGCAGTTAGTGCTACTGTAGTCACTTACTGTTAATCATGTCTCCACATTTGGTTTTGTACAAGTACTTTTTTTATTGTGCGGCCTTGCATTTCCTATGCATCGGCCATTATAACATTATTGCTCCACAATTAACATGTTTCCAATTCCTAGCTATCCCACTCGATCATTACTGCGCAAGTGCAATACCAAAACACTCAGTCATACAGAGTGCAGAGGCGTAACTCTTCGACAGTAAATCCCTTATGTGATTCGCCATGGAATTCACACTGTGTTTCATGAAATTCTGATCCCGTAATACTGGCTACTGGCTTACTGCCGAGTCTGTCTAACATCAATTATCTTGCATCTCCACTGAGTTAACTCATAACTGGTCTTATCTATACATTTTCGTTTAACAACACTTATACAACGGTCGCTTGTTGCGCACCGTGCTCTTACTCCTGTATAACATCAGCTATATCGTATCTACTGTCACCTCAACTTCCACACATAAACTTACATTATTCACATTATGGTTCATCCCTCTTTGGATGACTACTGAATGCTCCTTGAGCATCGATCATTCGAGTCACAAGCCGGCATTATTCAGCTCGGTGTTTCACTATAACACACATACTACTAAGCTAACTGCTCTCTTTCAATAATAAATCGTCCATCCTTAACATATTTCTTGAACTTGGTCCATATAACTACCGCTCCTGCGGTTTCAGAATATCGAGAGGTGTCCCACTCTTAATGCAGTGGTTTGTTTACCACTCTATTCACTTATATAACATAAACTTCTGCAATCAATGAATTTATATAACATATCTTGCTTATGGCTTATAAGTCTTATTTGCCTTGAGCTGAGCTCATTGTAGGCTGTCCACACACATGTACTTCTCTGTACAATGTTACATGGTTGGAGGTTATATTGGGCTCCATGACAAGGTCGTTGCATCACGTTTCCTTTCATGGGATTCCCCTTAGGTTTGTCAGTCCGTCTCCTGACAACTTATGTCTAACTGGGTGTTAGTTTCAACCCTTGTGTTTCTGTCATGCATTTGTTCAACAATTGTTGATGCGAAAACACCCTCAAGGATTGCTCCTGGGTGTTGTTACGTTATGCCTTACATTTGTTTCACACTTATTGGTACATTCATTAGCCACGCCGTTTGCGTTCTTAAATGGCTTATTATCTCCTTTTGTGAAGATCAAATTTCCTGATAGTGTAGGTACTCATTCTGGGAGTTTCATCCCGTTCATTGCACATTAATGTGTCCACATTAGGCATCTGCTTTGCCACGCACAGGCTGGGTCTCCGTTCCAGCTATCATGTATCCCGAGGATCTTTAAGTCATATACGATATCTTTACATTCAGTTAGTGCACTTCGCACTCCTGACTCTTAAACATTTCCTTGAAAATGAATTCACTGATCCTTTAGTCTAGTTATCTTAACTGAGTTCCTAACTTCAACCATTCATGGAAATCCTTAGCTCTTGTTTGTTTTATACTGCTGACCGTAGTCGGAGTCACTACCTCCCGTGTTTCGGACTCCACTGTATACTATGTGGGGTACCATACTGATACATTGCTACTTACCCAACTAACCCATAAGTAGGTCTGTCAGGCCCACAAGCTCCTATCGGAGTGCGGTCGTCCCACAACACAGTTGGTACACTCGTAGTGTCCGTCACACGCCTAGGTGAAGCATTCTGTTGTCAACTCCCTTATATTGTCCCGTGACAATATTTATTCTTGCTTCCCGAACTTAATCGAGGGAAGGTTTATCCACTGTTGTATCCTTGTCAATTGCCCTGGTTTCACTGGGTTGGTTTAAAAGAAGGTCGGAAAGAAGTGTTGGTTTGAAAGAAAATCTGGTTTTGAAAAGAAAGGGTTTGAATAAATTGGGTTGAAAGAAAAATTCTCATGGTTTCACAACATCTTCTTACCTTAACCAAGTCTAGCTTCTTGCTGACTGGTGTACTTACAATCACAGAGGTTAGGCTAACAGGCCTTCCACTGTTATGACAATCACATTTAACCTTATGGTACTTTACAAGTACTTGTAGTGGTTATAAATTTCCCGAACAGCCCTGTTTATAGCAGCACTTGCTATGGCAAGTGCGCCATGCTAACTGGCTATCGGTTTAACACATACCGGTTGTGGTATTGTTTTTATCCGCACTGTCAACAGTGGCCTTGTTGGCCCTCACTGATCTTACTGCCTTGATAATAACTCTTCTAGGTGACTTCTCACTGTCTTCACCTGACGATCATCAACTAGGGTGTTTCCCATTCTGGGAGACCCCTTTGTCTTAGTATTGTATTCTCTTGTAGCCCGTTCCACGTATATCGCGGTTACTGAGACTTGTCTCTTGTTTGGGCACTACGTTGTAGTTCCTTTGTCGGTTGGTATACCGTTGGTGTATCATTATCAACTGTGGTCCCGTAGACACTTGTCTCGGGTTCATTAATCCACTTCTTGCCTGTTGCACGGTGGTGCGTTGCAAGCTGGTTGTTCTCGACTGCTTAGCATGTCGACCCAGGTTGCGGAAATTCTATTCCTCCATACACAAGATCCTTCATTCATCGCTATGGAATGCGGTTGACATTGTTCAGATGGAGACCGTCTCCGGGATTCCCAATTTTCGGGATCTACCGTATGATAGGTTCTCCGTACCCTAAAGGTATTTAATAACAGCCAGATCGGGTATTCCCGAGTATGAGAGGACTTTCATCTCTCTGGCGTTCTTCCCAAGTTATAAACAGGGATTGTGGAGGGTGGGATGGATATTGTAGGTTTCCAGTACACACTGGAAATTCCTATCTAGCGTATCTCTCACGCTATCACTCAACCCTTAACCCAAAGTACTTAAATCCTAACTCGGTACTTCCTAAGCTCGGTAATTCAGTCATCAGAGCGATACTTCGCTCTGATACCACTTTTTGTAACACCCCATCCAACATTAACACACTTACAATAAACTGCAGCGGAATAACAGCCTCGTCACATTACTCAACTCGTTGGTGTTACACGCCGTTAGCCACCCACGTGGCTAACAAGGCTAATACATACACATTGTACCGGTCTGATGGGCTAAATTCCCGAGCGACTACATTACTATCGTTTTCCATTAACAACAACACAACCACTCCTTCCAACTATACCGAGTATTTATAAACTGATGCCGACAACAATTTCGGTCTTACTACACCTACTGTATACATACACTTAAATGATTACCCATGTACGACGACTACCCGTCCTACTCTCGAACGGCTTCCAGCACTTCGTACCTGAAATAGGAAAAGAAGAGAAAGGGTGGCCCCCAAGGGGCTCAGCACCTTTGCTGGTATGGTAATCCCGCAGCCCACATACGGGCCACGCACAACTAATTGTCGTCTTAGCATGCGGTTGATTATTTTTAAATCATACATGTAACTGTAAACACACAACACATAATCATTCGCCTCAACGGGCTCAACAAACGGATAATATATCCTTACTTAATAAGTCACTCATGGTATTCATCATCCCTAGAGTATTCCTCCTCTAATGGAGCTACTTCCTTAATAGACGGCACATACCCTTAAATCGGTTATCCTTAAACGCCTCTTATCACAAACTGGGAATCATATCCATGATCCACACACTCCACATCTATACAACCTCCAACACACACTACATACAACACTTAACAACACTTTGCACTTTCCACGTGCACAACATAATACCGCAATAGATATTGCATCACAACAAGAATACATAACATAACGGGAGCGGTTCTCTTAGGAACCGACCCAAACATTGTTTATACACTGGTGAGCCTAGAGAATGTTGCCAGTCTCATGATAAGCTCGTTATACAATAACAACAACACTCATTACCGTCCTAATAATTGGACGAGTAACTTAAGTTAAGGCGGTTCGGGTTTGGAGGCCCGAACACACCACACAAACACATGTTCCCCTAAACCGATCATAAGTCAGAATAGCTAAGCTTTGGAGTAAGCTAATGGAGATCATAACCCGTGAGGGAAACAACCATAACAAAGAGAAGGGTAAGGCTAGGAAGGATACCCTCTCCCAAACAACGCGCGACCGGCCAAACCGGATTCCTCACTACTGTTAGTACATACTTACTTTAGATATTAGTTAAACCCCACTATGGAGTCTATCATAACTACACACCATACAGAATTACAACTGGTTTAAACACACAAGGAAATCCCTACATTCACAAACACATATTACACAATTAACACACGCATAGCCGTGGTTAGAACGTCCCATGGTTCGGGTCGTTTACTCCAATACCGAACTCTCATGTGATCCTAGACTCAGATAACTAAGGTTAACACTTCCGAGGTTAAATGGTATCGGAGTTGAATGCGCCACATATATGAATTACTGTAAACTCATTACATGTTTTATCTTACAGCGTGGCAAACATACAGAAAACACATTGGCATACAAGCCGGTGTAATCCGGTAGGACGCAGGTTGCAAGAAAACCATACCTGTCACCGGAGTCCACGTTATCACGTCACTTATGTTCCTCGAGCGATTCTCGAACAACTGTTAACATCACATGTGTTTTTATTAACATTGGGGTTTGCTTGATTATTTAATGTCTAATGCTTACTTTCCCCGTTAACTTAGTTACATAACTTTATATTTTAACTTGTTTTACTTTTACATTTTGATACAACTTTCACCCCACTTAATTACCATTAAAACTCACCCCTCATGTCCTTAACAACCTTATACATCATTACCTATCAATCCCCATCATTACACACCATTTCTATACCTTAAAACAACAATTTTGGTCCATACAGTGGCCTGTCCGAACTTGTGTCCGAACTTCCAAGTTCGGACGCAAGCCGCGACCTAATACTGAAACTATACACACGTCCGAACTTGTGTCCGGACTTCCCAAGTTCGGACACAGTTCGAGAGTAAATCCCAGATAGAAACAGTCCACGTCCGACTTCCATGTCGGACGGAAGTTCGGACCCGGCAAAATGCTCAACTTCTACACCTTTAAACACTTAGCCAAATTCCTCAAAGCCTCCAACACTTATAGTTTATACTCCTTAAGTCCCTTAGTGATGATTCATGCCAATTCTAACCATTATACCAAGACATTTCTTCCACAACATCATCATTCAAACATCCTTTCTTACATATCAAAACTCCTTATGTCATTCTTACATTCCTTTCCCAAGCTTACACTTCCTCCTTAATTTTCCAAGTGGTATTTCACCAATATTGACCACTATACCAAGGTGTTTCCTCTACACCTTAACATCATCTCTCAAACTTCTTTTCTTACTAACTGAACCTCCTTTTTCACATCCCACCTAAACATCACTTATTCCTTGAATATCAACATTATCTAAACCTTAAACAAACTCCTCCAGACTTAAATACATTCTCAAAACACATATTGAATTCCTAGAACTTCCAAGACAATGCCTAAATCCTTGCATCACTCTAAATCACCTTAACACATGTTTTCTTCTCAAGTAAACATTTATTCACCTTTAACACTTCCTAGATCACCAAGACCATTTAAAACACTTAGAACTTCTCACACATTTTTCCCAAATTTGGCCATAGCTTCTCTTGTATATACTCACCTTCAAACACTTTGGTTTTACCTTATTTCATTCAAAACACCTAAAATCCATCAAACACATTTTTTATACACAAACTTCACACTTTTAGCACCACATCACAATATAGTGCATAACCTAAATGCTTGGCACTTAGGCCCTTAAATAACATGGCTCTTAGGCCCTTAAATTGCATAAACCTTAAACACTGAATTTCCCACATAAGTAATGCCTTTGACCTGCAAATACACCCAACAATACATATGCCCTTAATAAACTCCTTGAGAGCATTTTACTAGCTCATTTGCCATTGGCTCCTTAGGTATTTTATTAAGCAAATCAAGCTCATTTTCCTAAGGCATTTAAACTACATTGAGATAGTTTGTTTACCTCTTTTCCTCACAAATTTCTTTCTTGTTTTCCTTGTAAACCGGTGGGGTGTTTGGTTGTTTGTCAACTTCTAAACAATGTACAAATAATAGAATGAGTATTCAAGCATTATGCTTCATCTCATTGTAAACCCTAGTTACACATATTGTTTTAACACATTAAGGTAATTGTTTTACCTTGGAATGGAAAGAGAGCTTGAATGAGTATCAAGAGAGGACTCCACCTAGTCCATGAAAGCTTGGAATGAAAGCTAGAACAAGCCAATATAAGAGCACCATTAATGGTGAATTTTCGGACAACAACAAAACATGGAGGAAATGTCATTTTTCTTTGAGTTCCCTCACCTTGAAGCCAAGGAGAATGACAAGGCATGAAAATATGAGCTCAAGCTCCTTCAATGGTGAATCTTCATGGCACCAAAATGGAGTTCTTGAAGATTTGAAAAGATAGAAGTGTAGAGCTTGGTCTAACTAAGACAAATATAGTCTTAGAATTTGATTTGGAGCATGGAGTTGGATTTGGCAAAGAAATGAAGATGGAGAAGAGGGGTTGCCATAGCAAATCGTAAAAGAGAGAGAAGAAGAAAGGTAGAAGACGGTGGGAAGTGAAGGAAATGAGAGGATGAAGTTTGGAGTCTACTTTTAGAAGATATTTATGTACTAAAGTAACTTTCTTCTTTTACTTTCTTTTCCTTCCTTCCTTTAATTGATTTTTACATGGTGGTGACTCACCTTACTAAAAACCGGCCCCCATCATATACTTAGGGGTACTTTAGTCTTTATTTGTCAATTTAATTACTTATAACATTATATGTTACAAACTAGCTTATAAAATCACTATTCACCTAAACAAGGCACTTAGAAGTGAAATTTTTGATTTCCCATTGATATAGCCACCCAAGTGATACTATATAGTACACATGTTAATTAAAGAGTAATGATGGACATTTGGCCATTCAAAACTCATTTACAAGACAATTTTTCAAAAACGTGCTTTAAGACTCCTTAAAGCACATTTTGTGTTTTAACTTGTTTTCAAGCTTGGTTTTCTTTGGTAATTGATTTAATATGTTCATTAACATATTTAT
Source organism: Limonium bicolor (assembly GCA_023374045.1). Classification (NCBI taxonomy): domain Eukaryota; kingdom Viridiplantae; phylum Streptophyta; class Magnoliopsida; order Caryophyllales; family Plumbaginaceae; genus Limonium; species Limonium bicolor. The sequence goes on along the minus strand of CM041777.1, from coordinate 66,062,657 downwards.
AAGGTATAGGTATGACCATTAGGTCTTATACAAATTTATTCCAAGCTTAGAGCACATTTTGCTCTTATTGACTTTAAGGTATTTCCTTGTGTTTTATTTGGTTTAACTGTCCACCAAAGTTTCCTAAGGACTTATTTAGCCCTATCAAATCATAATTAAATGTTATCAAGTCTTGGTAGGCTCTTTGGGTCCTAACCAAGTTCACTCATAGCTTAGAGCATGTTTTTGCTCAAACTGTGTCTTAATGCTTTATTGCATTTATTACGGTCTAAATTGTTCACTGATGTTACTAAGGCGCTTTTTAGCCTTTACATACCATAGTTTGATATTTAAACCACATATCAAGGTTTGGGGTATTTCAAAAATCAACCGAACCGAAGTCACCCATAACCCGACGATGACCCGAAAACCGAAGTGACCCGAACCGAAAACCAACCGAACCGAACCCGAACCGAAACCAGTGTGACCCAAACTAATATATCCGATGTGACCCAAAAGAATATATTTCATTAATTATAGAAGACAATGAGAATAAAACAAAATGTTTATACCCAATATCCAGTTTAAATACAAATCAGTATTTAGCATTTGTATCATACAACACTAAACAATGCCCCACAATACTTTTACAATTAATCATTACTTAGTAAGTGGTGTACCTATAAAAAAAGTATTAATAACATATATACACGAGAAATTATTTTAAATATACCACAAATATTTTGCACTATAAAATTTTAAAGTAATTAATTATCATGCATTTTCATTAATCGCACAACTAATAATGAATTAATGATAATACGTTACTCATTAATGATAGATTGGTAAGAACCAAAAATATTTGTATATTTAGACTCAAATTTTTATCACTAATTCATATCATTATTCTATTAATTATTCATATATTGAAGGTGCTTTTATTAATTAGAATTTTTCAAGCCTTTATCCAATCTTGTGAATAATTCTCCCTCATTAGCAATTTAGCATAAATGTTTAATACACTTGAAGGTTTTTACCTATGTAGCAAAATTCTCATGCTTCTGAATAGTTCTTCATCATTAACAGTTTTTAACTACCGTAAAAAAGTCATCAAAACTTATTAACTAATTCCATTCGCTAACTATTAATAGATTGAAAATACAAGTTACTACACTTTGATACAATTTTAATAATTATCCACAAACATACCTTATTTATACTCCTCTCAAAATAATAAAACTATTAAATAATCTAAAGCTACATCAATAATTATGATAAGTTCAGAGCTAGTTGCTAAAGTATAACATGATGCAAATTATAATTATTTGTTTAAATTAATCTTTTATATACGTTTATACGTGTTGAGATTGATTGAAGTCAAATTTGCATATCATGATGATTGAGTTGCGGGATTCTGTAATGGCAACCGAATTTAACCAAATAATTGACACGAATTTGACCCATAACCCGAAAAAACCGAATGAACCAGAGGCTAACCCGAACCGTAAGTTACCCGACCCGAAGTCACCCTAACCGAAAGTCATCCAAACCGAAAATCATCCAAACCGATCCAAACCGACCCGAAATTTCAACAAACCGAACTCAACCCGAACAAACCGAATTCAACCGACCCGATCCAACCCGAACCAAATATTGAACGATTTGAAATCAACCCGAACCGAACCGAACCCGAACCGATTGACCCGAACTGCCACCTCTATTTTTATTTTTGTAATTACAGTGGTAGTCGTATTACTAGTTTAATTAGACTGGTATTAGTTACTGAATTCGAGCTCGGCTCAACCGGTTAAGGCATTCAGGAAAGGTACGTGTCACACGATAAAATGCTCGTCGTGACCGGCTCAACTCACGCCCAAGTTGATCAGCCTCGCTCCCCTTTGATCGCATGCATAGGTTGTTCGCACCTATCTCCCGTCAATCTTCTCTGCGCCTCTACCTTCGTCTTCCTTCTGGATCTTCAACTTCAAGACAACCCAACTCGGATGCACAAGCACGTTTTACCACCCACGCGGTAGCAACCCAGTCCAGCACTACTTCATTCAGGATTGGAGAAGTAGCGGGTCTACTTTACTGATGGGACAAAGGGGTAAGAAGCGGTCCTAGACCCTTCCACTCTAATGGCGTCTCCAAGGAGGAAAGAGAGCCTAGCTTCTCTTTGGGAGACTTAGCTATCTTTAGGGGATTGTGGGATTTGCCAAGTAACAAAGCTCTCTCTTTGTTTTCTCACTGAAGGCGCAGGCAATGGACAAGTGTGAATGAATGTCCATCCTCTGCCGCCTGCATTCCCTTTTATAGCAACCATTAGCAACTTCCTTTTCTAAAAACGTGGGGAGTTAAGATTCTCCTTTTATTTCTCCTTTTGTTCAGCCCACACGGTTGTTAGAGAGATTTCCTCAGCAACTTCCTAAAGGCCGGCCAGCAAGAGATAACAAACTTATCTCTTCTTCTGGGCGCCACAAATATAGGAAAGTTTGTTGCTTTTCTCTTTCCCAGCCCAATCGGTTATAAAGGAGAGATCTTCTCAACAACCTTCCACTAAAATAGGTGCAGCAAGTTAGAGAAACAATCTCTAAGCTAGGCGCCACTATTTTAGGAATTTGTTACTCCCTTAACTAACTCGATTCTTGGGGAGAGAATATCTCAACCGATAACAACCTTGATTTATTCCATATTAATAAATCAGTAAGGCTAGATATTCTCTAAGAATATCTCAACAACATTATCTTATCCAACAAAGATAATAGGAGAGAATATAGGCATATCCCAACAAACTCAACAAACCCACATTTAAGGAAATTCCCTTCTCATAAGTGAATATCAATAATGTAACCTCTTGATATTGCTCCATCAATGGGTCAAGACTTACTCAAGGTAATTCCCAGAATTACCAAGGGACCACGGTAAAACTCAAGTTTACCATAACAACCTCAGCAACACATGCGCACGCACATGGCAAGCACAACGCCTAACAACCTGTGGGATTCAAGGTGCCCAGCGCTCCCGCATTTGTAGCGCGCTAGCAACAACCCGGCGCGCGCCCAGCGCACGCCCACGAGCCCGCCCACGAGATCCCCGCACATCGTTGTGCTCGTGCCTCGCAGCGCGCCCGCAAGACACAGCCAGCGCCCAGCGCCCGTGTCAAGGCATAGCGCCTGCGCTCGTTGCTCGTGGTGTCCCTTGTCACTGACGCCCCGCGCATGCAGTCACAGCCAGTGCCCGTGCCCAGCACAGCCAGCACCCGTGTCATGCGATGCCGTGCATTGTCGTGACAACCCAAGGCGCCAGGCCCTTGTCTTCTGTCTTGTTGTGTCTGCCATGGCGATGTCCTCGACACCCCACCGACATAATACTACCACCTAGGGGTGGCAATTTTCGCCCATAACCCACCCATACCCAACCCGAAAATAGCGGGTTTGGGTCACGATTATTGACCCATTTAATTATTGGGTCGGGTATGGTTACCTAGGTTGGGTATGGGTTAAAGTCCTAACCCGTAGTCACCCGACCCGTTTATTGATAAAACTAGGTAAGTGCTAACCTACTATTAGTATAATACAGATTTTGTAGTATCTTTTTGATGAGAGGTTGTTTATTTGATAATACTACTTTGTTGTATTTCTTTATAAAGAAAAAACAAGAGTATTCGTTATTGGATTGTCAAAAGACGGTGTGCTGCCCTCCTCCACAGCTCCCACTATGTCCTTCATTACTCTGAGATTTTGTCTATGTTTGATTCAATATTCTGAAGGAGAAATATACTTATATTTGGCCCGGCGCGTACCATCACCTTCTTCTGTTAGTGCCACTGACACGACATGTATGTGGACAAAGACGGAGGATAATGAAAATTCTGGAATAGCTACCATATTGAATGTATGATTTCATTCATTTGTACTCTGTTTGAGCAATCATATAAAAATTTAATTCCAGATCTTTTAAATTTTGCATAGCCATTATGTTGGTTAAACGGTCGGGTATGGGTTTAATCTTTTAGTGGGTTGTTATGGGTTGATAATTTGTAACCCGAATATTATTGGGTCGGGTATGGGTCAATACAATTTTATCGGGTTGGGTATGTGAGCTTCAACCGACCCATTACCAATTGCCACCCCTACTACCACCGCCCTCGCGTGCTTGGGTGAGCCCAGCTCACCTGGCCAAGTGAAGTCCACTTGCCAACCTCGTCAGGTCATCCTGCGCATGACACCGTGCCAAGGCCCCGGCCTCGCACTTGTCGCCGCTGCATCAAGCCAATCCTTCTTGACACGGCCCGCATGTTGATGCGTAGCCCCGAGGCGCTCTTATGGTAAATGGTGAAGTCCAACAACCCATCACACATAAAGCCGTGTACTTAGGTGTTTCTCATTAATTAAACAGTCAAGGGGTGTGCACAGCTTTACATTCCTTGGATACAGTAAAAATAGGTGTTACAACCCTCCCCCGACTAAGCATTTGCCGTCCTCGGCAAAGCCTCTAAGTACCCTCAGACCTCTGGCGCAAATTGCCATAGGCTTTCATGTTTCATCCAAACAGCATCTTCCTTATTCTCTTCCACCCACCAAACAAGAAACTCGAACCTTCTGTTCTTCTTGCCTCTGATCCGATGCTCTAGGATCTGCTTGACTCTCTTGGCATAGACCTCAAGCATAGTTGGTGGTGGCCTGGTCACTGGCACATGACTGCCTTCCTTCTCCTCCACATAAGGCTTTAGACAACTCACATGGAACATAGGAAAGATTTCAGCCGTTCGGGTAAGTCCAAAGTGTAAGCTGACAAGCCACGCCTTCGAACCACTGTAAAGGGACCGTCGTACCTTTGCAGCAAACCTTTGTGGAACTTCCTCTTGATGTTCCTCTGCATGTGTGAGGTGACCTTAAGCAACACCTTGTCGCCTACCTCAAACTCAAGTGGTCGGCGGTGAGCATCTGCACCTTTCTTCATCCGGACTTGCGCCCTCTCGAGACTCTCCCTTGCTTTGCTCAGCATCTGCTCACGATCCAGCACGAACCGATGTGCAGGAGGACAATCCCGGTCCCGGCACCTTTCACGGCCTCTACAGGAGTCAAGGGTTGCCATCACATGGCCAGCTCAAAGGGACTCTTCCTGTAGCGCTACTCTTCTGCAGGTTGTAGCTGATCTGAGCGGCATCAAGTTGAGCTACCCAACTTGTCTGTGGAGCCGACACGAAATGTCTCAAATATTCCTCAAGCAAAGCGTTTATCCTCTCAGCCTGGCCGTCAATCTGAGGATGATAAGCAGTGGAGAACTTCAACTGTGAGCCCATAGCACCGAATAATGAGGTCCAAAACCTCCCCGTGAATCGTGCATCTCGGTCACTCACTATGTCTCGAGGCAAGCCAAAATACTTAACCACATGGGTGAAGAACAATCTCGCCGTCACATGAGCAGTACACTCTGCAGGTGCTGGGATAAAGATAGCGTACTTCGAGAACCTATCAACCACAACCAGCACTGAAGACTTCCCGTCCACCTCTGGGAATCCAAGAATAAAGTCCATAGAGATGCTCTCCCATGGCCTCTCAGCAACGGGCAAAGGATTAAGAAGCCCAGCTTCCTTCTTCTTTTTGACTTTATCCACTTGACACACATGACAAGTCCTCACAAAGTCTTTGACATCCTGGACCATCTTTGGACAATAATAACTCTGAGTTATTAATGCCAATGTCCTATCCATACCTGGATGTCCCGCCCAATAGGTATCATGAACCTCCCGCATCAACTCCAATCTGATGCGGCCTGCTGGAACCACCATAGACATGTTCTTCTTCAAGTAAAGCAAACCATCTCGAAGCTCAAACCTCTTGGTTTCTTTCTTGGTTACCTAAGCCACGATCTGCTGATAGGATGGATCAGCCTCAACTGCCTCTCGAACCCGCTCCACCAAATCGGATTGGATTCTCGACACGCTGGTTATCACGGCTTGGCATCGTCGACTTAGTGCATCGGGCACCACATTGCCCTTCCCTGGCCTATGCACCCACTCGAAGTCATACTCTCCCAGAAACTCTTGCCATCGCGCTTGTTTCGGAGATAACTTCTTCTGAGTAGTGAAATAGGTATTGGCCACATTGTCTGTGACCACCACAAACTTCGTGCCAAGGAGATAGTGCCTCCAAATTGTGAGACAATGCACTACGGCCAACATCTCTTTCTCATGGACGGAGTATCTCTCTTCTGCACCCTTTAGCTTCCTGCTTTCGAATGCGCATGGCTGCCCACATTGCACCAGCGCTCCGCCCAGGCCCCTATCAGAAGCATCCGTATGCACCTCAAACGGTTTGTCAAACTCTGGCAGCCTCAAAATAGGCTCCGAAGTCACCTGCTTCTTGAGCCATTCAAAGCATCCTCATGCTCCCCCGACCAAAGCCAAATGCTATTCTTCTTTAGAAGGTCGGTTAACCGGGCAATCTTCTTGGAATAATCTCTGATGAACCTTCGGTAGTAGTTGGCCAGCCCAAGGAAAGATCTTAACTCATTCACGTTCCTAGGTGCAGGCCAATCCGTAATTGCCTTCACCTTCGCTGGGTCCATAGCAATAACACCATTCTCTATCACATGACTAAGGAACTGAATTCGCTTCTGCGCAAAAGAACACTTTTCCCTCTTGACATAGAGCTTATATTCCCTAAGCTTGTCGAAGACTCTCTTCACATGCTCCACATGCTCTTCAAGGTTGGCGCTGTACACAACAATATCATCCAGATATACTACCACAAAGTCATCCAAGAAGTCATGCAGTACCTCATTCATTAGGTTAGAATGTTGCCGGAGCATTGCACAAGCCAAAAGGCATCACCAAGAACTCATATGATCCATACCGAGTCACACAAGTGGTCTTGCCTTCATCTCCCTCCGCTATCCTTACTTGCCAATAGCCCGACCTCAAGTCCATCTTGGTGTAGATCCTGGCCTTGGCGAGTCTATCAAACAAGTCTCCCTGATGAGGAATAGGATACTTGTTCTTGACAATCACCCGATTCAGTGCCCTGTAATCGATGCACAACCTCAAGGAACCATCATGCTTCCGCTGAAACAGAACTGGCGCTCCATAAGGTGCTCTTGAAGGACGGATAAGACCGACACTTAGAAGTCCATCTAACTGCTTTCTCAACTCCTCCAATTCCATAGGTGCCATTCGATAGGGTGGTTGGGCAGGAGGTAGCGCTCCTGGGACCAACTCAATACGGTGATCTATCTCACGTCTCGGAGGTAAGGCCTTTAGTAACTCGTCTGGCATCAAATCTTGGTACAACTTCATGAGATCCTTGATACCTGTAGGAACTTCTCCTACCTCTTCCCCTCCTTGTGGCCCGGCCACAATCAGCAAGAATCCTCTAGAGCCGTCGGATTGACCATCAACCAGGGCCTCACTTGCCTGCGGTTCCTCTGAACCCTTGTCCACCTCCATGTCAACTACGGTAGTTGGCAAAGGTGTAGCCTTTACAGCGTCCAACACTGCCAAATCTGCATGTCTCTGGCCCTTCACGAAGCAAGGCATTCCTTCTTTCATGATCATGAGACCATTCAGATGTAAGGCTGGCATCGTCTTGGTTGCTCTCAGAAAGACGCTCCTAGGATCATGGGGAAGTCCGGCATCTCAAGAAGATCGAAGTTCACATCACCTTGCCAATCATCTACTTTGACTGGTGCCTTAACCGTACCCCAAATAGGCATTGGTTGTCCATTCGCAGCCTTAGCAAAACCTTGGCTTTCCTTGATAGCAAAGCCCATCGTCATCACATCCTTCACATTGATCAGGTTACTCGTCGCTCCCGTATCAATCATAGCCACCACCCGGATCTTGTCACCAATTCTCGCATCAATATAGAGCAAGTCTCTACTCCCGGGGAGCTGGAAAATCAATGACCGCGGTACTGGCTCGAAACGGAGCTCCCTGATAGTAGAAGGTTGGGATCGTCGCTTGCACTCCGTCGGTACGCTCCTGAGTCTCTTAGAAGATCCTGGAACTGATCACACACAGCTTCCCGCCTCACTGCAGCCACGACTATCGCCCCACAGTTGAGGTTTGTCGAAGGAGACACACGCCTGCGCACCAAGCCTGGCGCGGCGCCCGCACACAAGGCGTCCATCGCCCCTGCGCTTGCTCGCTGTCCTTGCCCATCCTTGTCCTCGATGGCGCCCTTGGTGCCCATCACCAAGCGCCCGGCAACGGACTCCAAACTCTGGCTTAGCGCCCGCACGCGCTGCGCTACTACCAACACGTCGTCGGGGAAGTCGTTGCAGTCGCTAGGAGATCCGCGCATCACCTCAACTTGCGCCACAAGCTGATTGAGCACGTCAACCACGGACAAGGCTCCTCCATGCTCGAACAAGGAAAGGAGGTCGTTGGCTTGGACCAGCAGCTCATTGGAATTCACCAAAGTCACAGAAGAACATGCCATGTTGTGGTTGAGCAAAGTTAACACCTTTAACTTTCTCAAGTGTTGATTTCGGTAAAAGGAACGATTTTTAAAGAGAAAGGTCGAACCTTTAATGCAACGGGGCTCTGATACCACGTTTGTCACACGATAAAATGCTCGTCGTGACCAGCTCAACTCACACCCAAGTTGATCAACCCCGCTCCCCTTTGATCGCATGCATAGGTTGTTCGCACCTATCTCCCTTCAATCTTCTCTGCGCCTCTACCATCTTCTTCCTTCTAGATCTTCAACTTCAAGACAACCCAACTCGGATGCACAAGCACATTTTACCACCCACACGGTAGCAACCCAGTCCAGCACACTTCATTCAGGATTGGAGAAGTAGCGGGTCTACTTTACTGATGGGACAAAGGGGTAAGAAGCGGTCCTAGACCCTTCCACTCTAATGGCGTCTCCAAGGAGGAAAGAGAGCCTAGCTTCTCTTTGGGAGACTTAGCTATCTTTAGGGGATTGTGGGATTTGCCAAGTAACAAAGCTCTCTCTTTGCTTTCTCACTGAAGGCGCAGGCAATGGACAAGTGTGAATGAATGTCCAACCTCTGCCGCCTGCATTCCCTTTTATAGTAACCATTAGCAACTTCCTTTTCTAAAAACGTGGGGAGTTAAGATTCTCCTTTTATTTCTCCTTTTGTTCAGCCCACACGGTTGTTAGAGAGATTTCCTCAACAACTTCCTAAAGGCCGGCTAGCAAGAGATAACAAACTTATCTCTTCTTCTGGGTGCCACAAATATAGGAAAGTTTGTTGTTTTTCTCTTTCCCAGCCCAATCGGTTATAGGAGAGATCTTCTCAACAACCTTCCACTAAAATAGGTGCAACAACTTAGAGAAACAATCTCTAAGCTAGGCGCCACTATTTTAGGAATTTGTTACTCCCTTAACTAACTCGATTCTTGGGGAGAGAATATCTCAACCGATAACAACCTTGATTTATTCCATATTAATAAATCAGTAAGGCTAGATATTCTCCAAGAATATCTCAACAACATTATCTTATCCAACAAAGATAATAGGAGAGAATATAGACATATCCCAACAAACTCAACAAACCCACATTTAAGGAAATTCCCTTCTCATAAGCGAATATCAATAATGTAACCTCTTGATATTGCTCCATCAATGGGTCAAGACTTACTCAAGGTAATTCCCAGAATTACCAAGGGGCCACGGTAAAACTCAAGTTTACCATAACAACCTCAGCAACACATGCGCACGCACATGGCAAGCACAGCGCCTAACAACCTGCGGGATTCAAGGCGCCCACGCTCCCGCATTTGTAGCGCGCTAGCAACAACCCCGCGCGCACCCAGCGCACGCCCATGAAAATCTCGCCCGCCCACGAGATCCCCGCGTATCATTGTGCTCGTGCCTCGCAGCGCGCCCGCAAGACACCAGCCACGCCCAGCGCCCGTGTCAAGGCATAGCGCCTGCGCTCGTTGCTCGTGGTGTCCCCTTGTCACTGACGCCCCGCGCATGCAGTCACAGCCAGTGCCCGTGCCCAGCACAGCCAGCACCCGTGTCATGCGATGCCGTGCATTGTCGTGACAACCCAAGGCGCCCCAGGCCCTTGTCTTCAGTCTTGTTGTGTCTGCCATGGCGATGTCCTCGACACCCCACCGACACAATACTACCACTGCCCTCGCGTGCTTGGGTGAGCCCAGCTCACCTGGCCCAGTGAAGTCCACTTGCCAACCTCGTCAGGTCATCCTGCGCATGACACCGTGCCAAGGCCCCGGGCCTCGCACTTGTCACCGCTGCATCAAGCCAATCCTTCTTGACACGGCCCACATGTTGATGTGTAGCCCCGAGGCGCTCTTATGGTAAATGGCGAAGTCCAACAACCTATCACACATAAAGCCTTGTACGTAGGTGTTTCTCATTAATTAAACAGTCAGGGGTGTGCATAGCTTTACATTCCTTGGATCCAGTAAAAATAGGTGTTACAGTACGGGAGGTTCCGTGTTCGAATCCCGACTAGAGCAGGTTTTCTCTTTTTTTGTATAAGTGGTATATACATGCCTATTTTATCGTTGTTACATACATATACATATATGTAACTATTTTCTCTTGTCACGTTGTTGATTATACCTATATATATGTACGACTATTTATTTGTTACGTTATTAGTTATATATATATGTATACGTATATATGTACACGCCCTTTTTATTTGTCGCGTTTAGTTATATGTACATATGCGACGTTATTAGTTATTAATTACAATGTTGTAATATTGTAATGTTACGTACATGTATTTTCATATGCGTACACATATAAGTACGTGACCATATTAATATGTAACGTTGTCATGTTTTCGGACATGTATATACTAAATGTAATTGTTCATACATTATCATATGTCCGAATTATAAACGCGTTATTCTCGGATAATCTCCTCGCGTTTTATTTTTATGTGTTTAATTGTTCATGGGTGTTTCAACTGGTCTATATATTTCTCGTAACTATTCGTAAAGGGGAATCATAGGTAATATAGATTATAAGATCTGAGCTGAGGAACCAATTCGGTTAAGGTATAACTGATGGGTGTTTTATATGCTTACATGTCGTTTATTGTAAATTCGGTCACACGTAATTTAAACGTGTGATTTTTTTTCATTTTTTGTTAAAAAAAAGACCAACGTAAAACAACAAAAACTTGACGGTCAACTTTTTAGTTATGACTTTTTTACTCTAGTTTATAATCACACATTTGTTCAACATTCTGTTAAGCTAAATTCTTGGCTACAACTAACTATAGTCATCTTGGCTATAAATTTTTTCCTCATTTTTTTTCCTTTTCTCGTGCGTGCCCTGTTAACACGATTTTTTTTTTCATTTTTTTTTCTCTTCACGCGTAAGTTATGCATATTTTTTTTCTTTTTTTTCAGTTTTTTTTATTTTTCCTCTTATCACAACATTTTTAACTTATTGTAACTTTTAATATATAAGTCGAAAATGAAAAAAATTATATCATTGTTCATCTAAATTCAAGCTCTTCAAACAAGACCAGTCATGGATATGTTTTGACAACTTTTAAAAAAATTAGTTTTACATGTACGATGATATTTTAACGTGAGGATGTATGTACATATTTTAATGTGAGAATGTACATGTTTTAATGTGACAATGTACATGTTCAAATGTGAGAATGTACATGTTTTTTAATGAACATATGTACATGTTTCTATGGCCATATGTACATGTTTTCTCTCTTATATGTACATATTTTAATCTGAGGATGTACATATTTAATGATTCGTACAGGTTTATGTGACCATCTGTATGTTTTTAATGTGAGGATGTACATGTTTTTGCGTGAGAATGTACATGTTTTAATGAATATTTATATAGGATTGTATGACCATCCGTACAAGTTTTCTTTTACGTTATATACACTATAACCCTTATAGCATCAATTATACTTTTCTGTAAAAAAACAAAAATTGCCACGTCAGCGGATATAGCCAGAATTGATACATCCGGTTGTAGCTAAGACACTCCCTTCTGTTAATTTAGTACAAATATGACAACTAATACTATATTAATTTGTAACTGTAACCCTAATTAATTAATTACTTCTAAAGGTGATAACAGTCTTTCCTTCAAGATTTTTCTATATTTTACTCAACTTTTTTTTTAATTTAGCATCACTATATATAAGGTTTATGGAAACAACAATTTTTCTGCCTCCATAAATAAAAAATTGCTTTGTAACTTGTTCAAAGCGCAAAACGATTAACTCTATTTCGTCTCTAAAAAGTTTGTCTCAATTGGTTTTGAAGCGACAATTTTTTTTGCCTTTACCAATGGAACCTATAGAGGCAACTTTACTCGCCTCCATTGACCTTAAACAACTAAGGCGAGTAGTAAACTCATCTCCGTTGCTCTTAAACTAGTGAGGTAAGTTGTTAAACTAGCCTCCCTTGTACAGTGTTGGGTGCACCAACCACCATAATCATCATCTTTCTCCTGTCAAGTTCCTCTTCTTTCTCTAGTTCTTCCTCTCATCATGTTCCTTCTCTTCCTCTATCTCTTCCTCTTGATCACTTTCCATATTTTCTTCTAATCTAATCCTTGTATCTATGTTCACTATTGCTGGTGGTACATCATTTCTTGGTAGCATCTCACCATCTTCTAGATCCTCATCCTCCATGTTAGTTACTCCAACATCCATAAAAAGATCATCAAACCCAAACTCACTATCTTCTAGATCCTCATCCTCCATAAATAGGACACTACTAACGTTACAGGGGTAGTATATATGCAAGTTCTCCATCCCAATTCATTATGAACCTTTGTAATAAAATTGTCTCACTTTGGATGCCAAAGCAAATGGCTCATCAGTCCCCTAGATACTCTTTGGCATTGATCATGACTACGTATATCCTTTTTTATCCCACTTTGACGGCTGGATCTCTAAGGATGGATGACACAATAGTCCTTAAAACCGGCAGCGAGATTCCCCTATAATAATTTCCACACACTCACTCAAACTCCTTCGATCTTCCAAGTCAAAACAGTCCACCTTATTTGCTAGCCTTGCTGAATGGTGCTGAGGAAGATGACCAACCATTGTCCGGTACTCTAAAGCTTCGTCTTCTATGAGCATGTTGGATGGTGTAGATCTGGTCATACTAAGGAACTAGCTAAAGCCGCTCGAAGAGCCAGATTTGAAGAAGTTGGATGCTTCCCTCGAAGAAATAAGGGGTACCTTTGAATCGGGCCATGTGTCTAAGCCCTTAATGATATGTGCAACTATGAGTGGGCCTAAGGCAAGGTCAGCCCTAACTTGAGATAGTAATGAAAAAACGCCAGGATGTATAACCATGTATGGGAGTGCTAATATGACAAGATCAAGAAAATTCATTTTGCTTTCATCTAAGACACTAGGGGAAACGAAACTTGAAAGATCCAAAACGGGTAATCCTTCGAGCCCTACTGTTTCCAACAATTGGGTTGGCTTAGACCGAACATGTGGGCATGTGTTTCGATCCTAGGCGGATCCAAATCAGGGATTAGTGGGTTTTCTAGGGTGTAAGTTCCTAAAAGTGCATCAAATTCTTTAGGAAGCAAAGTTAATTCATTATCCCAAACTTAAAAGATGTGCTAGCGGGTCCCAATGGCTGATGGCTGCTTTAAGGAAATCCTCCTGTAAACGGTGATGAGCCAAACATGCAAGTGGATGGAGTACCGATAGCTTATTAACCCTCTTCGACAATCTAAACACATCTTTCATGGTTTCACACAACAAGACTAGAGAAATTTCAAAGCACAAAAGAGATCATCCATGACCTGTACAGAAATCAAACACACAAAGATCACTTCCGGAACAAATGTATATGTCCTCACAAGATGGTTCAAACAAGCGGGTATGGATCGATCCGGAGAATGATTGGGGTTTGGGCCAGGTCATCACAAAGGAATAGGTTTTACATGCTATCCTCTTTGGACCCCCCCCCCCCCCCCCCACACACACTTTTTCACATCATCATTAGGGATGCATCTACGACGGGTCTTTAACTGACCAAACAATGGGCTTGGGTAAGGGTACTGTCATACAAATGCTAGGGGCTAAAACCCAGATATTAAGGGGGTGTGGTTACGCCATCCTCCTCTTTCCCCCATTTACACATCACCAAAAGGTGTGAGTCTTAGACACGGACCACCTAAAGCGGGTCCGGTGAAATCGGTTTGTGTGGTCCCTCAACGCTCTCATATGATATATAATATATACAAGGAAATATTAATGCACACGAGAATAAATTAGGCAATACAATAAAGCCTTTTATGACATTTTTGAGTTAAACCCTCTTATCTTAGAATTAAAGTGGTTAAAATTAAGAGTTAGTTCCCAGCAGAGTCACCAGTTTGTAAGCCTCGGGTTTTTGAACCTTATCCTATGTGATTAGGATATGGTCAAGTTCTAGGTCCACTTATAACCTAAGTATAATAACTATGTTATGAAATCATAATTATTAAAACCTAAGTTAGCACAGTAGAATCTATGATGAGTCGCCACCTAACTTTTAACCTAATTAAACTAGGAAAGGTAAGAGTTCGGGTTCAGGTCTTTGTAATACAACTTTTCTGGGTCAAATTACTTTCGCTACCCTTCAAAGCTATTTTTCCTTTACTAATGTCATAAAAAGGCTTATTATAAGGTGAATTTACCTAAGTGTGCAAGCTTCTGTATTTTTGGGTTTTTTAATATTTTGCTACAGGAAATAAAAGTGAAAATTAAACTAACCTAAATTAGGGTTTAGGGAGGCAAATTAGGTCAAAATTCGATGTCATCTGCAACCACGGACCCTAATCTATCAAGTTAAATAGAAAACTTGAAATTGCAAAAGATAAAAAATTTCCAGTGTCCGTGGGCATAAACACAAGCTAAAAATTAAAGATTAATTCAAAAATTGATTCCCATGCGGTCTGTGGGCAGTCCGGTGGCCCGGACATGGTGCCCTCGGACGGCTTGTATACTATAGCTCCGATTTATGTTTTTGGCTCAAATTTTATGGTTGTGTAGTGTTAGAGTTAAAAAAATAGAAAGAAGAGGAGACGAAAACATAACACTCTATTATTGCAATGAACCACCCTCAACATGGCCCTTTCTAAGAGAAAGAGAGTAAGAACTCTGCCTAATAGGCAAGTTACCCAAAGAATTCAGTAAATGACAACCATCCTCCCTCAATACCCTCAATCCCTTCTATTTATAATATTCTAATGTATTTCCCCTTTCCAAATATACCCTCCCCAAACTCTTACTAATATCAACAATACCACTAACATGTAGCCTGAGAGATTTTTTTGTTTTTTTGTCGATGATACGGAGGCATTGCCTATTAACACGTTAGTGACTGAAACTTTTCAAATTAAAGTCGAAATTAGCATGAAACTTAGCAAACAAGTAAACACACAGAAAAGTTAAGAAACCCCAAAAACACATAATTAGGAATTGAATTTTTGTTAGAAATTAATGTGAGGAGTGTGTGGAGTTTCTAGGTTTAGGAAATCGAGGCCACTAACCTGTTTCAAAAGCTCAAGCTGTGTTGTCCTCCCACGTCGGGATTCCTTGATCGGTTCGTCGGTTGACCTCCGGTTGGGCAACGACTTCTAGCTTTTGGACAAGCTTCCTCTCTAGTTTTCTTCACGTTTTGGGAGGGTTTTGGTGGCTAATTTGTGTTAGGAACTTTGTGGAAAGAGCAAAGTATGTGTTCTTAGTGATTTTGAAAGTGATTTCGGCACAGTTTTGCTAACAGGAAATTTGTAGGGAAAACTATATACATAAAAGAATGAAATAATAAACTAAACCTAAATAAACCTACAACTCTACTGTGGGTAGCAAATAAAACCCGTTGGAGTATAGTGTAAATATATTATGACCGAGAGTATCGAACCCAATGGACTTATAGAAAACTAGTCCTAATCCGGGCAAAAGCCTATTCTATAACAAGGGAGGAAAAGTAAATGTTGATTCTAAACTAAGAAAACAAAATAAACTAACTTTGGGAAGATGTCAATGCAAGAATATCATATGACCAATGATCAAGGGTGGCAAGTCTCAAAAAGAATTTAGTCTCGCAAAATGAAAGATGTCGGGTCTCATGCCGGACCTCTTTTACCCGGCATAGTCTAGGCCTTTGAATTTGCCGGACAACTTATATCCGGCATTACATCCGGCAACGTTGATTTCGTAAATACCACTTCTTGTTTCTGGTTCGACAACAAGAACTCATTATCCATACTTGCATCGTGCATAGCTAATGCCGCGAATACAACAGAATAATGGGGAATAAGAGATTAACCCTAAACCTTAGGTCTTTCTCCCGCTGAGGCGCATAAGACAACGTTAAAGATTACCAAATTCCTAATCTATCCTATTCTTGCTTTTGTAAGCCTTAAATAGGACTTAGAGATAAGAGAATGAATAGCTAATTCATTCTACTTGTAAGAAGATTAGAACTCGGGTTAAGATTTGAAAATTCCATAAATGGTCATAAGAGTTTTACAAGGAGATCTTCCCTAACCAAAAACCTAACAAAGAATTCTATATCACCATCCACACAACTACAAGAAGATAATACAAAGGGGGAGAAGGAGATGTTCATAGCCTTAACCCGAAAGGTCTTCTTCTTCTCTTGTGTGGATGGATCCGTAGACTTCTTTGGACACCTACAATGGAGTGGGGCAGAATTAGAGACGTGAATGGAGTGTATGAGTATGTTGAAGTGTCACAAATGATGTAGACTCTCGGCCTATTTATAAGGCTCAATTGTGTCTGTTGTCGGGCGTCGTGCCGGATGAGGAGTAGCCGGTACATGTGGAAAATGTGTCAACTGCTCAACGGTCGAAACCGCAAAAATCCGCGCAAAACAGTGCATATGCCAGGTAGGAGATACCCGGCATCATACCCGGAACCAGCCTAATCACCAACGGTCAATAACTGCTAATGCTTGGTCAACCGTGGCGACTTTTTACTTATGCCGGATGGAATCTACCCGCATCATGTCCGGCTAGGCCTCTTTTCTGTTCTGTGTTTATGTCGTGCAGAATCAACCTGGCATTGAGTCCGACATCAAAGGACTTTTGGCTAGAAATTTGTTCCTTGTATACAAACATATAAACACATAAGACTGAACTAATAATATACTTTAATACATACTATAACACAAAATATAAATATATATATATATATAACCTTATTTAGATAAATATAATACCAAATCTAGCACATAAAATATGATAAGTCTGCAGCTTATCAAGGCCCTACACTTACCTTTTGCTAGTCCTCGAGCAAAATTAGATTAGAAAGGAATAAATACTTATGCACAAAACAGATAGACTTTAGAATGACAATAAGATAAATATTCTCAACTCTCCGACTCTATTTCACAAGTATCACTTAATCTTTCTTATCCATCAAAACATACTAATGGGTATAAATAAAGAAGTTTCAAAACCGATCAAAAACATTTGGGCTATTTTGCATAAGGGATTTTTGTAGACTCTCCTTTTTCCGGTTTCCATCATTCAACTCTATTTTTCAAGAGTTTCTGAATGTGGCCAAGAAATCATCACTGGTTTTTATTGCTCAGCCCTATTTTGCAAGGGTTTCTGAATCAACCATGATTTTTTTATGTATTGAAGAACGAGGAATTTATGAGAAAAACAAAAAGGAAAAACTCTCGTTTTTTGCTTTTATTCTGAGGCACTCATTGCAACCTCTAGGAATATAATGCTTTTCCTTTGGAAGAGATTGTTTTTCTTTCTTTTTTTCTTTTTTTTTTTTTTTTTTTCTTCTTCTTCCTTTTTTTCCACAAAAACCCTATTAAGATTTTCACCCAAAAGACTTTTCACAGTTTTGAAAAAGAAAAGAAAATAATACCCAGAAGTACATAAAGGAAAGAATTAGGAGCAAGATCATATACTCATGTTAATAAAGAGAATCAAAAAGTTAAAAACAGGAATCTACAAGTCATTATAGAGCTTACCTCTTGAGAGAACAAGCATTTATTCATTCCTAATCTCATCTTAATCAAAAACATGCAAAAAGTTTAGTAAAACATTGATAAAACACAACTTATGCATATTATAATAAAAACTTATTTTTTAAGGGGGGTCCCTGCCCTACACTTGGCAAGAACACTGTCCCCAGTGTTCAAAAGAAAAAGAAAATTAAAAGTAATTAAGAAGAAATTGACTCCCCTGTGGTGAAAGAAGACTAGACGCGTGGTGGCTGCCCTACACTTAGCCTTTTGGCTACTGGGCGAATGATCAGAGATCTGGGAAGAGATTATGATCGATCTCGCATACTCCCGTTGATCAAGTTGGCGTTGGAAACGGGAGTTGACCCGGTGGTCATGGTCGAGCAGGAAAATTACTGGAGCGACAGGTGCTTAATGTGAACGGTCAACGTCTCTGCAAGCTCTGCTTCCCTAGGTGGTATAAAATCTAGCAATTCGGAGCACTGGGCGTGTGGTCGTGCACTAAACATATTCGCCTTTGAGGAAGAGAGTTCTTGCCATCCGCCGGTGGTATTTGATTCTATTTGTGTAGGGAGTGCGTTGGTTTCGTCAACAACGAAATGTCCTCAGAGATGCATTCACCTTATTTAACTTAGGAGGAGCAACACAAAAACAGTATAATATTTTGTAACACATAAATAATAATACAATTGTGTAATTATATTTACAAAAATAAAAAGAAGAAACAAAAAAAAATTCACGCCGGGTACTCTGCCGGCGTAATCTGTCCGGCGTTGGACTTCCTCCAACATGCCGGGTAAATCATACCCGGCAATAGACACGGCACATGTACTGGTAAAAAAACAAAAATGGACAAATTTAGACAAGAACACATAATAAACATAGTGTGATAATAACAAAATTATTTTGAATATGCCGGGCGTAGAGCCGGCCATAACTCATCCGGCATTGGACTTCCTCCGTTAGTGCCGGGTAGACGTTACCCGGCATCATGCACGGCTTGTTCGAAACTCGAAAGGAGACAAATTGACAAAAGAATAAGGGATAAGAGAAGGAAGAATAAGACCATGGTGCAGTAGGAATAGGTACATATAACCCTTAAGATGGCATAGTGCACGGCATACTCCACCTTGTGCATAAATTCAACAATGAATAAATGAATTACAGAAAACGAAAAATGTTGAATGTGCCGGGCAGAAAGCACCTGGCATGGTACCCGGCATATTCAACTGAATAACAAAAAAAGGAAAGATTAAATCAAGGAAAAGAATAAAAAATAGGGCGTTTTACCGAATTTAGGACTTGGACTAATTCCAAGTCCCCACAACGGCGCCAATTGGCTAACAGGAAATTTGTAGGGAAAACTATATACATAAAAAGAATGAAATAATAAACTAAACCTAAATAAACCTACAACTCTACTACGAGTAGCAAATAAAACCCGATCGGAGTATAGTGTAAATATATTACGACCGAGAGTATCGAACCCAAGGGACTTATAGAAAACTAGTCCTAATCCGGTCAAAAGCCTATTCTATAACAAGGGGGAAAGTAAATGTTGATTCTAAACTAAAAAACAAAATAAACTAACTTTGATTTGGGAAGATGTCAATGCAAGAATATCATATGACCAATGATCAAGGGTGGCAAGTCTCAAAAAGAATTTAGTCTCGCAAAATGAAAGATGTCGGGTCTCATGCCGGACCTCTTTACCCGACATAGTCTAGGCCTTTGAATGTGCCGGACAACTTATATCCGGCAACGTTGATTTCGTAAATACCACTTCTTGGTTCTGGTTCGACAACAAGAACTCATTATCCATACTTGCATTGTGCATAGCTAATGCCGCGAATACAACAGAATGGGGAATAAGAGATTAACCCTAAACCTTAGGTCTTGCTCCCGCTGAGGCGCATAAGACAACGTTAAAGATTACCAAATTCCTAATCTATCATATTCTTGCTTTTGTAAGCCTTAAATAGGACTTAGAGATAAGAGAATGAATAGCTAATTCATTCTACTTGTAAGAAGATTTGAACTCGGGTTAAGAAACTTGAAAATTCCATAAATGGTCATAAGAGTTTTACAAGGAAATCTTCCCTAACCAAAAACCTAACAAAGAATTCTACATCACCATCCACACAACTACAAGAAGAGAATACAAAGGGGAGAAGGAGATGTTCATAGCCTTAACCCGACAAGGTCTTCTTCTTCTCTTGTGTGGATGGATCCGTAGACTTCTTTGGACACCAACAATGGAGTGGGGCGGAATTAGAGACGTGAATGGAGTGTATGAGTATGTTGAAGTGTCACAAATGATGTAGACTCTCGCCTATTTATAAGGCTCAATTGTGTCTGTTGCCGGGCGTCGTGCCGGATGAGGAGTAGCCGGCACATGTGGAAAATGTGTCAACTGCTCAACGGTCGAAACCGCAAAAATCCGCGCAAAACAGTGCATATGCCAGGTAGGAGATACCCGGCATCATACCCGGAACCAGCCTAATCACCAACGGTCAATAACTGCTAACGCTCGGTCAACCGTGGCGACTTTTTACTTATGCCGGATGGAATCTACCCGGTATCATGTCCGGCAAGGCCTCTTTTCTGTTTTGTGTTTATGCCGTGCAGGATCAACCCGACATTGAGTTCGACATCAAAGGACTTTTGGCTAGAAATTTGTTCCTTGTGTACAAAACATATAAACACATAAGACTGAACTAATAATATACTTTAATACATACTATAGCACAAATAATATATATAAATAACCTTATTTAGATAAATATAATACCAAATCTAGCACATAAAATATGATAAGTCTGCAGCTTATCAAGTTTCGTTGGCTATCGACTTTGACTTCGTGCGAGAAGCTTGAAGGAGGCAATTATGACCTTGTGTGCATTTTTAGGTCATTTGGGAAGGCCTAATTATATATGAAAGGTGTGGCCAAGTGATAACAACATTTTTTTTATCAAGAATCTTTATATGCTCCAAGGGAATCTGATTTTTTTTACTGGCCTACCGGTCGAGTTAAATCATGAAATTTCAACTATAGATAAAATATGGATTTTAAGAACTTTAAGAGTTTGAATCACGGTTTTGATAAATAACCGATTTTATAAAATGCTGCAATCTGGCACCTCTCATAATTCATAAATAATTATTAGAAATTTGAAATTTTAAAATCCAATGGGGTTATTATCTTAATATCATACCTTATCATGTATTAAAATTTCATGACATTTTGACTTGATTTGGGTATTTTCCAGATGAGAGAGAAAATTTCAAGAATGTTTGAATTTCTCTTTAAAATTTTAGGTTTAGGCTCCAAATAAATTTTGTCAGGATTATGACTGTGTATCATGTTGACCATGTGATAATTTTATTTTAATTTGTTGAGGTCTTTCTTTCTATTTTTTGGGAAATTCTATGTATTAATTATTAGAAAAATAGCTGAAAAGCCATATCTCCAGAATAAAAATTATTTGAAAATTGTAAAATGTCTTTCATAATAACTATGATATTTGAGCATACTTTGAGATGATGAACAAGTCATATGAAAATAGAAAGTCCCAAAAATATCATTGGAAAATCCCAATTTGATATACAATTTGACCATTTTACCCTTGCCTTGCTTTTGTGCAATAGGGTCTTTCCCGGGATTCAAAATTTTGGGTATAACAGAAACAGTTATTATAATTGTAATAATTATACATGTAGTTTTGATAACTCGTACAAGCTTAATAAAACCATAATTATTTATAAGTTCATACTATTATATAAGCATTTTAGTCATTTATCCTTCCAAGTTAATGATCAAACCGTTTGTATTTGAGCACAATAGTATTATTTTGTATTTGGTAATTAGTCGGGTAAAACATTACCTGCATCCATCTCTAGTTTCATTTGCTCTACCTGAATCTGACACATCACTCAATTACCATCATCCGCCCCTTAAGTTATACCTTCATCTGTGCGTAAACCGGATGAGACAGGTGCTAAACGGGTGAAATATTTTTCATATATTTTTATAATTTGTAGATAATATTGGATTTAGTTGTAAATTTATAGTAAATTTTGGGATCTAACCATAATTTATTTGAAAATTTATTGAGTTTGAGTGTAATTCTTAGTAAATTCAAGAAATATTGTCATAATTTTTCGGAACCTTTGGATTTAACAATAAACGAATGATAAGTCGGATGAGTAACGTGTAATGGGTTATTCATCACTTATTTTTTACATGTTTATTTCAAAATTTCATCCATTTATATAGATCGAATGGTAAGATGAAATGGATACATGCTACCCCTATTTATAGGGTCCAACTTTCCTCATAATACATACTTCAATAGTGATAGTTTGACATTCAACCTTTGTAATATACTAATATTAAAACTAATAGACATAATGAAATGATAAAGAAGATAAAAATTAAGAATTTTCGTTTAGTATTAATATAATAACTGAGATTTTTTTTTCAAAAAATATTATTTTAATAACTTAACACATTAAAAAACGTTGTTCGTTCGGTATAGTTGTTTTGTGGTTGTTTTGGTCTGACTGTTTTGTGGTTGTTTTATACTACCTCCGTCCCGTCATGAGTGTCCTGTTTGCTTTTTGGCACGTTTTTTCACCTCAATATTAAACATATAAGGTAAAATAATTTTATAAAACTAAATTTTGTATTATATAGTTTATCATGTAAGAAATCATATTCAAAACTTAAATTTTCAAAATTAATTTATCTTATATGTAAAAATTGAAGTCAAATGACATGTCCAAATAGTAAATAGGACGGTCAAGGTGGAACAGAAGGAGTATGTGGTAGTATATTATTGGAGTAGAACGTATGACCACATGGGACCCACGCAAGGATCACCCCTTATACCACGTTTAGACCACCTCGAAACGTAGCCACATATTGTTAATTTGTCACGGTTGCTTGCACAACTTAATGGCGTTGAGGGTAAACCCGACCCGACTCGTCTGACAATCATACCTGATACATCTCGTCGAGTCGTCTTATCCTCAATGCCACACGCAGCATTCCAACGGGTGTTATGCGATCGTCCAAATTGGCAAATTTTGCGTTTTCGCCCGAATATCTATCTCCCCCTTGAAAATAGTCCTCCAGTATTCTAATATCCTGACCAATCACTCCACCATGGCTTCCTCCAGTATTGCTTCTGCAACCGCCACCTCATCTAAGGTACGCTCACTCTGCCGATCCTTCATCATTCCTCCTCTACAACTGAACTGACTCCACAAGTAATGTTCTTGTGCGACGGGTTCCAGTTTCTTGGAATCGAACTGTTCTAACAGTGTCTTTTCCCATTTCCACTCAGATATGTTCCAGCAAGAGCGGGATGTTCGGGCCGTCACCGGTGAAGCCCGCCAGTTCAATCATGCCGGGGAGGCAGTCTGGAGGTCAGCACTATCCTCATCGCGTTGCTCTTCCATCATTTTAATTGACCAGGAATTTAGTGAACGATTTGTTTGTTCGCACCTACAGCCCCTAGCAATCTAAAATTGCTGATTTTCTATCGCAGCGAAGTACAATTCTGCGGGATTCCGGACGAAGTGCTGTTCCACACCACCAAATTCCACTCCCGGAGATTCAGATGGCTCATCAAAACAACCGGAATCACCAAAGGCTCGTCCCTTCCGCCTAACTCTTAACATACATATATAATGATAGAATCGCCAGTAGTGTTGCCAGAAGTATCCGCTTCTTGAACTGACTTATGAGCTTTGACAGGTTTCTCTTGACCCTGGGTCGACAAGAAGACGCGTTTGCCTCTCCTGCCTATGTTCCGCCGCGGCTTTAGTCAATCCCACATCTATCTTTGCTGCAGAGGTTAAACAAAAAGCCGTATGTCGCAATTGTAATGGTGCTGGTGCTGTAATCTGTAAGTAATGCTCTGTTCTTTCCAACGTTTTACTTCTATATGCTTGTTTGAAGATTCTTATCTTTCGTTGTTCAGGTGATATGTGTGGTGGTACAGGAAAATGGAAGGCTCTAAACAGGAAGCGTGCTAAAGATGTGTATGAGTTCACCGAGTGTCCCAATTGTTACGGTAATTGAGTTTCCTCTCCTTGAACAAACTCAAATGACACAAATGCACGCCCTATTTCTTCTTATGATTATGTTTCTGGTACAGGCCGAGGTAAATTGGTTTGTCCTGTTTGTTTGGGAACTGGTTTGCCGAACAATAAAGGGCTGCTGAGAAGGCCAGGCGCGAAGGAATTACTAGACAAGATGTATAATGGGAGGCTATTGCCTAATTACTGAGTAAGATACAGCGCTCTAGTTTACCATTTCATTTTCCTGTATTCATTAATATCCAAGTTTCTGCTGGTGCTGGGAATGGTACTGTAGTGTGCTCCAAGCAGATCATCATCATCTGTATATTACGCTCCCCCTTTATGGTGCCTTTTTATATCAATCACCTATCGATTTTGGGCACCGTAGAATGTTTGTTACCAAGGGTACTTCATACTCGAGGTGCTTACTTATCTGTACCTGTATTAATTAGTGGAAAGAAGTAAGCACACATGTTTAACCTTCCTGGTTTAGAATTGTTAGTGGGCTTGAGTTTACATGTTGAACTAATGAGTGTCTGTTGTGCTTGTGCTCAGCTTAGGTGCACAATTTTGGCCAGTTCTAGGGAAAAAATAGGCTCTTTTTCCTTTTTGGTATATCTTTGTTTTTTCTTCTCCTCTTGTGCAGCTTGCTCTTAATCTTATGCTTTTTGCACATCACTTTGGCTGATGTCATTGCATACATTTATAGGCATGCTGATAAAGGGTCTTGCAATGGATTGACTAAAAAGTCCTCTTGCTACTTAACAATTACAGTCACTGCACCTAGAACTGGCATACTCTTGATTCATTGCACTGTTTTAAATTGTTTCACATTTTGTTTGAATCTTTTCCCTGCTATCCCTTGAAGCGGCATAACTCTTGCTATGTCACACAGTTGTCGAGATTCTGAAGAATAACAAACTCGCAGCTGAGAAGAGTAAGACTCTTCGTACTAGACTGTCAGTTATACCAGTTCCCAGGTGTATGTGTGGTTTAGTTCAGGGGATTTAAAGGTAAACAACCTGTAAATGATCCTAAGCACTATAGAATTTATCTTCTTAAAGAAAATTTGCCCATGAATGTAAGTCTTGTTTCTTGTTTTCAGATAGAGGTTGATGATAGCTGCTGCTGCCGGAGCTGCAGAAAGGGGAGAGCAAGTTAGAAGCTGGAGTATAATCTTATGTCTGCTTTCGATTGTCTCGTTATACTGTTTGTGGGTTTTAATGCTATTTTTCCTGTAATGGTTGTTCTCCAGATCCGTCGGCTTCCTTTGCTGAAACGAAAATGTGGAAATAGTTTTGTACAAAGTTTTGTTAGGAATTTGTCCAATGATGCAAAAAATTAGAGCGGACAATTTTGACTAAATTCAAATCCCTCTTATTTTTTGGTTTAGAGTCAAGATTCTTGATCCAATTATCTTTTTTGTCGGATTAGGTGGGTTGTGTAGAGTTGAGGCTGAAACTTGAGTCTGACCTGACCTAAATTTGTGTTTACTATACAGATATACATACTATGCTCGCATCCTCCTAATACCACACCCACAACCCAGTTGTATATTTTACTCTACTTAAGGCCAATATTAGTTTTTCTCTGTATAGTGACAATGGGCCCTGTCTGACACATATGTGTATGTAAGTGAAAGCAGGAGCAGAGCATTAGGCTACTGTGCTAGATACTACAATCAATGAAGATGACACATTCTATTTCTTCCACATTCTGTTATAATAATGACGATTAACTTTTGATTTTGCTGAATGGCCATTGGAGTTTAAATTTAGGGAAATTTCATGACACTAAAAAAAGAAAAAAGAAAGTCACAAAATACCATTATTTTTGTAAAAGTCTATGAAATATCACTATAGTCATTGATCAGATGGAAAAAAGACAAAAATATCCCTACTAGTTAATAAAGTATTTTTAAAGTTTACAATATGTCCCTAAGTGTTAAAAAAGTTCACAATAATTCAAAAAAAAAATTCAAAATACAATAAAAATATAAAATAATACATAAAAATTATAAAAAATTGAAAACACGAAAATATCATAAAATATTTAAAAAAATCATTTTTTAAAAAATTTATTCAATACCATAAAAAGAATATTGTGTTCTATAAAAATAATTTATACAAATTTTCTACTAATTGAGTACTATAATTTAAAGTATCATACATTTTTTAATTATTATTTTCTATCAATTTAAATAATTCCTTCAAAGTAAATTATTTTATATTTTTAACTTATATTACTAAAATTTATGTTCTATTTTACAGATAACTTTAAATATTTTGATCATAGTCCAAGAAAACTCCCAGCTTCGAGCCAAGCCGTTGAGCAAAGGTCCTATGGCAGTAAATGAGAGGCACGTCGTGCATCCAGATCCAAATCAGGATAAAAAATGAAGTCATGATCTTTAGGTGATTCCGAGCTTTTGCTGGTTGCAGGACCAAGAGTAAACTATCAAAGGTCCAGGGTCCTCGATTAAGGATATTTGTGGTATCTTCTTCCTTGCCTAAGTCGAATATGAAAAGGTTCATACCAACATTCTTGACCTTACATTGTCCATGCAACTGCCAAACCTTATCCAAAGTTCATTCAAGAGCCCGAGCATCAATAATTCAAGAGGAGAACAACTTACCCAAAATGCAGTGATTGTAGTGTTGACCTTCCCCTTGTTCCAGCAAGTCATCCGGATTCATCAAGAGGCCTTCTTCTTTTGTGAGTGTTAGATCAGCGCATCGAGAGGCGATCTCTTCAACCTGGTGTTCTGTGTGTAGACTAGTCATTGTTGAAAGTGATGTTGGTTTGAGAATGTAGGCGGAGGAGGAAGGTGGGCGGGAGGGCAGACTTCGAGTAGGAGAAGAGAAGAGTCTTAGGGGGAAGGGGTAGATCAATAAGCCATATGTAAATTGTTATGACAAAATTTTGTATTCCCAAGGGAAGCATTAGAAAACATCACCATCTTGATGCCCAAGGAACTAGAGAAAGAAAAGTGTCGCAAAGCCCTCTGGCGAGAGACGTCTCTCTTATTACAATTGAAACTAGGGAAAATTACATCGCCCACCCATGACGTTTGGCGAAATTACACAGCCCACCCACGAGGTTTCAAAAATTACTTTGCCCACCCATGTGGTTGATAAGCCGCAGACTTATCATATTTATGCATTAGATTTAGTATTATATTTATCTAAATAAAGTTATATTATGTTATTTATGCTTATTATGTGTTAAAATAGATTTTGTACAAATTAATGTTTTTATGAGTTTATGTGCAAGGAATGATTTTCTAGGCAAAAGTTAATTGAAGCCGGACTCAATGCCGGGTGGATCCTGCACGGCATGAACACAGAACAGAAAGAAGCCTTGCCGGATGTGATGCCGGGTAAATGCTATCCGGCATAAGTGTAAAATCACCTCGATTGACCATACGACAGCACATGTGATCCACGTGTTTCCCAACCGCTGCCGGGTGTGATGCCGGGTAATTCCTACCCGGCATAAGCACTGTTTCGCACGGACATCGACGGTTTCGACCGTTAGCAGTTGGGCGCATTTAACACGTGTGCCGGCTATTGGGGACCCGGCACGACGCCCGGCAAGACACAATTAATGCCTATAAATAGGCCGAGGAAGGCAGCAATTTGACACACTTCAACACCATATTATACTCCATTCACATCTCAGTTTCCGCCCACTCCAAGTGTTGGTGTCCAAGGAACGTCTGCAGAATCCGGCATCACATCCGGCATATGCATTTTGCGAGACCTAATCCTCTTTGAGACTTGCCACCTTTGATCACTGGTCATACGAACCTTTTGCATTGATAACCTTCCCAAATCAAAGTTGTTTATTTATTTATTTATCTAGTTTAGGATCACATTTTCAATTCCCCCCTTTGTTATTATAGAATAGGCTTTTGCCCGGATTAGGACTAATTTTCTATAAGTCCCTTGGGTACGATACTCTCGGTCGTAATATATTTACACTATGCTCCGACCGGGTTTTATTTTGCTACCCGTAGTAGAGTTGTAGGATTAGGTTATTATTTTATTCATTTTGTATATAGTTTATCCTAACAATTTTCTAGTTAGCAAATTGGCGCCGTTGCCGGGGACTTGGAATTAGTCCAAGTCCTAAGTTCGGTAAAACGCCCTATTCTTTATTCTTTGACTATTTGATTCTTGATTCTTTAATTTATTTTCGCCCTTAGTTTTGCAGACTTGAATGTGCCGTGCTTGGTGCCGGGCGTCTGTCACCCGGCCAACTCGGAGGAAGTCTGATGCCGGATACGTTTTACCCGGCACTGCGTCCGGCATGTTCAAAGATTCTCAAAATTTATTACAGTATTGAGTTCTTGGCAATTTAAATTTGTTCTTGCTTGCGGCCATTCATTATTTCTCTCTTCTAATAGTCCCTATACTATGATTCTTTAATTTAGAATTCGAGAATGAACTTGCCGTGTATTATGCCGGATTTCCTATACCCGGCTTTTTGGAGGAAGTCTTATGCCGGGCGGGTTTGATCCGGCATGTCACCCGGCATACTCAATTCCTCTCAATATTTTTGTCGTAAATTATAGGGACAATTAGGAGTGATCTCAATCTCGTATTTACTTTTACTCTTATTTAGATTATCCTTTACATTATCTTTTAATTAAGATATGTTCGATTTTTGTCATGCCGGGCAGCATGCCGGTTATTATAAACCCGGCAATAGTGGAGGAAGTCCACTGCCGGGTAAGATTCGCCCGGCACTCTGTCCGGCATTACCAAAAATTTAATTCTTCTTGTAATTTAGTAAGTCTAATTATGTCATTATATTATTTCCTTTATTTTTAATAAGTATTATAACATTTTCTCTTGCTCTTCCTGAAGTTATCCAAGTGAATGCTTCTTCGGTCAACGAATTCTCCTGAAAATTTAGCCAACTTTGATCCGGAGATCGAGAGAACCCTACTTCATACTTTAAGGCAACAACGAATTCTACAAGAAGCAGATCCTACACCAATGGCAACACCTACCGTCCGTAACATAAACCGGCCTTCTAACCAAGGCCATAAACCAGCAATCGACCTTCCTATCCTTCCTCAAACCGAATACGATGAATGGCAGAAACTTAAGCCATATCATCAAATTAGATGCATAAAAGAGTTAGGATTGTTCGATGGTACGAATCCGGACGATGCCTTGCTCCACGTCACCAAATTTCTACAGCACACAAACAGCCTAACCTCCACAAATAATGTCCTCCAATACGCCAGACTTGCTCTCTTCCCCCATAGCCTTACGGGGAACGCCAGCAAATGGTACCACAGTCTAACCCCCAGTACCATCACCACATGGGAGGACATGGCAACCAAATTTTATGACAAATTCATGCCCCCTAGTCGCACCCTGGAGATGATCGCCGACATTTACAACTTCAGACAACCTAGCTCGGAGAACATCTGTGAGACTTGGGATAGATTCAAAGGGTTGCTGCGCACATGTCCACACCACGGCCTCACCAAGGAACAACTATCTCAGTTGTTTTACAAAGGATTGGTCAACCAATGCAAAACCATGATCCTTTCCTCCCTTGGTGCAGACATATTAAAGAAGCCTGGAGATCAATTCCTTAGTGGAGTTGAATCTCTTTGCGAAGAGATTAGAGATTGGGCCACCGGTGGAACCAGGGGCAGTACCACTGGTTTATATCAAGTGGGAGAGGGCGACTCCAAACTCAACAAATTGATGCAAAGTCATGAGCAGTTATTGGAGAGTAATGCCCAGACGTCAACGAAGGTTAGCGCTCTACAGAAAGTAGTGGAGCAAATAGCAATGAACAAACTTCCTCAACAAGCGAACGTGGTTAGTGCACGACCACACGCTTCGAGCCCCGATATTCCAGACTTTCAGAGTGTTGAGGAAGTCAATTATGTGAGTAACCAAGGGTATCGGCAGCCATGGCAACAGGGGAACCAACCCCCTCAACACTTTCAGAGTCAAGCCGGCTACCAGGGAGGTCCAAGACAATACAGACCATCCCATCCTGCATCATCATCAGAGGCTGAAATGGCTGAACTTCGTGACATGATGTCAGCCCTGATGAACAAGACCCAGGATACTCAAAATGAGATCTCAACCATTCGCAAGGAGCACAAATCGTTGCAGTTGCAATTACAGCAACTTCTGATGCAACCACGACAGCAAGGTCAGCTTCCGTCCCAAACTCAAACCAATCCACGGGAGCATGCGAATTCGGTCACTATCCTGCCAAGGATCTCAGATAACGCCAAGTAGCCTAAAAGGCTAAGTGTAGGGCGGTTCCTCCTCACGCCTTCACTATCAACCAGGGGAGCCTTTCTTCCAAATTAATTTTTCTCCTTTAAATTTATGTTCTTGTTTTTTTTAATTTGCTTTCATTATAGTTATTTTAAGTTTCTTTAAAAAAAAAAAATTCATTTTCTTTCGAACACTGGGGACAGTGTTCCTGCCAAGTGTAGGGCAGGGATCCCCCTTAAAAAAATATATATATGTTTGTTTATAAATAATTTGCATAAGTTTAAAGTTTATCAATGTTTTACTAAACTTTTTGCATGTTTTTGATCGAGATAAGATTAGGAATGACTAAAAGCTTGTTCTCTCAAGAGGTAAGCTTTCTAATGACTTGTAGATTTCCTGTTTTTAACTCTTTGATTCTCTTTATTAACATGAGTACATGATCTTGCTCCTAATTCTTTCCTTTATGTACTTCTGGGTATTTATTTCTTTTCTTTTCAAATTGTGAGAAAATCTTTTGGGTGAAAATCTTAAAAAGGGTTTTTGTGAAAAAAAGAAAGAAGAAGAGAAGAAAAAGAAAAAAAAAGAAAGAAAAATCTTCTTCTAAAGGAAAAGCATTATATTCCTTGAGGTTGCAAAAAATGCCTCAGAATAAAAGCAAGAAACGAGAGTTTTTCCTTTTATTTTTCTCCTAAATTCCCCGTTCTTCAATGCAAAAAAAATCATGGTTGATTCAGAAACTCTTGCAAAATAGGGCTGATTCATAAAACCATTGATGAGAGTCTTGGCCACATTCAGAAACTCTTGAAAAATAGAGCTGAATGATGGAAACCGGAAAAAGGAGAGATTACAAAAATCCCTTATGCAAAATAGCCCAAAAGTTTTTGATCGATTTTGAAATTCCTTGTTTTATACCCATTAGTATGTTTTGACAAGATAAGGTAGATTAAGTGATACTTATGAATTAGAGTCATATAGTTGGAAATATTTATCTACATTTTCATTCTAGAGTTTATCTGTTTTGTGCATAAGTAATTAGTCCGTTCTAATCTTGTTTTGCTCGAGGACTAGCAAAAGGTAAGTGTAGGGCCTTGATAAGCCGCAGACTTATCATATTTTATGCATTAGATTTAGTATTATATTTATCTAAATAAAGTTATATTTATGTTATTTATGCTTATTATGTGTTAAAATATATTATTTGTACAAATTAATGTTTTTATGAGTTTTATGTGCAAGGAATGATTTTCTAGGCAAAAGTTAATTGAAGCCGGACTCAATGCCGGGTGGATCCTGCACGGCATGAACACAGAACAGAAAGAAGCCTTGCCGGATGTGATGCCGGGTAAATGCTATCCGGCATAAGTGTAAAATCACCTCGATTGACCATACGACAGCACATGTGATCCACGTGTTTCCCAACCGCTGCCGGGTGTGATGCCGGGTAATTCCTACCCGGCATAAGCACTGTTTCGCACGGACATCGACGGTTTCGACCGTTAGCAGTTGGGCGCATTTAACACGTGTGCCGGCTATTGGGGACCCGGCACGACGCCCGGCAAAGACACAATTAATGCCTATAAATAGGCCGAGAAAGGCAGCAATTTGACACACTTCAACACCATATTATACTCCATTCACATCTCAGTTTCCGCCCACTCCAAGTGTTGGTGTCCAAGGAACGTCTGCAGATCCGTCCACGCAAAAGAAGAAGAAGACCTTGTCAGGGTTAAGGCTATTAACATCTCCTTCTCCCCCTTTGTATTCTCTTCTGTAGTGTGTGATGTGATGTGATGCAGAATCCTTGTTAGTTTTGGTTAGAGATGATTTCCTTGTAAAACTCTTATGATCATTTATGGAATTTTCAAGTTTCTTAACCCGAGTTCTAATCTTCTTACAAGTAGAATGAAGTAGTTATTCATTCTCTTATCTCTAAATCCTATTTGATGTTCACAAGACTAGAATAGGACAGATTAGGATTTAGGTAATCTTTAACGTTGTCTTCTGCGCCTCAGCGGGAGCAAGACTTAAGGTTTAGGGTTAATCTCTTATTTCCCATTATTTTGTTGTATTCGCGGCATTGGCTATGCACGATGCAAGTATGAATATTGAGTTCCCTTTGTCAGATCCGAATCTGGAAGTGTTGTTTACGAAATGTATGGTGCCGGATGGCATGCCGGGTATAAGTTATCCGGCACGTTCAAGGCCATGAATCTGCCGGGTAGCGAGGATCCGGCATCACATCCGGCATATGCATTTTGCGAGACCTAATCCTCTTTGAGACTTGCCACCTTTGATCACTGGTCATACGAACCTTTTGCATTGATAACCTTCCCAAATCAAAGTTGTTTATTTATTTATTTATCTAGTTTAGGATCACATTTTCAATTCCCCCCTTTGTTATTATAGAATAGGCTTTTGCCCGGATTAGGACTAATTTTCTATAAGTCCCTTGGGTACGATACTCTCGGTCGTAATATATTTACACTATGCTCCGACCGGGTTTTATTTTGCTACCCGTAGTAGAGTTGTAGGATTAGGTTATTATTTTATTCATTTTGTATATAGTTTATCCTAACAATTTTCTAGTTAGCAGTGGTTTCCATAATTTTACATCCAGCAACTTTTCTAATATTTGATCAACTTAAAAGATGGTTAAATGATATCCAAATTTGATGAAACTTTACATGGACGATTCTAAGGTGTTATATTTTTGTTCAATGCCAAATCCAAAGTTTTTTAAGGTCATATATGACCTGTGGGACCCAATGAAACATGAGACACGTTCATCGGGTCCCACGGATCATATATGAGCTTATAAAACGTTGGATTTCACATTTTACCAAAATATAACACTTTAATATCGTCCATGTAAAGTTTCATCAAATTTGGATATCATTTAACCATCTTTTAAGTTGATCAAATATTAGAAAAGTTGCTGGATGTAAAATTGTGGAAACCACATGGGTGGGTAAAGTAATTTTTGAAACCTCGTGGGTAGGGTGTGTAATTTCGTCAAACGTCATAGGTGGGCGATGTAATTTTCCCTTGAAACTATTTGAAAACAATCAACCAATACTCTTGAACATATATACATATGAAGAAAATTTTATACACCTGCACAATTTTAAACAGTCAGCTACATATATGACAAGGAGTCCCATACCGGATCAGATATAGGCCCGTTTTGAAATTCTTGGGCTGATTCGTCATCAATTCTTCCAGTGATTTTTTACTTTTTATTATTTTTCTAGTAGTTATTGTCTTAACAAATATCACTCCTAACTAATCAGATTATAACTAACAACCATAACTATACCATCCACATTTGTCATTATCATCCACACACAAAATCTAATTAGATCTATGAACTTACTAATAACTAGAATTCTAGTCCGCTTATAAGTACACTGCGAACGAAGAATATACCTGAATGACAAACTGAACCAACCAAGGTAGTGGCCACCTATGATCTATGTTGACAAATTATATATTTGAATACTTCATATTAATTGCCATTATCATACTAATTATCTTATAGTAATATTTGTTCCGGCTTGAAATCTAATTAGTAATTTTAAGTTTTTTTGTCTTCATTTAAATGTTAAAAGTAAAAAGGTTTAGTTGAATGTAGACAACCTTTATATAAACCACACACTTTACCATAAATATCCGATATAAGCCACATACTAATCATGATTAATCCGATGGTTAACATTTGGTCCGTCACAGTGATAATACAGTAGGATGACATATCTACCAAGTTTTCCTAGATTTGAATGTATTAAAAACTGGTACAAGTCGGGATTAGCCACGCATTATAGCTGTTCGACTACTAGCTAGCGTAAGAGGTCCTTCACCTGCCCGTTTAGAAATCTTTGCCTACACAGCACATTACTTCCTAACTGATGAATTTGATTACGTTTAGAAATGAGACTATGTGCATATGAATGATATAGTGATATACAATATATAGGATCAAATACTCAACGGTTTATATGTACCCTCTATTTCTACAATTCCTCTTACATTTGTGCGCTTTTCTCCTTTCTATATACAGTGTGTGAAGTTTCAGTTATGTTAATTCTACTTTCATCCTTCTTGAACTGATAAAAAGCTTATATTAAATGAAATCCTCTTGCTCTCTTTCAGTTGTGATGGAATTCAGGACGGGCCTTATCTTCCTCCTGGTTTTTGGTGGTAATTGGCCGTGCAAAACCACGGATATTATCTTCGCAGGTAATTCACCGTTTAGTACTCCTAACAATTTTGAGCTTATATTTGCAAAAATATGCTACGTGTAGCCGTTTATTACAGATATAAATAGAAACCAATGCTGTGGATAGCATGGCAGTAATCCTCATACAGTATGTTGTGCTATGCACTTTCCCTTTTGTTTAGAGTTTTGTTCTGTTACTGAAAAGAGAAACCCCATCTCGTCTAAAAGAAATGGAGTTTTTTGCTGTTCTTTAAGAGTATATCATAATGGTCGCTTGCTTCAATTGTATATTTTTATGTATTTATCACAATAGCTTATTTGTTTAGAAATAGGCATCCTTGGCTAAAAGTAATTATGCTAAGAGATTTAGGCTTTGTTCTAGAGGTGAATGAATCTACTAGATGAAGAATATTGGAAAATATTAAAAGCTCAGGATGAAAAGAAAATTTATCATAAATTATTTTAGGAGTTTATAGCAGTAGATGAAAATTAGTAGATTATTCTAGACAGGTGTTATCAACAAAGCTGAATGATATGTGTAAGAAAATTTGTGTTGATTCATTTGATCACGGCAACTAAATGCAATTATAAAATATGACCCTTAATAATATTTGGAGTTATAATGTGAAAGAGATTAGATTTGTTGTTCGAAAATGATGGGAAAATATTATTATCATGGAACCCAAAACATGACTCTCGTCTTGGAATATCAAATAATTGGGATAGAAGAGAAAGCTAGTATGATTTAGACTTAACTAATTAAATTTTCTGTCCAAATGTGTATAATTTATGTGTATTCTCTATTTTTGTTGGTGTGAACATCTTGGTTGATTCAACAGATGAATGCGGCACGTGTGAAAAATTTGTAACTAAGGTTGAGAATTTCTTGAATGATCACACCGCACAGAAAGCAATACAAATCATTCTACACGTGATTTGTGTGTTTGCGGGTCATGATGTCAAAAAGGTTAGACAGCTGGCTCAATTGATTACATTGTTATGTTGCAAAATAAAAACTTCGCAGTTAATTACATTTGTTCTTTCAATCTTACCAAATTTTATGTTGCATATGCAGTGCTTCAGATCGGTTGATCTCATACTTCAGGCAATTTTCATGGCCTCCTCAAATGTAGACCCGCTTACATTATGTGAAAAAATCAATCTCTGCCATATGAGTAACACTCTCTCTACTATATTAAAAGAAGACAATTGTGACGTTTGCCATGATCAAGTTGCAGATGAAATTATACCGCACCTAAAAGATCCTGAGAAAAAGGTTTGCATTACTCTGCTTTTACTGTACATATATTTAAATAATTTGAAAGACCACTCACGAAATGGTGTCATGCTATTTTTAGGTGATAACGGTAAAATAGAATGAAACCATTTAGAAGTCTTATTGTATTCCTTGTTATATTTTTGACAGATGAAGATCGTTGAGATCATGCATAAGGGTTGTGATTCTATGGAGGAGTTTTCTCATGAGGTGAGCTTGCAAACTACTAATATTCAAAATAAGCACATTATTATATGAGAAGTGGAACATTATGATAACCTAGATGCTGATATGTAGATTATATAACTGACTAGGATATTTATGTTAACAAAAGTACTACTAGGATCATTGTAATATCAGCTAGCTACTACAAAAACCTACCCAACTTAATGAGTTTGCTTTCTCTTAATGACAGTGTAAATGGTTTGTGTCTAAATACGGGTCAATCATCCTGGAGAATGCAGAGCAACATCTTAATACTGTAGACATATGCACTATTTTCGGTGAATGCGGTAAACTTACAAGATATGATGCTGGGACGTCCATTGTTGGAGGATGACAAGGCCATGATCTCACCTCATCTATACTTAAAATGAATTTGGACAAATACATGTACATATACTATTCGGTTTTTCCATTAAAAAGGATGTAATACTTTATTAATAACATGTGGCTTATTTTCGCTTGTCGTGTTCATGCATGCTAACAATCAGAAAAGAAAGAGTCTGTTAGACCTTTGGTTCATCAACTACCTGTTACCACAAAGGAATCATTATTTTTTTCCATGTGAAAGACATTATTGAAATAATTTATCACCATATTTTTACTTTTTGAATGTTTTAAGTTATAATTATGTGTATAGTTTAACTCCAAAGACTATCCAACGAGAGTACTTCTGGTGAAGCTTTTTCACCCAAGTTTTATTTCTTACTCACAAGGATCATTTAATAGCACTAGGAAACTCCAGGAAAATGAAAAACGACAAAAACAAACACCATGAAATTATTCCGAAACCTTTTCTTAATTCCCACAAGATAAAGACGCCCCCTATTATTTGTATCTATCACAATGTCTAAACGGTTTCTACTGGTTTGTTGCTGCATAGTGAAATCGGTGTGAAAGTGAAACTCACCTCTTTGACAATTTTTTTCTTGAAAATATCAGGTCTGTTGTGTGTTGGACTCTTTATCTAAAGTCTATCACTGAACTTTTGATGCATTTCCATGTGCAGTGATGCAACAGGTATGCATCCTCCACGTACTAACACTGCACAGGCACCCCATGTGTGCTGAAGTAAGTTAAGTATCCTTTTTCTCTACCTGATGCATGTCTATTATGAGTGTGTGTGGCTCATTTGAGTGATATGATGCCTTGGTTTTCCATGTCAGCATAAAATGTGCACTTGTACCAATATAATCAATATTGTGCACCACCTCCCAGACTAGTAGAGCTAGGTAGGTGATCACATTCCTTCTGTTGTAGATTATTGAAGAATTCACAAAGTGTCATGCGGACCACCCTATTAGTAAATGTTTTGGAGAATGTACAGAGTTGAAGGTCAAATTAGATCGCTGCTTTAGACAAAAGGTTGTGTGCTATCCCATTTTTGTTCTCTGTTTTCTTTTGCCTTTTAGGGATTATAGCTGATTTCGTTAAAGAAAAATAAATAAAAGCAGAGCTTTTGTTTATTATGCCACATGTGTGGCTCTGGCCACCAATTATTATAAGAACCCGAGCCTTTGTTATTCAGAGTTACCGTGTATTCACCATTTCAGAAAGCTGTGAAACGGAAGGCAAATTTTGAAGAGAGTAAGAAGCTGAAGGAGAGATTGCAAGCTCTGAGGAAGGAAAGTGATGAGATGAGCTCGGGGCAAGCTTCTTCATAGTAGAATGAGAATAGGAAAGGAACTGAAACAAACATCAATCCTTGCAACATTCCCATACCAGTTTGTTTTGCTTTACATTTTTTATATGTATCTTTAAATGTTTATAGGCCCCAAACAGTAGTGATATATAAGTAATGCGGCATAGCGAGAGAAGGAATATAGATATATGTTATACTGCTAGATAGTGTTCTAAAATGCATTTGCTCAAGCAGAGGTTTGCCCTGCCATTTAATTTTACGTCTGTTCATGGTTGGGTTTTCATTTATTTTCTCTGTGAAGGTCTTGCGCGGTAGTGGTGGTCCGAACTGGTTAAAATGAAGTGTCTTCGAGGTTTGATCATTTGACAATAAAATAGATGGTTGTCATTAGGAAATATGTAGATGGTTTCAGTTGCGTTTCTTGTGTTGTGCATGTGGCTATGGAAAACGATTGTAAGCTCACACCAATGGGAAAGAAAAGCTTGATTGGAGTTCAACATTCTTATTTAAAGACTTAAGACAAGTGTCTTGTTCGTAGGTGATATTGGTGTGTTAACAAGTAAATGGGAAAGAGATGAGTAACGTAACGTATCTGAATCCCGTGGGACTGGCTGCAGGCCACAAAAACAAAATTTGCGATGAGCCTGGAGGGAGGGGATTTGAAAAACTTATTCCAATTTGATAGACTTGATCCACTCAAAGCGGGCTACTTATCCTCGCCAATTTGATAGAATTGTTTCTTTATCCTTTTGAAATTGAGATGAGTTCTTTTTTCACAATTCTAATATAAAACTTAAACTTATATGGTGAACTCGTGACTTGTGATGAGTTTCAATACTGTACGATGAACATTATTTGAACCACTTGAGACTTTAATAGTCGAATTTCAAGGTTATAACACCATTCTCAGTCGACAAACAAAGGTCATTTGTTTGCTAGTATGACATACATCCCCAATCTCTATATATAGAGAAAGAGCCTGAATATTTTCACACCAACTGTTTATTCTTAAAAAAAACTCAGAAAACATGATTTATAGTTTAGAAGCAAGTCTGTTGCTATTTTTAATCCCTTCCAAAAAGTTGATACAAACAAATAAAGATATATATATTGAGATACAGCCGTACCACACAAGCTGTAAAGTCCCTTGCTCTCATTCCTTTATATAGTGTATACCCTAATATTACTGATTAATCATTGAACAACATGGGCATTTGTACTTCCTTGTCCTCCACCGACGTCACCGTTAGATGCGCCAAACTGTTCAATGATGCAAAAGTGAAAAAAAATGTTACTAGTGGAATTGGAGTAGTTGCCGGTCACCGTGATATATCAGTTCCCTTTTATCATAAGCAGAGATTATGCTCTAATTCTAGAAAAAATATGTATACTTTAAATAAGTTTAATCAATTTATTCCTTGTGCTCTTTTCACTGTCTATTCTGTCATTTATTTATTATTATTATTTTGAATAAATTTATTCTGACATTTATGAACATGCATTGAAGTGCTATAAATAATTATACGTAGTATTTTTAACTAGTAGTACATAAATTAAAACAAAATGTATGCACCAATGACTTTCATGTCATGTGGTATTTTATTGGGTCCCACCCAACGAAATAATGTTAAAGTAGTTAGCAGTATAAAAATGGTGTGGCCCGCAGTACCGACGCATCTTTGTTTCAAAGCGGAATTGTCGACTGATGTTTTATTACTAGTAAATTAATTATGTGACCAGCCAGATCAAGAGATAAGTAGTGACAAACAAATTAGTAATTTAATCAGAAATATAGTACTGGTAATAATTAAAAGAATCTATACATGACATAAGCTAGCTGACTGTACGCTGATTTGGTGGATGGTATATCAACATGTCAATGTCAGGATATAATTATGATTGTTATTTTAACTTATTTGGTGGGGGTGGAAAACTCTAAGGTGGACGAAGTTTTGTAATCTTTTTCATTAATGAACGGGTCGTAATCGTATCACAAGAAAAACACAAGTGTATATATTTATATACGTTGGGTAGATACAGCTTAATCATGTGAAGAAGTTTCGAGATGAAAACATAGGCCGGAATAATAGAATATAATAGTGGAAAGGATGACAAACTTAGGTGCATTTGAAGAATATACGATGCGTTTAGTGCGCAATTAGGTGCATTTTCATTTTGAAAATAGATCAAACTTAGCAGCGACATCGTCAATTGACCATTTCAAGAATAAATATTGTTCAATTGAAGAGAGTTGGGGGCATAATATAAGCATATATTGCAAGTCACTGTCACCGCTGATATGTTAATCAGGAAAATATAACGCGCGCATCAGAGAGAGACCACGCCTTGATGCCTCTTACAATGCTCTAATCATCTTGTACAAATCACACCAGTTTCTGGATAATTCTTAACTGATTTCTACTATAGCTGTTTCCTTGAAAATGTTTCGGATCGGGTAAACGCTATTATCTTATCTTAATTTATACAAATATACATATATAGACAGACAATCCTGACAAGCGATATAAATTGACATCCGGAGTATTTATATTTAGTAGTGAATGAATACTCAATACTATAGTATGTTTTGGAAACCCGCTGTTAATTAAAAACGATTATATTTCTCCTCAGCTAAAAAAGACAACGATTACCAAAATTTCCTTAAAAAAATAAGTCGATTACTCAAGTAATTGGATGATATGTGGGGTTCCTATATTTTATCAGCCAGCCGGGAATCTTCTGGAGGTCCCATTTAAACGGCGTTCACCCAGGCCACAGCTCAGGCGTGAGGAATATGCAGCAATCTAAGATAATGGAGAAATGAATCACGCTATTGACCCCACAAGTGAAATTTTTATATGCTCGCCATGCGCGCAGCCTAAATCTTTTTTTTTTTTTGATAATCTAATTGGGGCAATGTAGTTATAGTTCAATCACAATGTAAGCACGGTTCAATACTAATGCCAAGTATAAGAAAAAGTAGTAGTCCAACAATGTAACTAGTGGTATAAAAATAGTGTACATATTGTATTATTTGGATGTAAATGCTGTTTTGCGATAGTATACACTACATTTTTCAATTCTCTACTTACCTACTTTGTTTCAAAAAAAAAAAAAATCTCTACTTACCTACAAATATTTAGGGTTGTTGGACTCTAATTATGGCCCTGTTCGATGACGACTTGTAAATTTGATAGGTATTAATGTCCAAATTAATGTCACAGCGATCTGTGGAGATTAATGTGCAACTGTGAATATATGTGTTCGATGATCACGATTTTAAGTGGTTAGTTATTTATCTCAAATTACCACTACACCCTTATTTCACTTTTATAATAAACCAGAGTATTATTGAAATCAAATATCGAAGTGACGACTGCATCTCTCCGTACTCTGGGTATATGAGTAATTCGCTCCATATCAATTTCTCCCATATGAGCTGAATGGACTTGAACGCAGGTATTAGCTGCGTTAGCATGAAGCTTCCAAATGATATTAATCGGCACATTTTCTCACGGGTCTCGCTAAACAAATCGTGGCTTTATGCCAACGAATCGTTAAAAATCCACGAAACGTTACAGTCGAACGGGGCCTATATTTAGGAGTACTTTAAACTCTAATTTAGTGTTCACCAGAATTTTTGCTTAAGCCTCCAAAAGATTAAACGTTTGTTACTCTTCATTATTCTCAGTCAAAGCTTTGTGTCTCATTCGTCACTTGGAGTATATTGTACTCGTAACTGTTTCAGTGCAGACCGTTTCGATAATTTTCGAGACCCTGTGTTAAAATTTAAAAATGGAGTTCTTATAAAATTAAATTATGTAAATATAAAAAATTATTAAATAAAAATATGTTACATTTAAAATAAATTTTGATATTTATATAATTTTCTAATAACAAAATTTTAAAAAAGAAAATAAAAAATGGACCAAAAATCAAGGCCCTGTTCAATCACACCCAGATTGCCGGCCCTGTTTCAGTGTGTACTTTTCAGTTTTCACCGTTGATTTAGAAACCAATCGACCCTACAAATATAATTTCCAGCCAATCGGGAATGTTCAGGAGGGACTAAAGGATGTCTCGCGCGCGGCCATGATATTGACAATAACGCACTCACCAAGAAGGACGAGGGATCTAATCTACACCAAGCTATTCCTACTACATCCGTCCCGTCATAAGTGTCTCATTTGTTTTTTGGCACGTTTTTCCACTTCAATATTAAATATATAAGATAAAATAATTTTTACAACATACTCCCTCCGTTCCACCTTGACCGTCCTATTTACTATTTGGACATGTTGTTTGACTTCAATTTTTAATATATAAGATAAATTAATTTTGAAAATTTAAGTTTTGCATATGATTCCTTACATGATATACTATAAATATAAAATTAATTTTATAAAATTATTTTACTTTATATGTTTAATATTGAGGTGGAAAAACGTGTCAAAAAGCAAACAAGACACTTATGACGGGACGGAGGTAGTATAGTTTTTCATATAAGGATTCCATTAAAAAAAAAATTT
The DNA here is from genome assembly GCA_023374045.1 of Limonium bicolor. NCBI lineage: Eukaryota > Viridiplantae > Streptophyta > Magnoliopsida > Caryophyllales > Plumbaginaceae > Limonium > Limonium bicolor. The sequence goes on along the minus strand of CM041777.1, from coordinate 66,020,481 downwards.
ATAAAAATATATTATCTTATATATTAAATATTGAAGTCAAACGATCCATCCAAATAGTAAAATAGAGAGTGAACAACTCGGGTCGGAGAGTATAAGATAATGGAGATTCTGGTCTCAACTAGCTGGAACTTTGACTACTTACTATTAGACCCCACATCCCTTAAGAGCACAAAAAAGTTGACAAAAGATTAGGGTATTGGGTACACTTTTTTGTTTTGAGAAAGTTTGGCTACTGTCAACCGGTCCCCTTCATTGCATTCCGCGCATGCCACCGTGGACAATGGATTGACGGGTCGATACTTTTTATAAGGATTGACGGGTGGATATATACTGGTGGATAGTGGTTTGGTTTCAATATTGGATGGACCTGTCTTACTGCAGCCTCAGGGAATGATCAAACGTGTACAGTCATGTCCTCGTAAGCGCCTCCTCAACCCTGACGTGGATTACATTGCCTAACAGCTGTTTTTGTCGTCGCTTATCGAAAATCATTTAATTTCTCTTGTCTAGCAAGTAGTAGTTGCTTTGGATTCGGTACCACTTTAAACAATTCTGTATTTCCGATGTAAAGTTTATTAATACAATATGGTAATGGTACGGCTACTGCATTAAGAAGAAGGCGGAAGAAGGATTCATAATTCTTACTAAGATAAGATTTAATTGAGAAAAATTGACTTGTAACATTTGTTATTATTATTTATTGTTCACTCTATGTGTCCAATCGGATGGTTCTTCGCCTTTTACCTTGATTATAGAAAAAGTGTAGGGCCGAACGTTTTTTGTGCTTGGAAAGTTCGTTTTAAATTGTTGTGTCCGTATGCCACGTCAACAACAGTCGGCACTATCACTGGCACTGCTTTTCAATTTCATAAATAAAACTTACATTTAGTAAGAATTACCACCGTCTAAAAATTAGTACTACCACCGGCACTGCTTTTTAATTTCATAAATATTAGAAGTTATTCTAGTACAATTATGTGTCCTTTTCATTCAATTGTTTGTCTACGATTTGATTAGGCTCTGTTTGTTTACCCCTACTACTGTACTATTGTATGTATGATAATCAATGTTGATTAATCAATGAATAGCGACTGCTTATTAATTGGTAATGTTATGATTCTTGTGATTAAATTTAAAGTTGATCACAAAAGATTTTCCAGATGTAAAAATAAAACTACAACCAATCATTTCACCCGCACTGATACGAAAACCTACCTGCCAGCAACAGATGGTTCACTCCCATTGTCATGTGGGTCTTCTGACTGATCATTATTTACCCAGCTACTTCAACAATAGAAAGTCACTCTAACCTGGCAAATCGTGTATAGGAGTAGCTCTTTCAAAGTATAGTTATTAGCTGGTCAGGACGAAAAAGGAACATATTTGGGTCCATTATCAAAGTTTTTATTTTTTTTTTGAAACAGAGAGCTTTCAAAAATAAAACCTAATTACTTTGCCTCATTCTTGGATGTTGGTTTCATTTTTCCACCAACGATGCGACGTGTCACACTAATTTCAGTAGGCTGATTACTGGTTTACCGTTAAGGAATTCATACAACAGAATCCTAGTTATTAGTTGACTAATTATAGACAATCAGGATTCGGATGAACAGATTTATAAACATGCCACTAAAATGAATACAAACATGAACAATATAGACATATGGCTTTCGACATCTTTTTTTAGAAGTAACATAAGAAAAGAAGTTGTCAAAAAACAAAGTAAACATATATAAGATGGAAAAGTTGAAGAGATAAGATTTTGAGAAGAAGGTGCGTTGGCTTATTCGATATATTTAGATATAACATACACGTACGTATATCATCATACATGTCGATCGCTGGTGTGCTAATAGCTGTCCTTCAAATCGTTACTGTGGCTGCTACTCATGAATTCATAATTTACGAAAGACAGCTAGCTCAACAAAAAAATCATATCTACTAGCCACTAGACGATTCGATGACAAAAAAAAATTGAAACAGTAGCAATCTTGTAATCTAGGAATTACGTACAGATCATATAGTATAGTATATGTAAAGATAATTAAAGAGGTTTCCAATTACAAAATGCATTTGTTCAGTTGTTCTACTCTACAACCACCTCGGTTATTAGGAACGACAGAAAATCGATATTTTTTGTTATGTAGTAAAATATGAACAGACAAGCATTTATCGAAAGAAAAGAAACTGGAAACAGTTAACTGAAAACTAAATTATAAAGTTATAAAAAGTAAAATGATCTCATAGATAAAAACAATGAATTAGTTATACGTAATATACCAAATAGTATAAAATCTAAAAAAACCCTAACGTACATACTTGCTCTGTTCATGTGATTTCTTGTTTAAGTTGTCATCCAAACGTACGAGTGATTACTCCAATATTACAGCTTGTTACTATTACGGCATTTATGTACAAATCGCTACGAGACAACTCGATGACAAAACTTGGACATCAGGCTTAACATACGCATGCATATAATAGTAATAAAAGAGGAAAGAGTTACAAATTGTTGTTGACACGTTAATAACAAGCTGGGACAATATACAATTGTTTCAGGGTAAAAGATATTTTCAAACGTATGTCAAGTTGATGAACCAAAAACTACTACTGGAGGACCTGGAATCATGATCTCATTGCACCTGCTATACTTTTTCTTAATTTTTTATTCGTTATTTTCAAACTATATCTTTATTTATTTTACTATTTTTTTATTTTTAATTTACCCAAATTCCTAATACAAAAACGAGTAATAAAATAGTTTACGACATCAGATAAAATTATTTAATCGCGCGCGCCAAGTTGTCAAGTAGATTCCCCATTCCGAACGGAAATGACCCAGAACCCTCGATTCGAACCCTTTTTGCAGCTGGGTTCGGCGGGCGGGACCCAATTAACTCCATGAAAAAACGTCGTTTTTCTACTTTTACAACCCAGTAATTGCCCGGCTCGGAGCGTATATTTTTTAAATTTTCGGACGGCTATAAAACCATTCTTTCGGGCTGGTTTTAGTTTCTAAAAATTTCCTACTACTCTTTTAATAACCCTTTTCCTTATTCCTCTCTCCGGCTCTCCCCCTTCCCCCTCTCCTTCCAACTCTCTCGCAAGCACAATAGCTCCCAGCCTCCAAATCCAGATCTTCGTTGAATCCAACTCTCGTCTTCCATATTCCTTCAATCACACTGCATAAGGGTTCAACATCACTGAGGTAAATCTTTTGCTACAACTTCTTGCGTTCCTCAGATTCCGTCTGAGAATTCGTTTTTTGAGCGTCTAAGAGCTTAATTCACTTAGATTCATTTCTGGATATCCGTTTCTTTGCTTTGTTACCGTTTCAATATGTAGTTCCGTTTAGGTTTTTCGAGGTATGGACAATTCTAGATTAGTAGTAAAATCTTCATTTCAATGTGGTTACTTTTTGCTTGCGGAATTGTAAATCCTTGGTTTTAACGACATTGTATTTGATAAATCTCTCTACTTTTGGCAGAAAATTGAATTAGTGATAGATTATTATTTAGTTTTGGTAGAAATAGAACCATTGGTTGATTCTTAATTGTCGTTTCACTTCCGGAAGTTTCCATGGAAGGCCTTCATGAACCTACCGTGAAAAGGACAGACAAAAAAAAAGAAAAGAAAAGAAACCAAACCTCTCGATTAATTTCCTTTTCATTGCTCATGATTCCAATACGTACGTGATTGATCACGGAATTCCCAAACAATAACCTCCCGTACTGTCCGTCTTACCACTACACGACACGCCAATTTCTTTTTCTTCTCTGGCGAGAAATATGGACTCCCACTTGTCATATCTTCTGGACTCTTCTACTATTACACACCCTTTAACCTTTCTTATATGGACTTATTGTCACTTAACTTTGATTGAACAAAAATTTCACCCTATTCCTAATAACAAGTTCAAACTCTGATTTTGCTCTAACAATTGCTTTCCTTTTCTCAAATGTTCTTCACAGCCTACGGAATCGACATCGGTTACAAGTTCTACGTCTCTTCTATAGTCGTTCTTCATCTAACAAGAATTTGGGGAAGGGGAATGCTTCAAGATGTGTTTCCACGCGAAGGATTCTCTGGGTAATTCTACCCCGGTTCATGCTTCAACAATCGCTGATCTTCCTCAACTCCACCATGATGGTAGAAATAGAAACCCAACTGCTGCTTTCCGCTTCCAGTTCTACTTCATAGCCTACATCCCTACTGTCGCTAAGAACAAGAAAGATTACCTTGTTTCAACCTACGAACTCTGCGAAGACGGTTGACATCTCCATTCATTCATTCATTCACAGCCACATCTTTTTGAGGAACTGTACGATCATTTTACCCGCGGGTTTAGCAAGATTAGTAAGTGGAAAATAATTTAATGGGTCTGATTAAGACGGAGAACCTCACCACCAACAACAACAGCAAATCGAGTAATGTACTGATGGGAAGATACGAGGTGGGCAAACTGTTAGGCCAAGGAACATTCGCAAAGGTCTACCTAGCACGAAACATTCACACAGGCACAAACTTTGCAATCAAGGTTGTCAACAAAGCTAAGATCATCAAAGCTGGACTAATGGACCAGATCAAACGTGAAATCTCGGTAATGAGACTGGTACGCCACCCGAACATTGTTGAACTCTACGAGGTAATGGCAACGCGTTGCAGAATCTACTTCGTGATGGAGTATGTGAACGGGGGTGAGCTTTTCACTAAGATTGCGAAACAGGGGAAACTCACCGAGGATGAGGCGAGGAAGTACTTTCAACAGCTGATCAGTGCGGTGGACTATTGTCATAGTCGTGGGGTGTATCATAGAGATTTGAAACCGGAGAATCTGTTGTTGAGTGAGGGAGGGGATTTAAAGGTTTCGGATTTTGGTTTAAGTGCGTTGGGGGAGTCAAGAAGGGCGGATGGGTTGTTACACACGACGTGTGGGACGCCAGCATATGTTGCGCCGGAAGTGATTAGTAGGATGGGGTATGATGGAGCGAAAGCAGATATATGGTCGTGTGGTGTGGTGTTGTTTGTGTTGGTGGCGGGGTATCTACCGTTCCGGGATAGTAATTTGATGGAGATGTATAGGAAGATTGGGAAGGCGGAGTTTAAGTTTCCGGGTTGGTGTAGTAAGGAAGTGAGGAGGTTGTTGTCGAGGATTCTGGATCCAAATCCAGAGACTAGGGCGACTGTGGGGAAGATCAGGAAGAGTACTTGGTTCAAGCAGGGTGAGTGTGGTGATTTGAAGGTTGTGAAAGGAAGTGGGAGGAAGAATGATGATCGGAAAGCTGTTGAAGAAAGTCACAAGAAGTTGGACGAGGAGCTTCTGCTTATCGATTCTCCTCCTACTGATCCTGGTCCTGATCCAGCTGCAGAGTTCATGCTGTGTTCGAAACCGAACCCTATGGTGAGCGGTTTCTCAACCAAGAGTTGCTACTACATGAACGCGTTTGATATAATCTCGTTATCGGAAGGATTTGATCTCTCTGGTCTCTTTGAAGAGAAGAAACAGAGGAAGGAAGTGAGATTCTCGGCATGGGAGAGTGCGTCAACCATCATCACGAAGCTGGAGGATGTGGCGAAGCGGCTGAAGATAAAAGTGAAGAAGAAAGAATGCGGAAGGATCAAGTTTGAAGGGAAGAAAGTGGGTAGAAAAGGGGTGTTGGCGTTTGAGGCGGAGATATTTGAAGTGACACCAATGTTTCATATGGTGGAGATGAAGAAATCGAGTGGGGATACGTTGGAGTATGAGAAAGTAGTGAAGGAGGATATACGGCCTGCTTTGAAGGATATCATTTGGACATGGAAAGGTGATCAGGAGCAGCAGGAGCAAACGAGGACAGGGCAAGAAGAAGAGCTTTGCGATGATGTTGCTCTTCCGTAGTGGTGGGTATGTATCATGTGTACAAACTTTTGATGATGTTTCCTGTTACTAATCTATAATATATATTACGTTGTATGATTGCTGTTAATAAATTCTTAGTTTGTTTTAGAGCGACGTATTTCAACAGGGGTGAGCATATTCTTCTTCAGGATTGTCATGGAACATAGATCTAGGGTGTACTCAATTTCTGGGGTTTTAATTTTATTGAAATCCTCCTGATTTTTGACAAAGTTGATCTGGTTCTGCTGAACATATAGCTGGTTTTTAGATATGGTATACTTGAATCGATAGCATGTTGAGGGTTCTAACGCATGTCAAATTACATATCCCCCATTGGGACCTATGGATTTCTACAGCATCGCGACTGCTGCAGGTTGTTAGGACGATTCTTATCGTTCACAACTCATTATAACAATGTCTCGTCCCTGCACCGTGATCAAACGATGCAAATGCATTGCCAGACGGCATCCCCATGTCCCCTGCAGTTGGAAGGAACACAACTCTAGTCTCTAACCCCAGGCGGCATTGAAACGCCAGAAAGTCGTCTTTTAGATAGTACGTCATGCATTCTATTCGAATAACTCAGTGTTTTGCCACTACTAAACAGCAAAACCAAACCAGACCGGAGATACAGCACTGACGGGTTGAACGCCAAAGAGAGGAAGATATGATACACTGACACTTATCAGCTGAAGGAAAACGGCTTATAGAGGATGTAACTTTCATTAAGATTGTGTATATCAGTCATCTAGATATATATCCAGAGCCTCTCTATAAGAGCCGTGTCATCACACCCTAAATCTTGCACATAAAAACGGAAACTAACAACATATACTTTTTACAATTGGGAGTCTAAGGATGCGTTCGCCTCCACATATATGCGTATTTTTTGACAGTATAAATATACAGCATATGCTGTTTTGGACTCCTTTATTTATTTTTGCTGTTCGCCTAAAACAGCATAAATGCCCGCAGCAAATGATACTTTTTGGTTTTCGTGCTTTCACTTCCGTTTCTTTACTCACTCCATAATGCAATTACTGTGACTATTGATTTTAAAAAAAAGAAATTTTTTACAAGTTACTTTATTTATTACAAATTACATAATGTTTTAAATAATTTATAAAAAATAGTACTACATCTTTAACCAAATTTACAAAAAATCACATTTATAATACAAATCTATAATATATTATTTGTAATACCACATAGATTAATAAAATTAAAAAACGAATAATTATACACACTTGTTGATATATAAATTAAAATATTAAAATAGTATATAGAAATATGAATGTATATAAATTTATTAACATACAAAGTTACAAAAATATTATATATTATTAAAAGTTATAATTTCACTAAATAAATGCACATAACATTATCAATAAATTTGAAACGTTTTTTCTTTTTTTTACGCTTTTATATTTGTAAGAATTATAAAATTTAGATAATAAAAATATATTGTTTAGGAGTTACAAGTTTTGCTTAAATAATAGAAATAAAAATTTTATTGTTTGTGATTTTTTTATTTATTTTTACTAACAAAATAAAGTTACGTAGTGTAATATAATAAATTATAATTGTAATACGAAAACGGTAAACGCACTACATATAACTAACTTAACCAAACATGCTGCATATATGTTGCACTGCCAAACAGCAGTTTCAAAACAGTGCATTTTGCCAGCAAACAGCATTGTTCAAACTGCAACAGAGTCAAAATAGCTGCATTTATGCTGCCAAAACAGTCATGCTAAACAGAGCCTAACTGTAGCAATCAGTAACCAAAAATCACATCACCGTGGTAGCGAAACATTAAGAATAAAAAGAGGCTCCTAGATAATAAGCATAATCGTATCGGGGCTAAACATTTGTTTTTGAGGATGAAATAGTTGTAACTTTGATGTTTCTGCCTTTTGATTAAGAACAGGTTACCTACTCGAACAAATTCTACACAATCAAAGTGGCTATGTAACCTTGGCTCAAACACAGCTATAGCCACTGGTGCTGGGCAGGACAGCAAAAAATAAACGGAAACCATGAAACACTCGGAAATGAAATTCATGATAAATGAACGGCTAAAACGACTCCAACAAGCATCCTCATTGGTATTATTGGATTGGCAAACAAAGCACCAGAAAGCTAATATCTAGCAGCAGAACGAGGCATGAACAAAAGGTAGTACTGGGACGTAAATCAAACTTCAAAGTATGAGGGAAGCCAAGTCTCTTAAATACCAGATCATTCAGAGAACAGAAGGCAAAAGCCATATAATAAGCATAAGCAGCCATTGTTCCTGACCTACTCTGCCTATTTTCTGATTCCACCTTTCTTACCAGAAAAGTTCCAACTAAAGTAATGATACCAACAGACGATTGAAAGACTTGGTTCTATTTCATAGATGAGATACTAGTCCGGCTCCCACCAAAAAATATGACAAAACAGCCAGCCAGCACGCTCCACCTATGGTTTTGCTTTACTTAATAGATGCACTTTAAAAGCATGCACCTTTGTGTATATATATTCCTAGTTCACGCTTGCTCTGTGTTTTTAGTAAAACATCATCGTCTGATCAAATCTTCCTCCACTTTCCCATGAAGATGACAAAAACAAGATAAGCAAAGAATACAACCGATGCCCACACCATACCCACCTCTGAATTCACTCATCCCACCTGACCATCTATTTTTCCCCACCCTGTTCTCTTCATTCAAAGTTGTCAAAGAAGATGGTAACTTGAGGCATTTAAGGTAAGACAAAAAAACTTTTTTAATGTCATTCAAAAGATCGAAGAGACTGTACATTTGGAGTATAAATCAGGCCACCATCTTCAGCACTGGGTATCACCACCGATGATCGATTCCCCACCTCACCTTCATTAGATGACGATCTACGAATTGCCAATTCATTCCTATTTACAGCCACAAAGCACAAACAAAATGAAACATCTTTATCTTATTCAGAAAAAAAGGCAAACCAAAAGAGCTGTACGTCAGAGTCGGTTTCACGGACAAACTGCTTCAAGTTTTTATAAGAGCATACATCCCTAACAAGATTGACAGATGAATTCAACAGAGTAATCACGTAAAGCCTAATAAAAAAATGGAGCTGCCTTATCCGTTTCATCGTGCAACAAAAGCATCACGCCACAAACATAGTACAAACTCCATAACTTATGTGCTATTGTTTTGTCTAGGACTGGGGTAGTGCATATGTAGCCATGGTCCACACTAGAACAAAACCCTTCCTAAATGTCAAACATCAACCGTAATCAAATTGATATGGTATCCTAGGTCTGTTAAACTGTGCTATGGAGAAAAGTTTAACAGGAAAGCAGAAGAGAGGAGCATGACGATGAATAATACTGTTTTATTGAGATAGCTCGATAAGTAAGCAGGAGAAGAAAAGAGAGAGTATATATACTCTCATGACAACCCACAACAGAACAAGACAGTAGCGGACTTATTAGAACAGAACAAAAAAGGAAAACAGAAAATATAAGAAACTTATACTGTAACCCCCCCCCCCCCCCACAAGACAAGAATGGTGATAATCCATTCTTGACTTGCTAAAACAGATTATGGCCTTGTGATACCCATAGACTTGTACTGGGCACGATACTGCTTGCCAGAGAGAGCTTTAGTCAGCATATCAGCCATCTGAAAAGAGCTTGGAATGTGAGAGACAGTAATCACACCCTGTTGCAGTTGATCTCGAACATAGTGACAATCAACTTCAATATGTTTAGTGCGCTCGTGGAGGACTGGGTTCCGGGCAATGAAGACTGTTGCTCTGTTGTCACACTTGACAGGAATGGGAACATTATCAGTAACACCAAGTTCTTGAAGTAATCTGCTCATCCAGGCTAATTCTGCAGTGACTTTGCGCAGGGATCGGTATTCGGCCTCTGCTGAAGACAAAGAAACACATGGTTGTTTCTTCGATTTCCAGGAGATAGGAGATCCACCATACTGAATGTAAAAACCACTCACGGATCGACGGGAGATTGGGCAAGAAGCCCAATCTGAATCGCAGTAAGCAATGAGCTGTTGAGATGGTGAATTGTTGAGCAAGATTTCTGTTTCGATTGTCCCTTTGATAAAACGCAAGACATGTAAAGCAGCAGTGTAGTGACTGATGCAAGGCTTATTGAGGAACTGACTGAGAAGCTGTACACTGAAACACAAGTCTGGTCGAGTGTGGGTTAGATAGTTTAACTTCCCAACAATCCGTCTGTATCTTTCGACATCAGAAAAAGGGGCACTGTCGCCTGGAAGAAGCTTCAATCCTAACTCCAAAGGACTTGCAACAGCCTGACTATCAGAAAGAGCAAACTCTTCAAGAAGTTGTTTGCTATATTTCCTCTGCGTGACAACTATACCAGTGGGAGTACTGATGAATTCCATCCCCAGGAAATAGCATAACCCACCAAGATCCTTAATCTGAAATTCTGTATGGAGACTGGTTTTCAGGGCTTGAATACCGACCTCATCATTCCCACAGATTACCAGATCATCAACATATACACCAACATGAATAACCAAACCAGAATCATGTTTACTAAACAGAGAATAGTCATTGTAAGAACTCACAAAGCCATTCGATCGAAGAAAACTGGCAAGTTTGGCGTACCATTGCCGGGAAGCCTGCTTCAGGCCATACAGAGAACGTTTAAGATGACAAACCTTATTCCCATGGTCAACTGATAATCCTTCCGGCAACTTCATATAAATATTCTCATGTAAATCGCCATGTAGGAAGGCGTTATTAACGTCTAACTGATGTAACCGCCAACCTTTCTTAACCGCTACAGCAATTAGGGTTCGAATTGTCGTCATCTTCACTACTGGAGAAAACGTCTCCGAGTAGTCCACCCCATACTTCTGAGTAAAACCACGAACCACTAATCGAGCCTTGTAGCGCTCCAATGTCCCGTCAGCCTTTAATTTGACCTTGTACTCCCATTTGCAACTGATGGGCTTTGCTCCTTTGGGTAGAGAGACAACATCCCAGGTCTGATTTTTGTACAAGGCTTCAAGTTTGAGTTTCATAGCATTTCTCCATTCTGGAAATCGATTAGCTTCTTGAAATGAAGAAGGCTCAGATAAAATGCAAGCTGCGGGAAGAGTAACACTGGCAAAACCAAAGGTCGATGTAGATGACAGCAAGAGATTAGCAGCCTTGACGTCAGTTAGGGAACATAGAGCAAGAGTGTTGGGTATGGTTTTATCAGAAAAACGTAATCTCGCAGCCAATAAGTCTGTAAAAGTGTCCTCTGGTGGTAAAGAGATGGATTGTCCAACAAAGTAATCACGAAGATGAGAAGGTGTATGATGTGTCCTGGTTGATCTGCGTATGACAGGTAACTCAGTAGGTTCACAAATGTTCTCTTCAGTGGGAACATGTTCTGATTCAGCAATCTCGTCTCTGTGAATATCAGTATCTGATAACTCTAAGGGAATCTGATCAGAATCCGAAGATACTACCCTTGTGTCTGTTGTTGATTCCAACAAGACATTCGAATTGTTCTGAGAAGAAAGGATAGGACAGACTTCATCATCAATAAAGGGCAACATATCTTGTGGCGTCGGAGGAAACAAAGAAAAATCTTCATCAGAGTTGAGATTTTCTTTGAAAGGAAAGAAAGCTTCATGAAATTTCACATCCCGACTATGGATTATAGCCTTATCTGATAGTCTCAACAACTTATGGCCTTTGCTTAACAAACTGGGTCCCAAGTAAACACACTTAGTAGCTCTTTCATCGAATTTGTGTTTGTGTGGTGTAACAACTGTTGCATAGGCCATACAACCAAAAGTATGCAGAGAACCAAACTCTGGTTTCTTACCATATAAAACCTCATAAGGAGACTGATGTGAAAGAACAGCCGTTGGAATTCTGTTGATAACAAAAGTAGCAAACTGAATAGCATCTCCCCAATACTTCATTGGTATGCCACTGTGAAAGAATAAAGCCCTGGCAGTATCCAAGATATGGCGGTGTTTCCTCTCCACCCTACCGTTCTGGTGAGGAGTATAAGGACAGGACCGTTGATGAACAATTCCTTCCTTTTGCAGAAAACGAGTTCCCTCCTTAGAGGCACCTAGCTCATACGCATTATCCGACCTAAGAACTTTAACCTTTTTCGAGAACTATCTCTCAACAAGAGCAATAAAGTCTTTAATGCAATCAAAAGAATCAGACTTGTTTCTGAGCATCTGGTCCACAAACATCTACTTTTATCATCAATGATGCTAAGAAAGTAGTAAAAACCATCATAGGTGGAGTGACAATGGCCCCCAAACATCAACATGCACACATCAAACAAATCTTTACTGATAGAATCTGAATGAGTAAAAGGTAATCTATGCCCTTTGGCTCTGTTACAATCTTCACAAACAAACTCATGAGGAACATCTTTATTGGTGATAAGACCTACAGAAACTAAATTCTGTAAAGGGGTGTGGCCCAGCCTCTTGTGCCAATACAAAGCTTTATTCTCCGTCACAGAATTACAAATCAAATTCTGTTGCTGTCTGCTGTTAAAGAATCTGGCAAGAGCGTGAATGTCAAGCCAATATAAGCCCTTCTGTTCTCTGCCTATAACACCTTTAGCTTTGGATGTCTGGTCCTGTATCACACAAACCTTATCATCAAAACAGATTTGGCAGTCACTTTGTTTGGCAAACTTATTAACTGACAACAAGTTATACTTAAAGCTTGGCACTAGAAGAACATTTGGCAGATAAAAGGCATCTCCTAAATGAACTGTGCCAGAAATCTCAATCTGCTGTATTCTTCCATCAGGCATACAGACTGTCTGCCCACACGAGTTACTACTGATGTCAGTAAAACAATTTCGATTGCCACTTAAATGATCAGTAGCACCGGTGTCTATAATCCACTTACTACTGATATTGTCTATGTCATTATCCCTGCTAATATTAGCACTAAGACAATGAATAGATTTCATACCTGCAAAGTGGCAACTAACGGATCTGTTGGCAGAAGACATGTTCTGTAGGCAACTGATGAGAAGACCTATCTGCTCCTGACTTATCCCTTTTCCAGTTTGTTCACCATCTGTTCTGTCCATAGAACTACCAGGATCATCGTTAACCATGTTAGCAACTACTTTCTTATTCTTGCCAAACTTCCATCCCGCTGGATAACCATTTTTGGCATAACAATTCTCCTCAGAATGTCCAGGTTTCTCACAGTGCTTACATAGTATCTTTCCTGGAAATCCATGCTTCTGAAAACAGTTTTCTTCTATGTGACCAGTTTTTCCACAGTAACTACAAACTCTCTTCCCCTTCTTATCGTTGTTTTGCCATTTAATAGCTTGTTGTGGCCTGTAGCCCTTATCTGCTAAATTAGCAAAACCATCCGAACTAGCATCAGTTTTCCTTCCTTTCCCTGTCTCTCTCTGTCGTTCTTCTGCAGCGATCAAGGAGTAAACAGTCTCTAAACCAGGCAGGGGCTTCGTCATAAGAATATTGCCCCTTATATTCAGAAATTGGCTCCCTAATCCCATTAGAAAGTCAAGAACCTTATCTTCCTCCAACATTTTACCGATCTTCTCAACTCTACCACACTTACAGCAATCACACGAGTTAATGTTTACGACAGATGTTAACTCATCCCAGATACGCTTAAATCTGTTGAAATAAACACTCACAGAGTCGCCGCCTTGCTCAAGGCTGTACAGATCCTTCTTTAGGTTAAACCTGCGCGTTCCATCCACCTGATCATATCTGGCAAGGAGTCCCTTCCAGATCTCTCTCGCGGTCGAGTGGAAAATGAACGTCTCGCAGATCTCCTTCTCCAAGGCGTTGTGGAGCCACGCCATCACCAGGCCATTACACCTGTCCCAAGCTGCTCCTTTAGCGACATCATCCGTCGGTCGAACGAGTGTACCGTCTATCATCCCGATCTTGTTCTTCGAAACAAGTGAGATCATAACTGTGCGTTTCCAGGTTTGAAAACCGATGCCATTGAATTTAGGCGCGATTATCATCCCTGGATGTTCCGCATTGTGGATGTAAAGCGGATCCGAAGAATCGGAGCTGGTGCGAACGTTATTAAGTGTTTCGATGAACTTTTCGAAACTATTCACAGAAGATGTTTCTGTTTCCGTCATGGCGGAAGAAGCTGTGGAACGATAGAGGAAGATCAAGAGAGGTAAAAGAGAGATAACTATATGGAATGAAGGAGACAATCGATCTCTGTCGATTGCTGCTCTGATACCATGTTAAACTGTGCTATGGAGAAAAGTTTAACAGGAAAGCAGAAGAGAGGAGCATGACGATGAATAATACTGTTTTATTGAGATAGCTCGATAAGTAAGCAGGAGAAGAAAAGAGAGAGTATATATACTCTCATGACAACCCACAACAGAACAAGACAGTAGCGGACTTATTAGAACAGAACAAAAAAGGAAAACAGAAAATATAAGAAACTTATACTGTAACAAGGTCCCTATATTTACTCATCATGGCCTAATCTTATCCCATCAACACCATGAAAATATAGTCTAGTTTACTCATGTCAAAAGTCATGAATTTCCCACATATGAATCACTACCAAAAGATAAATTTTCAGCCCTTGATTGGCAAGTTCCATTTACATCAGCAGCAGATGAGATGACTTGAGGAAAAACATCTAGGAAACATAATCTCAATGTTACAACTCAAAGATAAGTTTCCATGCTTTGCTACTGTTAAGAGGGTAAACAAGGAAAATAGCTCTTGGGGGTAGATTCAAACAAACCAAGATAGATTTTCACAACAAATTTGATCATTTCTAAGTACACTGGTACGGGCGGGTTCATAAGCGACGTTTCGAAACCTATAAAAACGACGGTTCCGAACCGTTGCTTACGCTGCTGTCGTTTTTGCTATTGTGTTATTTTACGACGGTTGCAAACCGTCTTTTAAGGGCGGCATAGGGGGCGGGATTTAGTGAGTATAAACGACAGTAAGTTGGTTAACCATTGCTTATTATACACTTTAAATTACGGTTGGTAATCAAACCGTCGTTTAATTATGCTTTTCGACGCGCCTAAAATTATTTTAAACGACGGTTGTCGTCTAAAACCGTCGCTTATTATGTACTTTAAACTACGGTTCTTTGTTGAATCGTCGTTTTTTCCCTTTTTTCCCTCTCACGCCTACCTAATATAAACAACGGTTATATGTGAACCGTCACTTAAGGTATTTTTTTTTCCAGTTTTTCCCTATTTCCAAATTACATAAACACATCCAAAAAACCAGAAAACTTGTACAACAACAATTCCAATAAATCACACACTACATAGATACCTACAACTTTTTTTTTTCATAGATAACAAAAGTACCACCAGTACATGCTTCAAGTATAGCATTCAAAAACAAAACACTGATGAACAACCAAAATTTTACCACATCTGAAAATTAAACTACCAATTTCCACTTCCAACCATAACATTCATTCGACCAACATACTCCCTCCGTCCTGAATTGACCGTCCTGTTTGCTTTATGGCACGTTTTTCCACTTCAATATTAAGCATATAAGATAAAATAATTTTATAAAACTAAATTTTGTAACATATAGTTTATCATGCAAGGAATCATATGCAAAACTTTAATTTCCAAAATTAATTTATCTTATATGTTAAAAATTGAAGTCAAACGACATGTCCAAATAGTAAACAGGACGGTCAATTCAAGACGGAGGGAGTAATAAAGCTAAACGGAGATATCCATGTTTTTAGGAGAATCAATCACTTTACTCGTCATCCTGGCTTCATGCGCAACCTAGCAAGCTTGTTGGTGACAACAATGTCAAGCTGTGCAGCTCGCTCAACAATCTCCTTTCTCTTCCTGGTTGACACATTGTGTGCAATCTCAGCAAAATGCCCTGCACCCCATTTCCATATCAATCACTTTTTTTTCTACACAACAAGTAACAACCAATGAAACCCCATAACTACAAAAATCATACCAAATTCAGAATTGTGAAATTCAGAGTAAATCATATATATACATGTAACTCACCAACTTAAGAAGTAGTCCTTATAACAGCTGCTTCACTAGTTTGTCCTTGTTCTGGATCCTTGAAACACTTTAGGATGAACAAAGATGTTTGCTCTCTGACTAATTGCAAATCTTTAGACGAATAAGTTTTGTCTACCTTCTTAAAATATGCACGAACCTGTAAGAACAAGCATAACACACCATATTGAATATTTTAGATAGTTATAAAACCGGGTGTGTAAGATACAACAAAAGCATCAGGCCACAAATATAGTACAAACTCTATAACTTCTGTGCTACTGTTTTGTCTAGGACTGGGGTAGTGCATATGTAGCCATGGTCCACAATAGAACAAAACCCTTCCTAAATGTCAAACATCAACCGTAATCAAATTGATATGGTATCCTAGCCATATATTTACTCATCATGACCTAATCTTATCCCATCAACACCATGAAAATATAGTGTAGTTTACTCATGACAAAAGTCATGAATTTCCCACATATGAATCACTACCAAAAGATTAATTTTCAGCCCTTGATTGGCAATTCCATTTACATCAGCAGCAGGTGAGATGACTTGAGGAAAAACATCTAGGAAATAGAATCTCAATGTTACAACTCAAAGATAAGTTTCCATGCTTTGCTATTGTTAGGAGGGTATACAAGGCAAATAGCTTTTGGGGGTAGATTCAAACAAACCAAGATAGATTTTCACAACAAATTAAATCATTTCTAAGAAGCTTAAACCACACAAATTCAATAAATCACAGCCAAAGTAAACGCAAAGACTACATGTAACAAAATCCAAGTACTTACTGGGACCAATAGCTAGTTCGATACATCATGCCAAGGGAGTCATTAATGAAACCTCTGACAGGATTATCATATACATTATTCTTCTGAGATTGTTAATGCAGTAGTTTTGACACTGGAACGGTCTTCATTATCCACATAAGGTCCATGAAATGATTTCTGCAACCAAGGATCATTATTTGACCCACGTAAAGGTGAACCTACCTCACCATTACTTTTACCATTGCCAAGAAAACTACTTTGAGGCAGATGAGTCCCAGAAGGAAGTTGGCGTTCGTTAGCAAACAGTGATGTCATTTTTTTCTGACGTACATGATTTGCCTCTTCCTTATGCGGTGGTCTGCTCCATTCCAGGGGTGACACCCAATCCGAATGGTTTCCTGAATATGCTAGCCCATCCTGAAGAACATGAGATGTACAGTCCCTTTTCACTCACACTGTTGAATTCTTTTAAAGAATAAGGATGGGCATCTTAGTCCTTAGAACTACAAGGAACATGACCAAAATAGTTCTGTCTTTCATCTAGAACTCTTAATGGAGAAATGGGAGATACAATAGGAGATTATCTAGTTGTACCCAGAGATACTGATGTATTGATCAAAGACTGAGGTTTCTCCTTTTCATGAGGTATAAACCCACTTCCCAGGTCTAGCTGCTATGAAACGACACGGAAACAGGCCCAAGCAATGATACAGGATCGGGCATCACAAAATATGGGCAAGTGGACCCAATCAAAGTAGTAGTAAAGAGTGTCGTTCCAATAGGAAATTGACTATCTATCTCCCTAGCTTCGGTATTCGGTAACGAAACAATAATTAAAAAAGGGGGTTTAGCCGGTGGCAAGCTTAATGGTTTGGTTCAAGAAAGCTGCAACTTAAATGTGGAAACTAAAATTGATATTGTTGAAGGATTTGGATGGAAAGCACCCTAGGATGGTTATTATTACCTAAATTCACCCCAACTTCACTTATAAACCCATTTCACTCAAATTGCCTATTTAGACTATTGTAATGACCTTCCAAGTCATGGAAGAGCCAACTCTTACCTAGATACTCTCAACTCTAAAATCAAGAGGAGTTCAAATCACTAGATAGCATTAATTTCAAGTCCACATAAATAGCCCCAAATTTCACCAACTAATCAAGCTAGCACAATCTAGGGTTTCTCTCTCCTCTAGGTCACAACCCCCAACTCAAAGTCTTGTGTTGTTGGGAATCACCATAAATGCCATAATTGATCAAGTTAAAGCATTAAATGAACAAGGGAGAGAAAATAATCATAATTAATTAAGTAATGGTTTACAAGCTAGTTGGGGGATTCAAGTTCAAATCCCCATCCCAAAGTGCTAAATAGATCTACTCAGCCATAGAGATGCATAAAGAGAGAGAGAGAGAGAGAGAGAGAGAGAGAGAGAGAGAGAGGAGAGAGAGAGAAAGCCATTGTTGAAGGTGGTTGAGCTTGGAGAAGGTGAGCTTTCTTCCTTGGGAGGAGGAGGGGAGGAGGAGGAGGAGGAGGAGGAGAGGAGAGGAGGGGAGGAGGGGAGGAGGATGAGGAGAGGCGTCTTCGTCTTCTTCTATCTTCTTCTTCTCCCGCAAAATCGCCTCTCTCTCTCTCTCTCCTTGTTTCAGTCTCTAAGTGTGTAGAAGTGGAAGTGCGTGAATCAGCCTCAAAACTGGCATAAGTAGAGAAATTTCCGCATCCGACGACCCATAGTGGGTTGTCCCGTGGGTCGGTCGGCTTTCTGAAGACGGGACACGTGACCTTTTTAAGTTCTGACCGACCCAGTGTGGGTCAGTCCTATGGGTCGGTCCAGTGCAGAGACGAATTTCTGCTCCAGGAGCTTCCGACCGACCCAGAGTGGGTCGGTCCATGGGTCGGTCGACTGTAGAAACATTTTTCTCTAACTTGCGTGGGGCCTAGAATCTTTGTTATGGCTCGGAATTGCTCCCCGTTTGCGGCGTTGGAAAGCTTGAAGGATGGGGAATCTGTTGGTGCTTGCCACTAGCTCAAAAGGGTCCAAAATTGTGCTCAAGGTGAGATTTTACCTATCAAAAGATCAAACTGTATAAGTTCACTATTAATCACAAAAACACTCTATTATGTGGTGAAATGAGCTATGCACCAAGTATGATGAAGGTGTATAAAGACATTAAAACATCATTATTTCACCACTTATCAACTCCCCCACACTTATCTATTTGCTTGTCCTCAAGCAAAAATTGCTAGGAACCCACAATAAGAAGGAACATTTACATCAAACAAGTGTTTAGATGAATTCTTGAATTCAAGTGAGCAAAATTTGTGAAACATCTCAAGAGAAGTGCAACCAACCTTCTCATGGTGACATGGGTGTGCTTAGGGCAAATAAAAACATAGAGTTTTGGGGTATGATCTAGAGTGCTTCCAAGTTCTTAGAGATTTTTGGAACTTGGAGAACTTTTACCATGGCCAACTTCTTTTAAGAATGTGCATCGAGGAAAAAAACAAAAGGAAAATAGAGATTTGCATTTGATTCACTTTTGCAACAAGAGATGAGAAGAGATCATTTGGCATTTTGCCTTTCTTTAATGACCACTCAACTCTCATTTGTTGGTTACCTATGGTGTCTATCAAGTTCCTTTATAAACATTTTTCACAAGGAAGCATCCCATAGCAATCCCTAGATGAGAAGATAGAAAGAACCCCTAAGCAATAAAAAGTCACCAAGAAAGGGATTTATGGATGCACCGCAATTAATTGCTCCTCAAGAAAGATATTTTTGAAAAATTGCTAACTGAGAATTTGTTAGGATAAACTATATACATAAAAGAATAAAATAATAACTAATCCTACAACTCTACTACGGGTAGCAAAATAAAACCCGGTCGGAGTATAGCGTAAGTATATTACGACCGAGAGTATCGTACCCAAGGGACTTATAGAAAATTAGTCCTAACCCGGGCAAAAGCCTATTCTATAATAATAAGGGGGGAAATGTAAATGACACAATAATTAACTAAAACCTATCTAAATGCGAGGTTTAGGACTAAACCACCCTAAGTAACAACATGATCACGCAATGCAACTTCAAGACACAAACTTAACCAACCAACATGATTGCGCCGGATGTCCTGCCGGACACCAGATGCACGACATATTCAAATTCTTGAATGTGCCGGACAGGAAGCACCCGGCAGTGCATCCGGCACGTTCATATGGTGAAAACCACTCTCTTGCTTCGAACAAGAAACTCAAAACCCATTAACAAATCGAGCATATGTCATGCTATGAAATGAACAAGGAGATGGGGGAAGATGGATTAATTCGCAATCTTTAATGCTAACCCTAAGTTATAGATGAAAACATCAAAGACCACTAAGATTTGTCTAACCTATCCTACTCTTGGGCTTTTCCCCCTCAAGTAGAATTTGCATAAAGAGAATGAGTGATCAACTAATTCCCTTGCCATAAGAACCAGAATCTTAATGAACACTTGAATTTGTATAGAAATAATCATATTGTTTACATAGAAGGAATTCATCCCTAGCCAAAGCCTAACAAGGATTCCTACTTCACCATCCACTTAAATAAAGAAGGAATACATGAGGGAGAAGGAGATTGGTTATAGCCTTAACCCGAAAAGGAAATCTTCTCTTCTTCTTGTGGATGGATCCGTAGAAAAGCCTTGGACACCAACACTAGGAATGAGGCGGAAATAAAGCGTGGAATGGAGTGTAATATAATGTTGGAATGTCCCCATTGATGTAGACTCTCGGCCTATTTATAAGGCTTCAATATGTCTCTTGCCGGGCGTCGTGCCGGATTACAGTAGCCGGCACACGTGATAAATCCGCCCAACTGTTAACGGTCGAAACCGTCAATTCTGCGCGAAACAATGCATATGTCGGGTAGGATATACCCGGCATCACACCCAGTAGCGGTTGGAAATCACGTGGAACACATGTGCTGTCGTATGGTCAACCGAAGCGACTCTATACTCATGCCGGATAGAATTTACCCGGTATCGCATCCGGCAATGCCTCTTTTCTGTTCTGTGTTCATGTCGTGCAGGATCCACCCGGCATTGAGTCCGGCTTCAATTGAACTTTTGCCTAGAAAATAATTCCTTGCACAGAAAACTCACAAAAACATAAGTTTGTACAAATAATATACTTTAACACATAATATAACATAAATAATATATATTTAACCTTATTTAGATAATTATAATACTAAGTCTAGCACATAAAATATGATAAGTCTGCGGCTTATCAAGGCCCTACACTTACCTTTTGCTAGTCCTCGAGCAAAACAAGATAGAAAGGAGTAATTACTTATGCACAAAATAGGTAAACTCTAGAATCACAATAAGATAATTATTCTCAACTCCCTGACTCTATCTCATAAGTATCACTTAAACTTCCTTATTCCATCAAAACATACTAATGGGTATAAAATTAAAGAATTTCAAAACCGATCAAAAACTTTTGGGCTATTTTGCATAAGGGATTTTGTAATCTCTCCTTTTTCCGGTTTCCATCACTCAGCTCTATTTTTCAAGAGTTTCTGAATGTGGCCAAGACACTCATCAATGGTTTTTATGGTTCAGCCCTATTTTCCAAGGGTTTCTAAATCAACCATGATTTTTTTTGCACTGAAGAACGGGGAATTTAGGAGAAAAACAAAAGGAAAAACTCTCGTATCTTGCTTTTATTCAGAGGCACTTCATTGCAACCTCAAAGAATATATTGCTTTTCCTTTGGAAAAAGATTTTTTTCTTTTATCTTTTTTTCTTCTTCTTTCTTTTTTTTTTCACAAAAACCCTTTTTAAGATTTTCACCCAAAATATTTTTCACAATTTGAAAAGAAAAGAAACAAGTATCCAGAAGTACAATAAGGAAGGAATTAGGAGAAAGATCATGTACTCATGTTAAATAAAAAGAATCAAGAAGTTAAAAACAGGAATCTACAAGTCATTAGAAAGCTTACCTCTTGAGAGAACAAGCATTTATTCATTCCGAATCTCATCTCAATCAAAAACATGCAAAAAGTTTGGTAAAACATCAAGTAAAACTCACAACTTATGCATATTATAAATAAAACTTATATTTTTTAAGGGGGGTCCCTGCCCTACACTTGGCAGGAACACTGTCCCCAGTGTTCAAAAGAAATAATAAAATTAAAAGTGTTTTTTTTAAGAAACTAAAAACAACTATAATGAACGCACTTAACTAAAATAAAATTAAAAGAAAAAAATTAATTGATATGATGGACTCCCCTGTTTGATAGTGAAGGCGTGAGGAGGGACCGCCCTACACTTAGCCTTTTAGGCTATTTGGCATCATTTGAGATCCTGGGCAAGATAGTGACCGAATTCGCATGCTCCCGTGGATTTGTTTGCGTTTGAGATGGGAGTTGACCTTGCTGTCTTGGTTGCGTCAGAAGTTGCTGTAATTGCAACTGCAACGATTTTTGCTCCTTGCGAATGGTCGAGATCTCGTTGTGAGTGTCCTGGGTCTTGTTCATCAGGGCTGACATCATGTCACGAAGTTCAGCCATTTCAGCCTCTGATGATGATGTAGGATGGGATGGTCTGTATTGCCTTGGACCTCCCTGGTAGCCGGCTTGACTCTGAAAGTGTTGAGAGGGTTGGTTTCCCTGTTGCCATGGCTGCCGATACCCTTGGTTACTCACATAGTTGACTTCCTCAACATTCTGAAAGTTGGGCATGTCAGGGCTTGGAGCGTGTGGTCGTGCACTAACCACATTCGCCTGTTGAGGAAGTTTGTTCATTACTATTTGCTCCATAACTTTCTGTAGAGCGCTAACCTTTGTTGACGTCTGGGCATTACTCTCCAATAACTGCTCATGACTTTGCATAAGTTTGTCAAATTTAGCATCGCCCTCGCCCACTTGATATAAACCAGCGGTACTACCCCTGGTTCCACCGGTGGCCCAATCCCTAATCTCTTCGCAAAGAGATTCAACTCCACTAAGGAATTGATCTCCAGGCTTCTTTAATATGTCTGCACCAAGAGAGGATAGGATCATTGTCTTGCACTGGTTGACCAATCCTTTGTAGAACAACTGAGATAGTTGTTCCTTGGTGAGGCCGTGGTGTGGACATGTGCGCAACAACCCTTGAATCTGTCCCAAGTCTCACAGATGTTCTCCGAGCTAGGTTGTCTAAGTTGTAATGTCGGCGATCATCTCCAGGGTGCGACTAGGGGCATGAATTTGTCATAAAACTTGGTTGCCATGTCCTCCCATGTGGTGATGGTACTGGGGGTTAGACTGTGGTACCACTTGCTGGCGTTCCCCGTAAGGCTATGGGGAAAGAGAGAAAGTCTGGCGTATTGGAGGACATTGTTTGTGGAGGTTAGGCTGTTTGTGTGTTGTAAAAATTTGGTGATATGGAGCAAGGCATCGTCCGGGTTTGTACCATCGAAAAGACCCAACTCCTTTATGCATCTAATTTGATGATATGGCTTAAGTTTTTGCCATTCATCGTATTCGTTTTGTGGAAGGAGAGGAAGGTCGATTGCTGGTTTTTGGCCTTGGTTAGAAGGCCGGTTTATGTTACAGACGGTAGGTGCTGCCATCGGTGTGTTGTGTAGGTTTTGTAGGTTTCTTCGTTGTTGATGGGAGCGAAGAAAGGTCCTCTCGATTTCTGGGTCGAAATTTGCTAAATCTTCAGGGAAACTCGTGGACCGCAGAAGCATTCACCTTTTAATGATTTAGGAGGATCAAAGTATAAAGTTATAATATTTCGTAATAATAAGGGAAATAATATAATGACATAATTAAAATTACGAGAATACAAGAAGAACATGAATTTTTGGTTATGCCAGACAGAGTGCCGGGTGACGCATACCCGGCAGTGGACTTCCTCCACTTATGCCGGGTTTATAACATCCGACATATTGCCCGGCGTATCCAAAGAGTGAAAAATAACTTAATTAAAAGACATGGAAGTAAGAGATATGAAATGTAATAGATCTTGCCTAACAGTCCCTACTAATTACGACAAAAATATTGAGTGAAATTGAAAATGCCGGGTTACGTGCCGGATAACTCCTGTCCGGCTTCAGACTTCCTTCGAGATGCCGGTTGTGAGAAACCCGGCACAATACACGGCAGATTAAAATCAAAATTCAAATTAAAGAATCATAGTATAGGGACTATTAGAAGAGAGAAACACGAAAGGTGCAAGGAAGAATAAATTTGAATTGTTAAAAACTTAATATTATACGAATCATAAAAAAACTTGAAAGTGCCGGACAGCATGCCGGGTAGAAACTATTCGGCATCGGACTTTCTCTGATTATGCCGGGTTTCAGTTGTCCGGCATTGTGCACGACACCTTCGATTCTGCAACCACTAATGGCGAAATAAATCAAAGAATAAAAGAATAAAGAATAGGGCGTTTTTACCGAATTTAGGACTTGGACTAATTCCAACTCCCCGGCAACGGCGCCAATTTGCTAGCTGAGAATTTGTTAGGATAAACTATATACATAAAATAATAAAATAATAACTAATCCTACAACTCTACTACGGGTAGCAAAATAAAACCCGGTCGGAGTATAGCGTAAGTATATTACGACCGAGAGTATCGTACCCAAGGGACTTATAGAAAATTAGTCCTAACCCGAGCAAAAGCCTATTCTATAATAATAAGGGGGGAAATGTAAATGACACAATAATTAACTAAAACCTATCTAAATGCGAGGTTTAGGACTAAACCACCCTAAGTAACAACATGATCACGCAATGCAACTTCAAGACACGAACTTAACCAACCAACATGATTGTGCCGAATGTCCTGCCGGACACCAGATGCACGGCATATTCAAATTCTTGAATGTGCCGGACAGGAAGCACCCGTCAGTGCATCCGACACGTTCATATGGTGAAAACCACTCTCTTGCTTCGAACAAGAAACTCAAAACCCATTAACAAATCGAGCATATGTCATGCTACGAAATGAACAAGGAGATGGGGGAAGATGGATTAATTCGCAATCTTTAATGCTAACCCTAAGTTATAGATGAAAACATCAAAGACCACTAACAAGGATTAATTCCCCCTCAAGTAGAATTTGCATAAAAAGAATGAGTGATCAACTAATTCCCTTGCCATAAGAACCAGAATCTTAATGAACGCTTGAATTTGTATTGAAATAATCATATTGTTTACATAGAAGGAATTCATCCCTAGCCAAAGCCTAACAAGGATTCCTACTTCACCATCCACTCAAATAAAGAAGGAATACATGAGGGAGAAGGAGATTGGTTATAGCCTTAACCCGAAACGGAAATCTTCTCTTCTTCTTGTGGATGGATCCGTAGAAAAGCCTTGGACACCAACACTTGGAATGAGGAGGAAATAAAGCGTGGAATGGAGTGTAATATAATGTTGGAATGTCCCCATTGATGTAGACTCTCGGACTATTTATAAGGCTTCAATATGTCTCTTGCCGGGCATCGTGCCAGATTACCAGTAGCCGGCACACGTGATAAATGCTCCCAATTGTTAACGGTCGAAACTGTCAATTCTGCGCGAAACAGTGCATATGCCGGGTAGGATATACCCGGCATCACACCCGGCAGCGGTTGAAAATCACGTGGAATACATGTGCTGTCGTATGGTCAACCGAAGCGACTCTATACTCATGCCGGATAGAATTTACCCGGCATCACATCCGGCAATGCCTCTTTTCTGTTCTGTGTTCATGCCGTGCAGGATCCACCCGGCATTGAGTCCGGCTTCAATTGAACTTTTGCCTAGAAAATCATTCCTTGCACAGAAAACTCACAAAAACATAAGTCTGTACAAATAATATACTTTAACACATAATATAACATAAATAACATATATTTAACCTTATTTAGATAATTATAATACTAAGTCTAGCACATAAAATATGATAAGTCTGCGGCTTATCAAAAATTTAGTGAAAAATTCTAAGAATTCATGGAAACACTTGCTTTCTATAAATGTAACTTCTACATGGAAGTTGTAGATATGTATAAGGAAATTGAGTAGTGCACCAAAAAGAAAAGGTCGTTTCTCCCTCACTTGAATGGGACAATGTCCTCATTGTTTAAAGCAAAACTCAAGGGAAAACAAACAGAAGATCTTTTAGAAGCACTTAACATAGAGTACAAAAGTTTGGCGCATTATGAAAGTGTTTAGGTGTGAGAGAACGAGGACTCCCCTGAGAAGGTGTGAGTGGTTGACCGAATTCCCCCACACTTGTGAGTGTCCGGGGCGTTGAAGTGCTAGCTACGACGTTTGTAAGTCGGAGGCCCTAGGAAAATTTTGCAAGAGTTCCTCTTGCATGTGTCCTAACTCACCCTTGAGGAGTTCTTGAGTTCAAAGTATATATCTACAATGCAAGGCAAAAAGGAAACTAGGCGCACTCGTAATTCTGAAGAATTCGCAAAAAGGCCATAATTAGTAAGAAAAAGGGACTCATACATGAGTCCTGAATCATATTATCCGAAAGTGCATGAAAGAAAATACTGAAGTAGAAGGTGAAAGACTACAAAGCTGGAGTGCGAAACGTAAAAGTCAAGAAACTTAAACAGCATTCAAAAGAAGTCTAATGATGCAAGAACAATGATAATCCACATTTTTCCATAAAGAACTACTGGGGAAGGGGTGTCCATGTGCCATATGCTCCTGAAGAGCGCGGATCTGCTCTACCATCAGGCGCTGCTGCTCAGCAACTAGGCGCTGGTGCTCAGCCACCTGACAATGGTATTCTTGGAAGTGCTTCTCAGATACAACGCCGGTCGGTGGTGGAGGAGGGAGGAGCAGTAGCGAAGCGGCACTAGCGCAGGCACTAGCAGAGGCACTAGCAGAGGCACCCAAGGAGGACGCCCCGACCGTCTGAGTGTCGCCCTTGTACCAGCCATCCGCGCGTTGAGTGAACCCAAACCTCCTCATAGTGTACTCCCCGATCAACTCCATGGGAGGACTGGCCAGAAGCCCATCAGTCGGCACTCCCAGCCGGGCAATCTGCCGCTGGATGAAGAAGGGGAAACCCAAGTGCTGGGTCTCCTTCTTGGCGATGATGTGCAGCAGATGCCGAAACATCAACCCGAAGAAGGACATCGGCTCGTCAGTGAAGTCCGGAGCTAGCATATAGTCGACGAGGAAGCAGTCTGTCGCATTAAGATATTTGCTATCGCGCGGATGGACGTTGTGGCGGAGCAATGCCAGCAAGACTCTCTTGACCGGGTCAGTGACCATGTTCAGAGTCATCGTGACTCGAACATCAGTCCCCGCCTGGTTCTTTTTTCGGCGCTGGACTGGGAGAGTGGCCAGGTATTGTCTCCGATGGCCGTTCAGCTCGTGGGGCAGAATCTAATGGTGGTGGGTTACATCCTCCCATGGCACCCCGAGGAAAAGCTGGAAGGTCTCCTGGTTGATTGTGATCGGTTGCCCTCCAACGTAGGAAGAGACCTCCCGCTCATGGCGATCCACAGTGGCATTAGCGTAGAACTCATAGATCTGGCTGGGGTAGTATTGGCCACCCATGCTCAGGAGGCAGCTCCAATTAATAGCATCAAGGATAGGACAGAGCTGGAGCGTCCCGATAAGGGCGGGGTCGACCGTCCTCTCCCGCACGATTTCCTTGTGGCGGGGTGAATTATACCACGCACGGGCGGCTTCGTTGATGAACTTGCCATCAAGGAGACCAACATTGGCTTCTGCCCTTCGAGCTGCACGTCGACTGCGGTGGGCCATTGTTCTGCAAAAAGAATAAAGAAAAAGAAAAAGAAAAAGAAAAAACAAAAGAAAAAGAGACAAATAGCAAACAGTGTGAAGTTAGAACAAAAATAGGAAGAAGACGAAGCATTGGGGGGAGGAATAAGCATGAAGCACAAGGAAGAGCAAAAGCACAACGCGTTTCTATAAAAATTTCGACATGGTTTCCCTTGTTTTTCTTCCCTTTCCCCGGTTCTATGAACCTCCACAAATCAACCAAAAGGTTGTCATTTCAATAGTTAATCATCCCAATAGGACAAACCCTTCACAGATTCACAATTTGCCAAGCCAATGAATAAGGTCTCTATGTTAAGCACATTTTAGTTACGCCAATTCTTAACCAGAAAAGTCCACTACCCTAGCCAATTAAACAATATTGCACGCACTACACCTAGCAAAGCCCACAAAGCCATAGCATAATTGAAATACCCGTAATTAAAGCTAAACATAGCCCAATTTCAAATTAAGCTATCAATCACAAAATTTGAGCCAACACCACCACATTATCAAGTTGCTCATGAAATTTACGCGCACACACCCTCTATTTACAATTAGAAGCAGCCCACAACACAAGTTATGGCAAACATCAGAATTTTTTCACTTAAGGCCACGTTTGGGTCAACCTCAATTTTAGCCCAAAAGAGAGTTTGTTCAAAAGCTCCAAAATTGACAAATTAGGGCTAGATTAACGTACCTTAGTGTTTCCTAGAGGATTGGAGCAAGAAATTTGACAAATTTGGGCACAAAATCGGTTAAAAACCGAATTGGGGGAAATGAGAAAGTTAGGGAATTAGGGGTGGCTGTGGGGCTTTGACATCGCTGCTAGCGGGTGCACGACGGTCGGAGGGGCGCAACTTCGTCAGGGCGGCGTGTGATTGTCGTCGGAGGTGGCGTAGGTCGGCGGCGGTGCGGGTTGCTGGTGCTGTGGTCGCGCAGGAAAGTAGTCGCAGGGGGAGGGAGGTTGGGTGCGATGGAGTTTGGGGGTACTGGGAAAGATTTTCGGGAAGGAATGTAACGCCCCTAAAACCGGCCTAAGAGTTAGAGGCATTACACACCGCGTATTACTACCTAATAACGCAAGACTCTAAAGCTAACATTCGCAAACAAGGCCCGAAATAACACTTCTATTAATACTTGTAAAACAATTGTACTGAATACATTAAACCATAAGGTAATCCTCAAAACGAAGTTAAACGTCAAAAGAAAGTAATGCCCGAGGGCTACAGTCATACAATCGAATAACCAACAAAAGAATATCTAAAAAGCCAAAGCTCCAGAAATTAGGATGATCCTCGCTGATCAATCTGCAAAAATGATAAGAGTAGGGAAATGAGCACACAACTATGCCCAGTAAGCAGCGACCGTCATCAGTGAGGTCGCTCAAAACAATTTAAAACAGAAGAGAAGTAGAGGTTAGCACCAAAACCATAGTTCTCAAAAACAGTCAGAGCATTACTGAAACTAATACAGAATGGAACACCAGAGTTCCCAGTTCAGAAATAACCAGAGTTCACAAACAGATGGGGGACACAGTACAATGCACACACTCAGAAGGGTCGAAGACCCATAGATCATAACAGATCTCTCGGCAACGCAGAAATGACTCGAAAGAGTCAAAGGGTTCGTCAACCCCACAGAACAGAAAGGGTATGACCCACACTCAGAATGACGTCTACATGGTATACCATGGAATAGCTCGACACAACCATTCACGGCTTAGAAACAAAGTAAAGTGTCCCAAAACAGAAGGTTTGCAAAATCAGAAGAAACCTTGCATGAAATCATGCCAAAACACTTATAAATCAGTAGTAGGGACTTAGAGGAGTCCAACGCCACAAACAACACTCAAATCGGAGTTCAGACAGAGAAGTTATTCAGAAAACAGTACAGTGTCCGAACTTGGGTCCGGACGTCGAAGTTCGGACGCAAGTCGAGACTCAGAAACCAGAATTGCCAAATGTCTGAACTTGTGTCCGGACATCAATGTTCGGACACAAGTCGATTTGGAATCAGACAGAGGATTTCAGAATGTCCGAACATCGAAGCTCGGACCGATGTTCGGACGGGTTTACGAGAAAAGTTACGCGGAAGGTCCGACCTTGTGTCCGGACGTCAAAGTTCAGACACAGGTCGAACTAAAATCAGAGGGGAAACCAAAGGAGTGTCCGAACATCAAAGCTCGGACAGATGTTCGGACATACCCCGAACTTTGAAAATCAGAAGGGCAAAACACACTGTCCGAACTTCAAAGATCGGACGGAAGTTCGGACAGTGCGAAAAGTGCATTTTTCCAGAAGTCGAACAGTGCAGAAAAACAATGCAATTCGACATTACGAATTGCCAATTCAGTACACACACCAAAACAGTCATAAACACAGAAGACCATGGGGTTTTAACCATTCCAGAAACTCAATTAGAACAGCCAACGACAATCAGAATTCACACCCAAATCAGACAATAACCATTGCAATCCCCATGGCTGAACTTCCAAACCGAATCAAGCAACCACCTACCTCGTTTAATCTGTGCAGAAACTGACAATCTATAGCAGAAGATGTAGTCCGAAAAACTCTCCAACCAAACACGGATTCCCCACCACTGAACCACGCAATAGACAATCCACAATCAGCAATCAAACCAGATAACCTAGAACATCAACGTTCCATAAAATCTGTAACCCTAACCTGAGTGCAAGAACGCAAAGGAATCCAATATATTGCAGCAGCGTAGCCTCAACAATCCGAATTCCCAACGCAGAATCGTCGCCGTTGAATCAATACATTCAGAGCCCCAAAAATCAGAAACTGAGAGAGGAGAAAACCAACAACGGAATCCAGAATCACTGCAACACAAACCTGATTGAAGAAGAGAAACGCAACAGCAACGAGGTCTTCAATCCGGTCACAACAGCAGCACCAGAACTCACAGTAGAAGAGGAACTATAAAGAGAGTGGGAAGGAGAAGAACGCTCGTTCTGACCACGATGAGAGGCGCTCCTCACGTTTGAACTGATGTGATTACCAACGATCAGAAAATGGAAAGAAAATAAGGAAACCTTTTCCTTATAAATCAGATTAGTCAATTACCTTAATTAAATGGGTTTTATGACCTCCTCAACCTTGGTAAATAAAAGAATGCCGCCGGCGTCCTAACTGATAGAAAGAAATTTAATCCAACTTAGAATAACATCGCAACGGATATAATATAAAGTTATGAACTATGGGTTATAACATCACCTCCCCCTTAAAAGAATTTCGTCCTCGAAATTGACTCACCTTACTGCTCGAATAGGGAGGGAAACTTGGCACGCAGCTTGTCCTCGAGCTCCCAAGTCGCTTCGCTCTCTGACTGGTCAGACCACTGGACCTTGACCATTGGTAGGGTCTTACTACGAAGCCGACGAACGTCTCTGGCTAGAATGCGGGTAGGCACCGCCTCGAAACTGAAATCCTCCCTCAACTGAAGCTGACTGTGGTCGATCATATGTGATGGATAATGCAGGTACTTCCTCAACATCGAAACATGGAAAACATTATGCACAGCTGACAAAGATGGAGGCAAGGCTAGACGGTAAGCCACAGGGCCAATCCTCTCTAGAATCTCAAACGGTCCAACGAACCTTGGGCTAAGCTTCCCACGCTTCCCAAACCGGACAACTCCCCTGACTGGAGAAACTCTTAAGAAGACATGATCACCAACGTCGAACTCAAGCGATTTGCGCCGTTGGTCTGCATAACACTTCTATCTACTCTGAGCAACAAGTAGATGCTCCCGAATCATTATGATTTTCTCTACTGCACCCTGCACCAGCTCGGGTCCAACCAAGACCCTCTCCTTCAGTCATCCCAACAGATGGGAGACCTGCACCTCCTACCATACAACGCTTCAAACAGAGCCATACCGATGCTCGCCTGAAAGCTGTTGTTGTAAGCAAACTCGATCAGAGTCACGTGCTGATCCCAGCTACCTCCAAAATCTATGACACATGCGCGAAGCATGTCCTCCAGGACCTGATTAGTCCTTTCTGTCTGGCCATCCGACTGAGGATGGTAGGCTGAACTGAAGGCTTCTATTCGTGCCCAAGGCCTTATGCAAACTGCTCCAGAACCTTGAAACAAAGCGCGGATCACGATCAGAAACTATAGTAGTAGGCACACCATGCAGCCTCACTATCTCATCGAGATACACTAGTACAAAAAACGCCTATTTCGGCGCCCCTATTTCGGCGGTTGTAGAGGCAACCACCGAAATAGGGCTCCGAAGACACTAGAAATCTCGGAGCCCTATTTTGGCGGTTGTCTTTACAACTGCCAAAATAGGGTCATTTCCCGGGATTTGTTTCCGAAAATTTTGAAATGCCGCTTAAATTTCAGTCTATTTCGGCGGTTGTTACTAACAACCGCCGAAATAGACTTTATTTAATTATATATTTGCTCGCCGACCTCATATCTTCATCCTCTCTTCTCTCACTTTAATTTCGCATCCCTAACTGACGCCTCTCCTTTGCGCCTTAGCCTTCATTCTCTTCTTGGTCTGCGCTTGTGGAGTGATAAATCACTTGAACTGCTGCATCTTGCTCCAGATTGAAGATGCGGCTAAATATGTTCATTCCAGAATCGGTAATATACTCGAACTTTTTTTTCCATCTCTCTCGCGAATAGCTCATGCCTCTTCATTCTCTTCTCGTGTTTCGCCTGTACAAATGGAGAACAAGGAACATGCTCTGCGCGAACAAGAAACATACATGCTCATGCCTCTTCGTTCTCTTCTTGTGTTTCGCCTGTGCAATGATAAATCACTGGAACCGCTGCGAATGAAGGACAAGGAACATACAGAGCGCGCGCCTGTGCACAACAAATCACTAGAACTGCTGCGTCTTTATGCGAGGTTGAAGACGATGCAAAGAGCGGATTTTTTTTTAAAAAAAACACCTATTTCGGCGGTTCTAAAAACACGCCTATTTCGGCGGTTTCTAGTTAACAACCGCCAAATTAGGATCGCACACCTATTTCGGCAGCCTCCATTTTGGCGGTTCAGAACTGCCGAAATAGGCCCAAAACAACCGCCAAAATAGGCTTTTTTGTACTAGTGATACAGACGAGACAATCGCTCCAAACTGAAAGTCTTCTTCACCGGTAAGAAATGAGCAGACTTAGTCAGTTGATCAAATATCACCCACACAACGTCACAGCCCGAGGAAGTCTTAGGCAAACCCATGACAAAGTCCATCCCCACACTCTCCCACTTCCACTCAGGAATGGGAAGGGGCTGAAGCAAACCCGCTAGCCTCTGATGCTCAGCCTTCACCTGCTGACAGGTCTGGCACTTCGAAACGAACTCGGAGATGTCACGCTTCATCCCAGACCACCAGAATGACTCCCTGAGATCCCGGTACATCTTCACCCCTCCTGGGTGCACCGAGTATGGAGCTCCATGAGCCTCCTGAAGGATCTCCCTACGCAGAACTGCATCGTCTGGCACACACACTCGGCCTCTGAAACGCAGACAACCATCACTGGAGACACTGACGTCTGAACTATGCTCTGAAGACAGCCCCTCTCTGATCCGACACAAAGCTGAGTCTGCCTCCTGACCAACCCTGATCCTGTCGACCAACGAAGACTGGACCTGAAGCGCTGCTATCATATTGGCGCTGTCTGGTCTGACTACCCAAACACCCATACGCTGAAGCTCTATAGCTGACCTCTGAACTCCTGTCAAGGCACAAGCTAGACCTGGAGCACCTCTCCGACTCAAAGCATCTGCCACAACGTTCACTCTACCCGGATGGTAGAGGATCTCTAAATCGTAGTCATGAAGTAGCTCCAACCACCTCCTCTGTCTCAAGTTCAGCTCCTTTTGAGTGAACAAATACTTGAGACTCTTGTGGTCCGTGTAGACCCTACACGACGCCCCATATAGATAATGCCTCCAAATCTTAAGTGCGAATACCACAGCTGCCAACTCCAGATTGTGGGTAGGGTAGTTCTTCTCATAAGGCTTAAGCTGCCGTGAGCCATAAACCACTACCTTACCCTGCTGCATCAAAACACATCCTAGTCCCCTATGGGACGCATCACAGAAGACCTGGAATCCCTCAGTCCCAGAAGGCAAAGTCAGAATCGGTGCTGTCGTCAACCTCTTTTTAATCTCCAGGAAGCTCTGCTCGCAAGCCTCGCTCCACTCATACTTGATCTCCTTCCTCAGCAGACGAGTCAGCGGGGATACAATCTTATAGAACCCCTCAACGAACTTCCTGTAATACCCAGCTAACCCAATGAAGCTACGAATCTCAGCAACATTCGTGGGCCTCGCCCACTCCATCACCGCTCTAATCTTCTCGGGATCCACCAAGATACCGTCCTTCGAGACTACATGTCCCAAGAACACTACACGGTCGAGCCAGAAGTCACACTTCTTCAGCTTAGCATAAAGCTCCCGCTCCTTCAGCATCTGCAACACAATCCTCAGATGCTCCTCATGCTCCTTCGCGCTCTTGGAGTACACCAAGATGTCGTCAATAAAAACAACCATGAACTGATCCAGATAGGGTTTGAAAACCCGGTTCATCATATCCATGAAGACTAAGGGAGCATTAGTCAAACCAAACGGCATAACTAAGAACTCGTAATGACCATAACGAATTCTAAAAGTGGACTTAGGCACATCCTCGGCCTTAATCCTCAACTGATGGTAGCCTGAACGAAGATCTATCTTTGAGAACACCGTGGCGCCTGCCAACTGGTCAAATAGATCATCGATGCGCGGAAGGGGATAGCGATTCTTGATGGTCACCTTATTTAGCTCCCTGTAGTCGATGCATAGCCTGAAGGTTCCATCCTTCTTCTTCACAAATAGCACTGGCGCTCCCCAAGGCGAAACACTAGGGCGAATGAAGCCCTTATCCAGCAACTCCTGTAGCTGAACCTTCAGCTCCTTCAACTCCGCTGGACTCATACGGTAGGGGGCTCTAGAGATGGGCTGAGTCTCTGGCGCTAAATCAATGGTGAACTCCACCTCCCTCTCTGGTGGAAGTTCGGGTACGTCATCCTGAAACACCTCAGGGAACTCCCTGACAATCGGGATGCTCTCCAAGCTAGCTCCCTCACGTACCTCCGGTAGGTAGCACAAAAAGCCCTGGCAGCCCTTCCTCAAGAAGCTGGCTGCCTGCAACGCCGACACCAACACAGGCGCACATGGAACCGTATTCCCAGTGAAAACAAAGCGAGTCCTGTCTGGCAAATCAAATATCACTCTCCTAGCTGCACAGTCTATGTGAGCATGGTGCTCTGCTAGCCAGTCCATGCCCAAGATCACATCAAAACAGGCCATCCGCATCGGGATGAGGTCAGTACAAAAGGTCTTGCCCCGGACTACTATGGGACAAGCCTTACACACAGAATCAAGAATGCAAGGAGCAATCCCTCCCAAAGGACTACTCACACATAATTCTACTTCACTAGGCACAACAATTAACTCAAGTCTACTCAACAAGTCACAGCAGATAAAGGAGTGCGTAGCTCCAGAGTCAAATAGGCAAAATACATCCTGAGAACGGATCTAGAGGATACCTGAGACGACACGATCACCAGCTCGATCACGCTCCCCCGCCATAGCATAAACTCGGGCCTGAGTCTGAGGCTTCTTCTAGTTGGACCTCGCCCCTGAATCTGAACCGGTGCCTTTATCTCTTGCGCCTCTACCGGATGCCTGAGGGCACTGAGCAATCCGGTGCTCCATTGACCCGCACTTAAAGTAGGCACCAGTCTTCTTGTAGCACTCCCTACCAGGATGGGAGTGACCACAAGACCCACACTTCGCCCCAGCTGACGAAGATGAAGAAGCTCCCCGGTGATCTCCATAAGACTGCTTCTTCTGAGGAGGAGCAGCCTCCTTCTTCTGAGACTCTTCAGCGTGTCTCTTCCCTTTATGGTCCTTACCGGCCTGCCTACCCCTGATGTCGGCCTCTACCAGCAGAGCGACATCCGCCACATCTATGAAGGTCCGGTGACGAAGAGGTGTCACAGCGGACCTGATATCTGGTCTGAGCCCGCTCTCGAACTTACGGGCCTTCCTATGCTCATCCGGCTCGGGAGCATACTTCGAGAGAGTCACGAACTTCCTCACGTACTCCTCGACTGACATATCTCTCCATTGACGCAGCCGATTGTACTCTTTGATCTTCTGATCCTTGTAAACATCAGGGTAGAACTGCTTGTTGAACTCCAAGCAGAACTGATCCCAAGTCTAAGGCTGGGGATGCTTACCCATCACCATACGCCACCACTCCTTCGCCTCCCCCTTAAAGAGGAACGTGGCGAAGTCCACCTTCTGATCGTCCTCTGAACCCATCACTCTGAGCAGGTCCTCCACCTCAGTAATCCCGTGGCTCGCCTCCTGAGGGTCGCCACAACCGTCAAAGGAAGGCGGCTTTAGCTTCATGAACTCCTGGAGCGCCCTAACTCGGCCTCCCACAGCATTCGCCCCAGCTGGGCCTGCACCACCAGCTCCTCCACCAGCTCCTCCAGCAGCTGCAGCCATTGTCTGTAAGAGCTGCGCTACAAACTGCTGCACTGCCTCTGTAGCATCTCCCTGAGGGGTCACTGGTGTCCTACGAGGAGGCATTATGAGATACACAAATCCAAAACTTGTTAGAACTGACCCAGACTTCAAGAAGTTGTCACAACTGATCCCCACACAAGCGAACACACCCACAGACACCAAAGAAAGCCAAACCTGGCTCTGATACCACTAAATGTAACGCCACTAAAACCGGCCTAAGAGTTAGAGGCATTACACGCCGCGCATTACTACCTAATAACGCAAGGCTCTAAAGCTAACATTCGCAAACAAGGCCCGAAATAACACTTCTATTAATACTTGTAGAACAATTGTACTGAATACATTAAACCATAAGGTAATCCTCAAAACGAAGTTAAACGTCAAAAGAAAGTAATGCCCGAGGGCTACAGTCATACAATCGAATAACCAACAAAAGAATATCTAAAAAGCCAAAGCTCCAGAAACTAGGATGATCTTCGCTGATCAATCTGCAAAAATGATAAGAGTAGGGGAATGAGCACACAACTATGCCCACTAAGCAGCGACCGTCATCAGTGAGGTCGCTCAAAACAATTGAAAACAGAAGAGAAGCAGAGGTTAGCACCAAAACCATAGTTCTCAAAAACAGTCAGAGCATTACTGAAACTAATACAGAATGGAACACCAGAGTTCCCAGTTTCAGAAATAACCAGAGTTCACAAACAGATGGGGGACACAGTACAATGCACACACTCTAAGGGTCGAAGACCCATAGATCATAACAGATCTCTCGGCAACGCAGAAATGACTCGAAAGAGTCAAAGGGTTCGTCAACCCCACAGAGCATAAAGGGTATTACCCACACTCAGAATGACGTCTACATGGTATACCACATAATAGCTCGACCCAGCCATTCACGGCTCAGAAAAAAAGTAAAGTGTCCCAAAACAGAAGGTTTGCAAAATCAGAAGCAACCTTGCATGAAATCATGCCAAAACACTTATAAATCAGTAGTAGGGACTTAGAGGAGTCCAACGCCACAAACGTCACTCAAATCGGAGTTCAGACGGAGAAGTTATTCAGAAAACAGTATAGTGTCCGAACTTGGGTCCGGACGTCAAAGTTCGGACGCAAGTCGAGACTCAGAAACCAGAATTGCCAAATGTCTGAACTTGTGTCCGGACATCAATGTTCGGACACAAGTCGATTTGGAATCAGACAGAGGATTTCTAAATGTCCGAACATCGAAGCTCGGACCGATGTTCGGACGGGTTTACGAGAAAAGTTACGCGGAAGGTCCGACCTTGTGTCCGGACGTCGAAGTTCAGACACAGGTCGAACTAAAATCAGAGGGGAAACCAAAGGAGTGTCCGAACATCAAAGCTTGGACAGATGTTCGGACATACCCCGAACTTTGAAAATCATAAGGGCAAAACACACTGTCCGAACATCAAAGATCGAACGGAAGTTCGGACAGTGCGAAAAGTGCATTTTTCCAGAAGTCGAACAGTGCAGAAAAACAATGCAATTCGACATTACGAATTGCCAATTCAGTACACACACCAAAACAGTCATAAACACAGAAGACCATGGGGTTTTAACCATTCCAGAAACGCAATTAGAACAGCCAACGATAATCAGAATTCGCACCCAAATCAGACAATAAACATTGCAATCCCCATGGCTGAACTTCCAAACCGAATCAAGCAACCACCTACCTCGTTTAATCTGTGCAGAAACCGACACTTTATAGCAGAAGATGTAGTTTGTACAACTCTTCAACCAAACACGGATTCCCCACCACTGAACCACGCAATAGACAATCCACAATCAGCAATCAAACCAGATAACCTAGAACATCAACGTTCCACAAATTCTGTAACCCTAACCTGAGTGCAAGAACGCAGAGGAATCCAATAGACTGCAGCACCGTAGCCTCAACAATCCGAATTCCCAACGCAGAATCGTCGCCACTGAATCAATACATTCGGAGCCCCAAAATCAGAAACTAAGAGAGAGGAGAAAACCAACAACGGAATCCAGAATCACCGCAACACAAACCTGATTGAAGAAGAGAAACGTAGCAGCAATGAGGTCTTCAATCCGGTCACAACAGCAGCACCAGAACTCACAGTAGAGGAGGAACTATAGAGAGAGAGGGAAGGAGAATAACGCTCGTTTTGACCACGATGAGAGGCGCTCCTCACGTTTGAACTGACGTGATTACCAACGATCAGAAAATGAAAAGAAAATAAGGAAACCTTTTCCTTATAAATCATATTAGTCAAGTACCTTAATTAAATGGGTAGAATGACCTCCTCGACCTCTGTAAATAAAAGAATGCCGCCGGCATCCTAACTGATAGAAAGGAATTTAATCCAACTTAGAATAACATCGCAACGGATATAATATAAAGTAAAGAACTATGGGTTATAACAAGGAAGAAGATAGGGAAGGAAAGAAACTTAACATCAAAACGCCGCGTTTTTTTTTTCAAAAGTTTCGACCCGACCGACCCACCATAGGGTCGGTCGGTGGGTTGGTCCGTTACAGAGAGCAAAATTCTATAATTTTTCGACCCGACCGACCCACCCTTGGGTCGGTCGGCGGGTCGGTCCGTTGCAGAAAGAAATTTTTCAGATTTTTCGACCCGACCGACCCACCTAGGGTGGGTCGGTCGGTGGGTCGGTCCGTTACAGAGACCAATTTTTTTCAAAATCTGGAGCCAACCGACCCTAGGTGGGTCGGTCCTAGGGTCGGTCTTTGATAGAGGCTCCCCAAAAAGGATGTTTTCTTGCCCAAAACACTTGTTTTCATCCACAACCAAATTAAACATGCAAAAACATGCAGAAACACACAATACAAAGCAAGAAACAAGTAAACCAATCAACCAAAGCTAAACCACGAAAACAAAGCTAAATTAACAAATAAATCAAGCACAATAACGATAGCATGAGAGTATTCCGGGTTTCCTCCCAGAAAGCTGCCCGTCTTATTACGGTCTTTGGCTAGACCATAGTGAGGGTCAGATCAAACCTGAGGCTCTTGTAAGTAGAGAGGACGTGCCTCCACCTTCTCGATGTCGCCTCCTAGGTAATGCTTCAACCTAGACCCGTTGACCATGAATGTTTCACCTTTCACGTTTTTCAGCTCGATCGCACCATATGGGGTTACCTTGGTAATGGTGAATGGTCCGGACCAATGTGACTTGAGCTTACCCGGAAAAAGCTTCAATCTCAAATTGTAGAGCAATACCCGGTCTCCCTCATGGAACTCCCGCCTTAGGATCATTTTGTCACGCCACCTCTTGGCCTTCTCCTTGTAGATGCGGTTGTTCTCATAGGCTTCCTCCCGGAATTCCTCTAGTTCGGTGAGTTGAAATTTTCTTTTGTCGGCAGCACTCTTGAGGTCGAAGTTTAAGGCTTTCACAGCCCAATAGGATTTGTGCTCCAACTCAACGGGTAAGTGGCAAGCCTTGCCAAAGACTAGACGATATGGAGATATCCCGATGGGAGTCTTTTATTTTGTCCGGTAAGCCCAGAGAGCATCGTCTAGTCTTAGGACCAATCCTTTCTAGAGGAGTTTACCGTCTTTTGTAATATCCATTTCAGCTCCCTGTTGGTCACCTCGGCTTGCCCATTGGTTTGAGGGTGGTAAGGCAAGGATATCTCGTGTCTCACTCCGTATTTTTCCATCAAAGCCTCAAACTGTTTGTTATAGAAGTGAGATCCCCCATCGTTGAGAATCTCTCTAGGCACCCTAAACCTTGTGAAGATGTTTTTATTTAGGAATTTGGTCACCATCTTTGCATCATTGGTGGGGGATGCAATGGCTTCCACCCATTTTGTGACATAGTCTACTGCCACCAAGATGAAGAGATTGGAGTGGGAGGAGGGGAAAGGACCCATGAAATTAATGCCCCATAGATCAAAGGGTTTGACCTCGATCATCACATTTAGTGGCATCTCGTGCTTTCGGGATATGTTCCCTAGCATTTGGCAACGGTCGCAAGCGGCTACAAAGGAGTGACAGTCCTTGTGAAGTGTTTTCCAAAAGAACCCGGACTGTAGTACCTTGGCCGCTGTCCTTGCTGGCCCGTGGTGCCCTCCTACCTTAAGAGAGTGGCAATGGGTAAGGATGCTCTGAACTTCATTCATCGGTATGCACCTTCTAATCATCCCGTCGGCACATACTCGGAAGAGGTAAGGGTCATCCCAAAAATAGTGCTTGATGTCGGTGAAGAATTTCTTCCTCTGCTGGTATGTCATCTCGTATGGCACGACTCCCCTTACCAAATAGTTTGTGATGTCGGCAAACCAAGGGTCACCGGTTTCTCCTATTATGAACACGGTCTCATCCGGGAAAAGTTCATTGATCGGGATACCGTCGTCCGGTGTCTCCATACGAGACAAGTGATCAGCAACAACATTTTGAGTGCCCGGTTTATCCTTAATCTCAATCTCAAATTCCTATAGCAGAAGAATCCATCTCAGAAGCCACGGCTTGGTGTCCTCTTTGGTGAAGAGATATTTGAGAGTTGAGTGGTTGGTATGCACAATCACCCTAGTACCCAAAAGATAAGAGCGGAACTTATCTAATGCAAAGACAACCGCTAGAAGCTCCTTCTCGATTGTGGCATAGTTTTTCTGAGCATCGTTGAGGGTCTTACTTGCATAATAGATAGTCCTCATAATCTTCTCCCTTTTCTGACATAGGGCTGCTCCCACAGCATAGTCGCTTGCATCACACATTATTTCAAAAGGGAGGCTCCAATCCGGTGACACAACTATCGGGGCCAGACAAGGCACTCCTTGAGAGTGTTGAATGCCTTTAGACATTCTTCAGTGAATTTGAATTTTGCATCTTTGGCTAAGAGGTCACACAGAGGTTCAGAGATTTTGGAGAAGTCTTTGATGAACCTTCTGTATTGGCCAAGAAAGCTTCTAATGTCATTAACCGAGGTGGGTGGTGGTAGCTTCTCTATGACTTCGACCTCGGCCCGGTCAACTTCAATCCCATCGGAGAAGATCTTGTGCCCGAGGATGATCCCTTCTCTTACCATAAAATGACATTTCTCCCAATTGAGTACTAGATTGGTTTCCTCACATCGAGAGAGAATGGCGTCCAAGTTCTCTAGGCATGAGTCGAAGTTGAGCCCAAATACCGAGAAGTCGTCCATGAAAACTTCCATGCTTTTTTCAATAAAGTCGGAGAAGATGGCCATCATACACCTTTGGAATGTTGCGGGAGCATAGCATAATCCGAAAGGCATTCTCCTATATGAATGTTCCGTAAGGGCATGTGAATGTGGTCTTGTTTTGATCTTCCGGGGCTATGGGGATTTGGAAGTACCCCGAGTAGCCATCAAGAAAGCAATAAAAGTCTTGCCCGGCTAACCTCTCTAACATTTGGTCGATGAAGGGCAAGGGGAAGTGATCTTTCCTTGTAGCCGTGTTCAACTTCCGGTAGTCGATGCACACTCTCCAACCGGTTGTTGTTCTTTGGGGGACCGGCTCACCCTTGGCATTCGACACCACCGTGATCCCTCCTTTATTTGGTACCACTTGAGTCAGACTCACCCATTGACTATCGGATATGGGGAAGATGATCCCGGAGTCGAGTAGCTTTAGGACCTCCTTTTTAACAACCTATTTCATGTTTGGGTTGAGCCGTCTCTGAGGTTGGACGAGTGGCTTGTAGTTGTCCTCCATGAAGATCCGGTGAGTGCCCAAATGCGGCATAATACCCCTGATGTCAGAGATGGACCACCCGATAGCCCTATTGTGGTCTCAAAGCACCCTCAACAAACTGTCTTCTCGTGCTCCTGTGAAAGAGGAAGAAATAATAACAGGAAGATCACAAGGTTCAGTTAGATAAGCATATTTTAAATGAGAGGGTAAGGGTTTCAACTCCACGGTGGGAGGCTTCTCAACCGAGGTGGGGAGCTTTTGTGCAGTTCGCTCCAAGGGTTCCGGTGGTGGGTAATGTGTCTGATATGGCATTGACCTTCTGTCTAATGTAGCTACCATCTCTTTCACCTCCGGTTCATCTTCCCGGTTACCACAAGTGTCAGTCAAAGAAACTGTGAGAGCATCATAATCAAAACAAGAAGAGTAATTATCC
Source organism: Limonium bicolor (assembly GCA_023374045.1). Taxonomy (NCBI): domain Eukaryota; kingdom Viridiplantae; phylum Streptophyta; class Magnoliopsida; order Caryophyllales; family Plumbaginaceae; genus Limonium; species Limonium bicolor. The sequence continues at coordinate 65,978,345 of CM041777.1, read as the reverse complement.
AGCAAAATAGAGTCAACAACATCTATGGCAAAAACAGCTTCCGCATGTGCGGGTTTCTTCACTACCTTAGACATGTCAAACTCAAGCTTTTCATCATGAAATCTCAAGATAATTTTTCCATATTCCACATGTATCAAGGTCCTAGCAGTTTGCAAGAAAGGGCGACCTAATATCAATGGTACTCTAGCGTCCTCCTCCATATCAATAACGATGAAATCAGCCGGGAAAACAAAAGTCCCTACAGTCACTACTAAATCCTCAACTTTCCCTTTCGGGAAGACCAATGACCTATCAGCAAGTTGCAATTGCATAGCAGTGGGTGCACACTCGTCAATCCCAAGTTTATTAAAAATTGAAAACGGCATGAGATTTATACTTGCACCTAGATCACATAATCCACTACCATAATTTGTATCACCAATAGAGCAAGGGATTATAGGCAAACCGGGATCTCCAAGTTTTGGAAGGGGATTTCATAGTAGGACCGCCGAGATCTCCTCAGTGAGTTGCATCGTCTCCGCACCAAGTGTTGATCTCTTGTTAGCAAGAATGTCCTTCATAAACTTGGCGTAGATAGGCATTTGTTTCAAAGCATCTACAAAAGGAACATTATTGTTAACTTGTTAAAAATGCTTAAAAATTTCCCAAATTGTTCATCTAGATTTTTCTTTTTGAGTCTATTTGGGAATGGAAGAGGTAGTAAAGGTTTAGCAAGAGTAAAAGGGGAAGATGATTCAGGAGACTCCTTCTCCTTGGAAGTATTTTTCGGTTGAGAAGGAACTTCCTCAACAATCTCTTGTTCTTCCTCTTGGCAATCTTGAATTTCTTCATTTTGATCCTCTTGGTTCTCATGATCAGCTTGTGGGGATGAGGTTTGAAGGGGTCGACCACTTCTCAATGTTACCGCTTTGGCATCTTCCCTCGGGTTGGGCTTTGTTTGACTTGGAAAGGTGTCCGGTGGCCTTTGGGAGAGTTGTTGAGATATTTGACCAAGTTGGGTTTCAATTGTTTTGTTGAATGACGTTTGATTAGCATTGAAAGCCTCTTGTTCCAAGAACTTGGTCTTTGCGGTGACAATGAAATCCGCCATGAGGTTTTCCAACCTTGAAGTCCCACTTGAAGAAGAAGAGGGGGACTCTTGTTGTAGTTGTTGATGTTGGAAACCTGGAGGAGTTCCTTGTGGTCTATACCCAGATTTAAAGTTTGATGGTTGGCTTTGAGCTTGAGGTCTATAACCTTGGGAGTTGTTGAAATTTTTGTTTGGTACTCCTTGGCCTTGGTCATTTCTCCATGAAAATTTTGGATGGTTCCTCCATGGCGCATTGTTGTTGTTGTAAGCTCAGTTGTCTATGAAGTTCACATCCTCTTGTTGGTTCATGTTCATCTCTCCTTCACAACATCGGGTGTCGTGGGGACCCGCACAAATGGCACATCCCTCCGAGGGTTGACCGGAAGATGAAGAAGCTATGGACTTGAAAATTTCAGTTTGAGCGGTAGCTAGCTTCTCTACCATCTTCGTGAGAGATGAAATTTGAGCTGAGAGATGATCGGTGGGTTACACATTGAGGAGGCCAGCTGCTCTTGGTACTCTTCCCTTGGCTCTAGACCATTGTCTTGTGTCATTGGTCATTGTTTCTAGGAGTTCTATTCCTTCCTCGGGAGACTTGTAATGAAGCTCCCTTCCGCGGAGGAATTAACAAGTAGGCGGTTGGAGTCGTCCAGCCCATTGAAGAATGAGAGACACAAGGATTGGTCATCTAGACCATGATGGGAGCAATTCATGAGCAGCTCCTTGAACCGGTCCCAAGCATCATATAGAGTCTCACCCGGCTCTTGGTAGAATGTGTTGATTTCGCCAATTAATTGCCTTGTCCTACTTGTGGGGTAGTACTTGGCAAGAAATTTGCTAGCCATTTGCTCCCATGTGTGGATATAATTTGATGGGAGACTACGGTACCACCTTAAAGCTGAGTCGGACAATGAGTGGGGAAGGAGTTGTAGACGGATCCTCTCGTTTAGATTTCCCATTTTACCGAAGGAGTTGCAAAAATCCAAGAAGAGGCTCAAGTGGTTTGGAGCATCATCCGGATTTGCCCCACTGAATTTTCCTTGGTCCCGGATGGCGGTGATGAAGTGGGTTTTGAAAGCCCATTGAGCCGCTTCAGCTTACGTCAAGGTGAGAAGGACTATTGCTGAGGCTCTTCCTTGGGTGTTCGGTCGGTGGTAGTCTTTGAGAGGTCAGTGTTGGCCTTGTGGTTGTTCATCCCCATGATTATCGTCCTCAATTACTGGCTCAATCTGAACGCCGGCCATAGTGCGATTGTTCAAATCCCTTATGATTCTTCTTAGAGATCGTTCGAGCTCGGACCTCAGGCTAGCAAGAGGAGAGTCGCTAGACCGGGTACTTGGCATACACAAGAAGAGTAGAAAGTACCAGAACAAGCTCACCACAAACAATACTAAATATTAGAAGTAGCAAAAATAAAGAAGAACTAAAGGAAACTAAAATAAATAAAACCGAAAATACCGAAACTGGGGAAAATGATAGAGACTATCAATTTCCCCGGCGGCGGCGCCAAAAACTTGTTAGAAAAATTATGTGCAGGTCAACATCACAAAATATGGGCAAGTGGACCCAATCGAATTAGTAGTAAAGAGTGTCGTTCCACTAGGAAATTGACTATCTATCTCCCTAGCTTCGGTATACGGTAACAGAACAATAATTAAAAAAGAGGGGTTTAGCCGGTGGCAAGCTTAATGGTTTGGTTCAAGAAAAACTGCAACTTAAATGTGGAAAATAAAATTAATTGTTGAAGGATTTGGATGGAAAGCACTCTAGGATGGTTATTATCACCTAAATTCACCCCAACTTCACTTATAAACCAATTTCACTCAAATTGCCTATTTGGACTATTGTAATGATCTTCCAAGTCATGGAAGAGCCAACTCTTACCTAGATACTCTCAACTCTCAAATCAAGAGGAGTTCAAATCACTAGATAGCATTAATTGCAAGTCCACATAAATAGCCCCAAATTTCACCAACTAATCAAGCTAGCACAATCTAGGGTTTCTCTCTCCTCTAGGTCACAACCCCCAACTCAAAGTCTTGTGTTGTTGGGAATCACCATAAATGCCATAATTGATCAAGTTAAAGCATTAAATGAACAAGAGAGAGAGAAAACAATCATAATTAATGAAGTAAGGGTTTACAAGCTAGTTGGGGGATTCAAGTTCAAATCTCCATCCCAAAGTGCTGAATAGATCTACTCAGCCATAGAGATACATAAAAGAGAGAGAGAGAGAGAGAGAGAAAAAAAAGCCATTGTTGAAGGTGGTTGAGCTTGGAGAATGTGAGCTTTCTTCATCGTTTTTCTTCTCTTCTTTCTTCTTCTTCTTCTTCTTTTCTTCTTCTTATTCTTATTCTTCTTCTTTTCTCCCTCAAAATTGCCTCTCTCTCTCTCCTTGTTTCAATCTCTAAGTGTGTAGAAGTGGAAGTGTGTGAATCAGCCTCAAATCTGGCATAAGTAGAGAAATTTCCGCTTCCGACCAACCCACAGTGGGTCGGTCCCGTGGGTCGGTCAGCCATTTGAAGACGGGGCACGTGACCTTTTTAAGTTCCGACCGACCCAGTGTGGGTCGGTCCTATGGGTCGGTCCAGTGCAGAGACAAATTTCTACTCAAGGAGCTTCCGACCGACCCATAGTGGGTCGGTCCATGGGTCGGTCGACTGCAGAAACATTTTTCTCTAACTTGCACAGGGCCTAGAATCTTCGTTATGGCTCGGAATTGCTCCCCGTTTGCGGTGTTGGAAAGCTTGAAGGATGGGGAATCTGTTGGTGCCTGCCACTAGCTCAAAAGGGTCCAAACTTATACTCAAGGTGAGCTTTTACCTATCAAAAGATCAAACTGTATAAGTTCACTATTAATCACAAAAACAATCTATTAAGTGGTGAAATGAGCTATGCACCAAGTAAAATGAAGGTGTATAAAGACATTAAAACATCATTATTTCACCACTTATCAGGCTCTTCAGGCAAGGGACTACGAGTTTCCCGAGATGGGTAAAACTGTTATCCTTTCCAACCAAACAGGAACTAACATTCACTGGAGCATTTGGTAAGGTATGTATAGTAAATGGTGAGGACAAGCCATAGTTAATTGGATTATCATAACTTAGAGGTGGTGGTGAGTGAAGAGCTGCCCGAGGTTCAATTACTTCTGGTTGACATTTTCTATTGGGTTTACCTATGATATTGGTATTTGAGGCAGGGACAATGGGTGATTTTGTGAATAGTTGTTGCCAAGACTTTGGTGTAGTTTTCTGTTGAGGCTCACAGTCAGCCTGCTCCCAAAATTACAACTTCATTAGTACATGTGAACTACCACAAAAAAGATTTTCAACTAATCTAGAACCGAACTTTTTGCACTACTGATAAAAAAAGATGATAACAACACTAAAAATGTGTTCAAAATCAATAGTGAACTGGACAAACAAAGTGTAGCCCATTTATACTCGTAGCAGTATAACGTACAATGTATCAGACAATCAGATAGGTCAGGAAGCCTACCAGTTCATTTTTAATCCTGCCATCTCCATGCATCAGCAACTTTTCCTGAACACGCTCAAGTTGACAAAGCTCTCTTTTAACAGTGGAAGGTTGGAGATGATCAACAAAACCATTAGACTTGTCTTTCAAAACATGCACAGGAGTTCGGGAAGCCTTGCCGAAGAAACTTCCACTTGTAAACACTTTTGAAGAGGAGATGATAGTCCCTCTCATGCGATTGAGGTATCTGCTACCAGTATTTCCATGTCCATAGCTATCATCAGGGCTACGCTTCCCACCATATGTTTTTTCTAAGCCATCACCCTTCACTAAGTCAGTCCTAGTTCCCTGACATTCCTTCTGAGTGGTTTCTATCTTCTTATTTGTATCCATTTTCCATTCATTTTCTCTTCCTAACTTCTTCTCCATTATTTCTTCCACATCAGAGTTGCTTTTACTAGAAGACTTATCTTTATCTCTTTTCCTCTCTTGTCGCCTTTTCTCGGCTTCCCTATTTTTCTCTTCCCTCTGGGAAGATCCTCTGACACGGTTTTCAGCCTCAGTTTTCTCATTCCTTAGCCTTCATCGTTCTTCAACCATCCTAGCAACCTCCTCTCTCTACTTCTTTTCTTCCTCTTCCAGATGCTCCTTCTCTAACCTAGCTTGCCTCTTCTCTTCAGCTTTTCGATGAGCCTTCTCAACCCTACTTTTCTGATAGTGGTGACCATCGTCACCTCTCTTACAAACCATTCCCCTGTGATCTATATCTGCTTCATCTATCAAGGAACTAATTCTAAAAAACTTTCTTCAGTTGCATTTAATACTCTTAAAGAAAGAGGTCATCCATATGCCAGGTAAAAAAAAGCACATAGATGTATTTTCTCGTCCAAATAATGTTCAATTTCAGCAAAAAAAGCAGCACTACTCTTTCCTAACGCATAACTGGACCTCCCGGGAACTGAAGCACTCGCTACCCAACCTCAATTGTTTAGGAAGTCATGACTAAAGGAACTATTATCATACCATGCCTTCCCATTTAGCATCTTCCCGCCTTTACCAAACAACTCTGTAATGATGCCTGAATTAGAAATTCCCAATCTAGATGGTATTGGCAAATCCAGAATTGGTCTCTTGGATAAATGCCCACAATAAGAACACAATACCTCCCACCCCCAAGGTTTTGATCCTGGTACGGTGTGAAGCAATTTCTGCACCTCTTAGTAGCCGTCTTTCTTAATTTCTATAGCTCCACAGCCTCAAACCTCTTTCTCTCCCTCCACTGAGAATTTCTACGAACTCTTCAAGCAGATAAACAGGGCATTAAGTATTGATACCAGACCAGAGTTACCAACAACACAAAACACACGCCAGTCTTGGACCTGTGACCTCAAACCTGTAAGGCGAAGGCAACAACTGGGACAAAGCCCAGAGTCCTATGAGCGGAACAACTAACCAAGGGAGCATAGTGGCAACCCGCCAGGACCACTTCTGAATGACACATTGTATACACATTTTCCTCCCTAGTTTCCACCCACAAAAACTATCTTCCTGGTATCCACCAAGTTCAAACAAACCAAAACCCTACTCGATTCACAAAAACCTTGAATTGGAAACTCGAACCAAAAAAATTACTAGCTCGAACTCTGCTCCCGAAAACACTGTCCAAAGAAAGTAAAGCCATAATTCTAAACCGGACAAGGCAGAAACTCAGTTGTCTTCATATTAACCAGAAACAAAAAACACCTAATCAATCCTGCATTTCACAAGCAAGCCGCCCAATCGATAACCACAATACAACTTGTTTTAGGGTTTTGTCTAGACTTGTCAAACGGGTTACCCGTTCGGGTTTTGGGTCATATTTTTTCGGGTCAATATCCATTCGGGTCATTTCTTTCGGGTCATTTCAGGTTCGGGTTGTAATAGTGTCAAATAGAATCGGGTTTCGGTTATTTCGGGTTATGGTTAATATTTTTTGACAAAACTTAAAAAAATATACCTAATCTCTATAAGAATATACTACAAATAAATTATATAAAAGTCAATACAATGCCTATTTTGAATTTCATTCGGCTATAATAAGTTTGAATAAAGTTTTTTGTCATATTTATTTTGGTCATTCAGGTTTGGGACAATTTATGATCACTATTATTTCATGTTATTCGAGTTTGGCTAATTTTTCATTACTATTATTTCGGGTCATTTCGGGTTCGGGTCGGTTTCGGGTTATAAATTTTTCGGGTCATTTCGGGTTCGGGTCATTTAGGTTTTACCCAATCGGGTTTCAGGTTTATTATATTTAAATATTTTCGGGTTTCAATCGGGTTTCGGGTTCGGATAAAACGGACGAGTTTTCGGGTTGGGTCAAATTTTGACAGCTCTAGTTTCGTCAAACAAATCAACATTTAGCTGAGATTAACTAGAGTTTTGTGATCGGTAAATGCATGAAGAACGATATAGGAGAAACAATAAGCGAAACCTGCAGAGAGTGGAGGATGTAATGGAATAGAGACTTACGAGAATTGGTGGGCTACTGATGAATTTAGATGAACCACACAGGCTTGTTCAAGTCCTGACGCGGATGAAAGTATTGGGCTCGGTTTGGAGAGCAGTCATCAGAAAAGAAAATGAAATACCAGCTGACGAGAAGTTCGGTGAAAATAATACACAACTGAGATAATATACGGTCATAAAAAACTGAAATAATACAATACTTCCTTGTCAATTCATATTTTATTGCAGAAAATTTTAAAAGAACAAAAAAATCCATAATTCATGGTCATATCAAATCAAAGACCAAACAAAATATTTAATGGGTGGTCCAAAGAAATTCCAATGGTCTGGAATTTAAACAGTTTTCATCTTTGCTAGTTATCTAGAAATAATTCATATTACACACTCATATTACCGGTAGTTTAAAAAAGGTGCCGAATAGAAATATGATTCTATAAGCCAAAATCAAGTGTTGTGCTAAAGATACATGTTAGTTAGTTAGGTGTATTTTACCGCTTCATATTATGATATAAATACTCCTCTCTTATAGTCTTTGTATTTCAATTTTATTCAATAATACAGAAGCTTACATTGAGATATCAATTGTAATACACATTATACTCAATACTCAAATATTCTTTCCAATTTCACATATTCTCACATGGTATCAAGAGCGTTACCTGGAAAATGCTGGAAAAGTTCCTACTCAGCTCCTTCTATTCTCTGATTCCTTTCTTTCTCGCGTAAACCCACCTCTAATTCAAGACTCTTGTTGCCTCGCCGTGAATCATGTCTGGGGAAGAACAGGAGACACAAGGAGAAGAAGAACACATGGACAAGAAAAAGGAAAACGAGATTCAGGATCTTAAAGAAACATTCTTACGAAACTCAACTCTAGAGATGAGAAGCTCTACACACATTTATAAGATAACCTTGCAATCATGCTCGCCTACAAGTTCAATGGCACCGGGTTTGCGAATTGGAAAAGATCATTCACTGTTGGTCTAATCTCGAATGCAAATTAGGGTTTGTAACTGGAACAGCAAAAAGATCCAACTATAAAGGGGCGAAACAACATACCTAGAATAGAACCAATGGGATGGTCACTGGTTGGTTGTTCACTGGTTCGGAGGACTCCATCAAAGAATAAGTCGTGTATTTCTCCACTACTGCCGAAATTTGTGCCAATCTCTGCAAGCGCTTTGACAGCCCATCAGGAACAAGACTTTATGCCTTCGACAAGAATCAAACAAATTGGAACAAGGAAGTTTGACCAACAATGATTATTACACCAAATGGGTAAAGATCTAAAATGAACAATGCGAGCTGATTACCACTTGTTCGTGCGGTTCGTCAAAAGAAATTTCTAAATTGCAAGAGAATGAAAGAGTCTTTGACTTCTTGATGGGTCTGAATGATTCTATCAAAGCTATACAAAGCAGTCTTCTCATGATGAAACCCTTGCCGACTATCGACCAAGTCAATGTCTTGTTATGGGAAGAAGAGAATCATAGGGCTGCCCAAAAGTCTCGAAGGAATGAAAGCGATTCCGTGGCATATGCAAGCATGTACTAGAATCGAGTATCACGAGACTCCACTATGAAATGAGATAAAAAATGACAAAAGAAAGGGAAATGCTCCCACTACAAAAAACAAGGTCACTCGGTTGACGAGTGTTACTGGGTCACCGGAAATGTTCCTTCATAATGGAAACACACCCAAGGCAAAGAGAAGCGAGCCTTCAGTAGAGCCGTGACTGAGCAACAGAAAGGAAATCAACATTTCTGAAAAGAACAGTCAGCACAAGCGGTTCCTGGAATGAGCGACTTGCAACTCAAAGCCCTTGTCACCTATCTGAAGAACTAAGACGCCACCACAACAGGTGCATCATAAAACCAATAACTCTGCTTAACTTTATATTTGCACAAGAACAAAGACGTTGATAAGGAAGATGAATCTGATTACAATCGCCAGTTTGCAGGTATTTTCAATAACCTAACAACTTATTTGAACTCTTTGCATCAGATATCGCACAAACTTAATTATGATCTTAAAGATAAATAGATTCTTGACACAAGAGCCACACATCATGTCTGTGGCAACAAATTATTTTTTTGCAAAGATTATAAAACCTGTAACTATAGAGTGATTATGCCTGATATGGTCTGCTTGTGTTCTTATCTATCATGATCGATGCATGTTGCAGGACCTTGAAACAAGAAGTAATGTCTTACTTGGAACACAACATCATGGATTGTATCTTTTTTATAGTGAAAAACTGGATGCTTTTCTGGATGTACATTTTAGATCTGATAGGCACAAGAATGAGGATGTTATTGATAGACAAAATGTTCATTGTATAGGGTAGATAAACAATGTAACCCTCTAGCATGAAGGAATAGGGCATGCTCCATTAGATAAACTATGTATCCTGAAACTAATAAAGAGAAAGTATTTTCCCTCAGATTTTGTTTGTGATCTTTGCCACATAGCTAAGGCACATAGACTCCCTTGCACATAGTCTGTCACTAATAGTAAAGATGCTTTTGATCTCATCCATGTAGACATCTGCGGTCCTTTTAGAACTAGAACCTATGATAATAAGAAATACTTTTAAGCATTGTTGATGTAACACCCCTAATCCTAAACCTGTAATAGCGTCGCAAGTCGTAGCATAATAAATAACTATTCGTAGCGGAAAATAAAACTATCTACCTTGGTGTTACACGTCGTTACTCACCCTTGTGAGTAACAAGGCATCCTTACTCTCTCCAACAATACAACTCCTCACGTTGTGATGAACAGATACTGAGCACTCTAATTATTACAAACCAAATCCAGCTAAATGAGCAACTAACTGAATACAACTTCCTCCTTAATACAATATAAAAATAAAACCAAAGATGTTTGTTGGAAACACATCAGCTACCCCCGTGTCCCGCACTCCGGCTTGAGTCTTCTTCAATAAACTGGAATGTTTGGCCCATTGAAGGGCTCAACAATCGAAATGCTAGTATGCTAAATGTAGTCTTAAATCATCTAGATTCCTTAAGTCTTTTTAGCCATCTTGATATTAGATTCTTTACATGAAATACCGGTTTACAATAATAACAGTAATGACTGTAAACATTAAACACTCACATAACAATTCACCTGTAAACATCAATGTACAATAGTACACACCATCTATAACCACACATCAATAATCCATAGCAATAACCAATAATCTCACATCAATAACAATAACAATAACAATAACCAATAATCACACATCAATAATCCAAACAAGATACGCGTATTAACCTCTACTTGTTAGTTGGCCACCTGGCCCTTATCCTTTAAACCAATCACTTAACCTTTTCCAATTAATTTCCACCTCAGGCATCATGTCAAGACAACCCTTAAAAACTCATTAATGGACGATAGTCCCCTGGGTTCCAATGGAACCGTTACCAGCTGACCTTATGGCCCTGGATAATATATTGACCGATCCGGTCGAACCTGTGCACCAACGGTAGTGCCCTCCGCCATCCTCAAATGTGACTGATGGATTCCCTTTGAGTGACTCCCCATTGAAGTTTCTCGTAGTGATCACGATGCGCAACCAGAAAGTCGAAACTGTCTGGATTCCTCTCTTTATAAGTTAGCCCTTTAGTCAGTGATACCATAACCAACCCTTGAGTTAAGACTATAACAGTTGACCATCAGTTAGGTTCAATAATACCTAAAGGTCAGTTAGTCTTGTTCCAGTTTAGATGTATAAACTTCCAGTCATAAGACGTTCGCGTAAAAATAAAACGCAGTGGTGTCGAGCAATACAGTTTACAATATCATATAAAAAAAATCACAGATATCGCTCTTAACAATTTAAACACACAACGTCTGGACCTCAGGAAAATCCTTAGGACATTCAGACCACACAATTAACATACCGTTCACCAAGTAACTGCTAGCTTGACAAATTCCTGTTCAGTAGTTCCTTCCCGTACGCTGTTATATCAACATGCAATACCGGGTAATATTAATATAACTATTTACTAAATATTACAGTACTGTTACTGTAGAGTTTATACTCGTAGTATACTAACTCTGTATGTTCTTGATTTCCCCCTGTTTATTTAACAGTGGTTCTAGGTAGTTCATCAGTTCATTATTTTATGTGGTGTTCACATGTGATAATGAATTTCCATTATATGGTATATCCTTACTTCATTAATTATATACTCATAATTGTTTCCACTTATTCTTTATATTATACCAATATAATTTGGTTATCTTGATTATAACCACAATTATTTCATAACTCTATATTATATTCTCTAGGTTATTTTTATCATAACAACAATTATTTCATAAACCTTATATTATTCCCCACAATATATCACATTACTTAACTTTAATTCCTTGCTTTATTATATTACCCAACTAACCTTATAACTTCGGTATTTATATTTTGGACACATTAACTTTTGTAATATACCAAATAACGACATATATCTTTTCGGTAATTACAATTCAAATACTCCAACTTTTATAAATTACTAAATAACCATATAACTTTTATAATTTACTAATTTCCATATTAACTTTCAGAAATTGCAAAACAATTGTATTAATCTTTATAAATTACCAAATGACCACATAACTTTTATAAGTTGTTAATTAACCACTTAAGTTTCGGTATTTACCAATATACATACTAATTTTTATAAATTACAATTAAATCCCTTAAACCTTCGGTTTTAATATATACCTTTCCTTTACTCACATTTTAACCCCAAAACTTTATATAAGTTACATATTAACTTATAACCTATAGTTTTAATATTTAGTTTTCCTTAAATACCGAAAAGGTCCTGATACTTTTACAAATTGCACTTTCGCCCCTTGTTAAATTCGGTTTCATAAATATATTTTTCTTAAATTACATATTCACCCCATAACTTTTATAAACTTAATATTTTATGCATAAATCATTTTAACCCAAAGTTTTTGGTCAACATTTTGACCAAGACTTAATTTCGTGATTAATACTTTAATATACCCATAAATTCAAGTGTACTCTCGGTTATACTCCTCAACTTTCCATTAATTACAAAATAGTCCCAAAACTTTATAAAATGTTATTTTAACACTTAACCACTTATTTAAATTCACCAAACTTCATAATATTAATTCCTACCTTATATTATATCATAATTATTCCAAATCACTCCTTTAATTCTCGGCTTTTATATTTTGTTCACCAAACTTTACAAAATTTACATTTTAACCACATAACTTATTTAACTAGCCATTTAAATACTTATAGCAATTTTTAATACTTCCAAAATTTTATAATATAAGTTAATACACTTATATATATTTCAAAAATCTCCAAATAGCATATCTTGCTCTCGGCTTTAATAAAATATTACCATATAGTTTTAAAACTTGATTTAAACTTAATAATATGTACATATAAATGTATATAAGCCATATAACACTTCTAAAAATTATGCTAATGACTTAGAATGATTATAAACTCAAAATAGAACAATTAATCCCTAGATAATTTGTTTTATCCATATATGTATCTTAATGAATTTTTGTGGCCCAAATTTTATACCTTAAGGTAATAATCTTACCTTATATGTTATAAATTATTTTCTTGACATTATAACCCATAGTATTTTCGGCCTTAATTTATTTAGAGGTTATGTATAATTTTTATACCAAAGTTTGAAGCTTAAATCAAGCTTAAACTTAATAAACCTTAATTATATAAACTTACTCCTTAAATCAAGACAATTCTTGTACTTGATTTCTCCTTGAACTCTAAGCTCTCCAAATGCTATTTTGATGAAGAGAATTCGGTCTCCTTGAATATATTTAGGAGATCCATTTGTTAGACTTCTAACAAAGATTTATAAGTAAGTTTTGGAGTAGTTTTATAAGAGTTTACCTTAGGAATTTTTCAAGGAATTTTCGGTAGACCTCGAGATGGTTGTAGATCTAAATTTCCTTCATGAAATAATGAAGAGAATATAGGTTTAGAAGTTCATAAATTTTTGGTAATAACCTTAGGTATTTTGCTAGGATTTTCAACATGAAAATATACCTTAACTTGATCTTGTTGTTCCTTGTGTTGTTGTTGAATCTAGGAACCTCCTTGGAGTACTAATGCTTGGCAAAAATAGCAAGGGTTGCTAGGATGATTTCTTGCTTCAAGACTTAGTAGATTTAACTAGGAAATTACATAGAAATGATGTTAGAACTTAATACACCATTAATGGAGCTTTGAAGCTCTAAGGAGCAAACTAGCAAATGAAGAAGAAAAGAGAGAGTTTGGAAGACTTACACATTCGGCCAAGGGAGTGGCAAGGAAGAATGAAGCCTACACTCACATATGAATAAGGTAAGGAAAGAGAATTCAAAATTTGATTGGCATTGTTTATTGTTTATTTGATTAGGCATTCTTTTCCTTAGTTTATTGCTTGTTGTTTGGCTTAAGAAATGCTCTCATTATTGTGCACTCATACGGCTGATTGACAAGGAATAATGGAGCTTGATTGATAATTGGAAAGAAGAAGACAAGACAAGGTAGGTACATGTCTTCTTTTGATTTTTCTAAGGCAATTAACTATACTAACTTGTCTCTTATCCCTTGCTTGTCTACGGTAGTATATGTGCATATAGGAGACTGATTTCTTTGTTAATTAATGACATAAGAACATGGGTATATTGGTAGGTATTCTACTTTGAATTTTATAAGGCAAACAAGACTTCTTTTCCTTGTTAAAATCGGCCACCATGTGCTAGTGAGGCCATTTGATTTTGTCCATACTTGACCATGAATTATGCTAGTTGGGTGGTGATTTCTTTTGACTAATTAATGAGGCAATCATCCCCCCCTTATTCCTGCATAAATCGGCAGCTACAATAGGTAGTAACATGGGCTGTTTTTATTTGATTACTAGCACATGTATAAAGTAGTTCTAAAGTAGATTCTAGCTTGTATTTTATTTCATTGCTTTTTTCTTATACTAATCCTTCTTGTCTTCTTTGCAGGTCATACGGTAGATGAGGTCTCTTTTGGCTGGGTTATTTGACATAATATAACATATGACACATGGGAAGTGAGTCACCATTCCATAAGGCAATTTTTGAATTAAAACTAGTCAATATTGACCACAAATGGCGCCCACAATGGAGGCTAGATGGGGTTGATTTTTAATTTGATTTTTGTTACACTATATTGTACTAAGACCATACTAATATGTGTAATAGGTTCCAGCATTTAATTGGTACATTTATACCATGGTAAAAGATGAAAGTTTTAAGGTAAAAATGCTGATTTTAGGTACCTTTTTGATGATAAAATCGGCCCTACTTGTGCTATGAATTTAGCACTGGAATTAATTGATTTATATGGTCAATTTATCCCCTTTTAATATTATCAACTCGTGGTTCCTCAAAAACTTCAAGGCAATTGCGTAAAACGCATTTTTGTGACACCCGAAGGTGCGTTTTTGTGCTTTAAGGATTTTCTGGAAAATAATTAGTCGCTACGAGTTCCAAGTGTTTATTGACATTTTTTATAGTCAATAATAATATGTTAAGGTGTTACATTGAGTTATATGGGGTTATATAGACTCATAACTCAATTTTCGGGCTACCGGGACACTCCCGGGGCAAAAAGGAGCGTTAAGAAATTCTCCCGAGCACTTTGTGTATTTTTGAAAAAGTAGCTTGAGCATTCTCTTTATAATGGTGAATATTGATTATAGGAACTCTTGGAATAATTTATATTGGAGTTTGTGCCACTTCGGTACCTCTCCGGGGCACTCCTAGGGGTTTATGGGGCCCTCATCGGGAACCTCCGAGCACTTTGTCTTTAACTGAGAATTTAGCTTGAGAACATCATCTTAAATGTTCATTAAAGTGTTATTGTGCATTTAGAATGAAGTGCAATGCTTTACTTTATTTAATAAAGTATTTCCGGGACTTTCGGGCCTTAAGGGGCCCTTAAGGGAACTCCCGGGCATTTTGTATTTTTACTCAGTTCTAACTGAGGAATTGTGTTTTAAAGGTCATGAAATGATCCTTGATTAACTTCATATGAGTTTTATAGCTTATATAACTTGGTTAGCTTAAGGTCGGGCTTTAACGCTCGTTTTTGACCTTAAGGAGTTTAGGTGCGTTTTAACGCCCCAAGTGTTTATATACTTTTCTCAGGGTTTAATAATCCCCCAAATAATATTTATTCACCTTTATTTAATTATTTAAAGGTTAGGGGTATTTCAGTTGATGACAAAACAAGAGCTCTGTGGGTTAAACTGTTGCATTCTAAATCTGAAGCTTTTGATGTTCTCGATATTGCATTGCTTTGATAGAAAGGCGGTTTAATAAACGTATTAAAGTCATTTAATCAGATAATGCTTTTAAATTAGGTTCTTCTAATGATAGGAAAACATACTTTAATAAGCTATAAATCATACACCAAACCTCATGCCCCCATACACCTTAACAAAATGGTATTATTGAGCATAAACATAGATACCTCATGGAAACCACTAGAACCATATTTTTCAGATCATATCTTCCAATACATTTTTGAGGGGAATCAATACTTCATGCTACACACATCGTACATAAATTGCCTTGTTCTTCTCTTGAGGGAAAACCCCATATGAATGTTTGTGTAATACAATTCCTGATTACAGTAGCTTCAAAGTCTTTGGATGTTTGGCCTATGTTTTAAACCTAGGCATCTGCAGAGGAAAATTTCATCCAAAATCTGCACCCTGTGTTTATCTAGGTCTAGTAAGACATCAAAAGGGTTATAAGATACTCTGTTTATCAGATATAATATCCTTGTCCCTCGTGATGTGTTTTTCATGAAACTATTTTCCCTTTCAAACAAACGCATCAGGAAAAATAAATGACAGTTTCTTAACTTCACAACATCAACATATATATGCAGATGAATCATATCCCATCGTTCATCCATCAATAAACCCTTTTAATGATCTTGACACGTCCACACTTGATACAAATACAAGGGATACAAAAAACAACACAATAGCTCAAACACAAGCTCCAACCTCCTCTTCTTCTACTGATTCTCATATTGTTTATGCTGCAGAAAGATCCACTGAAACCATTGATCACAATACCACTACTGATCTTAGAAGGTTCACACGTATCAGACATTTGCCAACTCGCTCAAAAGATTTGAATGTCCATACAAATTCCCTTGAACAAGATGTGTTCTCTCAAATTATCACTGAAAGAATTAACATAAACCTTCATACAGATCAGTGTGACACTTCTCTTGACCAGTTCTCTCTAGCAGACATTCCTCCTTCTTTATCATTATCTTTCACATATGTTAAGAATAAATACCACATAAACAAATCTTTGATATCAAAGAACCATCCACTTAAGAAGAAGTTTGCCTTAAGGAACATTGGGCATATGCTATGAACAAAGAATAAACAACCCTCATTAAAACAACTCATGGGAATTAACTAAACTTCCAAGAAAGAAGAAAGCCCTAAGATGTAGATGGATCTACAAAACAAAGCTTAAATCTGATGGGTCAATAGAAAGATATAAAGCTAGGCTTGTGGCTAAAGGTTTCAGTCAAAGGTACAGGTTAGATTATACCAAAACATTCTCCCCTGTTGTTTAAATGACAACAATCAGAACATTGATTGTTGTAGCTGTTAAAAGGGGGTGGTTCTTGAGTCAACTAGATGTGAACAATGCTTTTATACATGGAGATTTACATGAAGAAATTTACATGCAAATTCCTAAAGGTCTCAAAACACACAACAATGCTAATGCTTGCAAACTCAAAAAATCTCTTTATGACAAGCATCTAGACAATGGTTTACAAAGCTTAGTGATTTTCTGGAATACATAGGATACCATAAATCAGAAAATGATCCCTCCCTGTTTTGTAAATCTAATAACAGGAAAAACACCTTCTTAACTATATATGTTGATCAAATTTTGATGGTCAAGGAACAATTTCATAAGGAATTTAAAATTAAAGACCTTGGTAACTTAAATGTTTTCCTTGGAATAGAATTTGTATATCATGATAAAGGTATAATTATGTCTCAAAGGAAGTTTTGTTTAGAGTTACTTGGTGATTATGACATTCTTCAAAAGAAATATGTTGTTGCTCCTC
The DNA here is from genome assembly GCA_023374045.1 of Limonium bicolor. Taxonomy (NCBI): domain Eukaryota; kingdom Viridiplantae; phylum Streptophyta; class Magnoliopsida; order Caryophyllales; family Plumbaginaceae; genus Limonium; species Limonium bicolor. The sequence goes on along the minus strand of CM041777.1, from coordinate 65,961,126 downwards.
TACAATTGGGAATATAGCTGAAACTAGATTCATACAAGCCTCTCACAAATCCAACAGAGTATAGAAGTTTGATCGGTAAGATAAATTTTCATCTAAGCCTGATCTATCCTTTACTGCTCAATTATTGAGTCAGTTTTTACAAAATCTCACTGACATTCATATGTCTGCTGTCATTCATACATTAAGATACATAAAAGGGGCGGTAGACTATAGCATACTCATCAATAACAAATCATAGTATACTTTAATTATGTATTTTGAGAGTGATTGGGCAAGCTGCCCAATCATAAGAAGGTCGGTTTTTGGTTATTATATTTTTCTAGGAGGATTCCCAATAGCGTGTAAGTCCAAGAAGCAAGGGTGTGTCTCATTGTCCTTGGATGAAGCAGAATACAGAGCGATGAAGGTGGTCACTGCAGAACTTGATTAGTTAAGCAGGCTAATCAACATGTTGGGAGTTCAAAGCATCACACCAATTCCTATGAAGTGTGACAACAAATCTATCATATATTGCCAAGAATCCGTACATCATCAGAGAAAAAAGCACATAGAAGTGGATATACATTATGTTTGACAAATGATACAGGAAGGACTGATATCAGTCCAACACATATCCAACGAAGATATTCTACAACACATTGGTTTATATTTGTTACATGACAAAAGTCATTTTTTGGAGTTTATGTATTGAGGAGGAGTGTTAAGATACATGTTAGTTAGGTGTACTTTACCGTTACATATTCTGATATAAATACTCCTCTCTTCTAGTCTCTGTATTTCAATTTCATTCAATAATCTCTTTACTTTAATTTATATTGAGATATCAATTGTAACACATAGTATACTCAATACACAAATATTATTTCCAGTTTCACATATTCTCACATCTTGCTCTTTTATGGTATGTGCATTGGTCAAATAGATTATATTAGCAACCTAGCAGTACCATTGTTAGCACCAAAAACCACAAATAACGACATTCACAGTACAAAAATGCATGGAGTAAGTTTTGTTCATATTGACATTCACTACAACAATATGTATCAATTGAGGCAATTTTGATTAGATCAACAGAGGCAACAAAGAACTTGCCTCCAAAACAAAATCAAAGGAGGCGAGAGTATGCATCGCCTCTGTTGGTGAGATCAATGGAGGCAACATGTCAGGTCGCCTCAATTGGTGTATTTACGGAGGCAAGGATCTACCGATCGCCTCCTTTGTGCAATCTCATGAATTATTAATAGAGGCAACATACTGAAGTCGCCTCCATTGCATTGTATATTTTTGGAGGCAACCTTCTAGTCGCCCCTATTGATGTATTTACAGAGGCAAGGATCTATAGGTCGCCTCCTCTCCCCTCTCCTTCCTTCTCCATCTCTGTTATCCGTTTTTTTGTTGTCCACCATCTTCACAAATCCACTATCTACTCTCGTGAAATCAGCGTGAGATTAATGAAATCAGGGTATAACTTCATCCAGGTCAATCTCCCACCTCTCACTGCGAATCTGCGATACAACCTTCTCTCAGGTCCAATTCCCTCCGATTTCTCAAACCTCACATCTCTTCGTGGCATCTACCTTGACAACAATCATCTCTTCGGTGAATGTTAGTTTTACACTCTTTTGGTCAGGTGACCAGGTTTACTTGATTTTCCTTTTCTGTTTTTATTTTTCGTGAACTCATCAACCCTACATAATAGTGATTTATAATTTTATATATGATGTTTCCAGAAGTTAAATCGTCCATGAGTTTCCGGCGCACATATTTAAGCTTGCTAGCGGCAACCATAGGAATTGTGTGTAATTTGTTTGAAAAAGAAGGTGCGGTTTTTTTCTTCCCTATTTTTCGTCTTTTCTGGAGTAGATAGAGCTCCTTTAGCTCCTGCTAAATGTTGATTCTTTAGTGTAAATACAGATCTGCAGAGTCAGGAATAATACTGTTTAGCTTCTTTCGCGTCATTGAATCATTCTAACCATCTAGTTTTAAAAACCAATTATAGGGTTTTTACTCACCTTTTTTTTACATTTATCTTGTTCCCGATTAAGAATCAGAAAAGATTGACACAGCTTTAGTGCACCGGCTGAGGATTCAACAGTGGAAAGGTCAAAAAAGAAAGGGGCAAATTGATGAACTACTGCGCAGCTTACTCACCCACGGATTGAACTGGCCGCTATAGGTTTTTTACATTCTAGTTTGTTCTTTTGGCTTTTGGTTCAAGAGTCGGCTGATGTAAATGCATCTAATGAGATTTTGTTGAATCTGTCTGCAGGTTGAAGGCTTTGCCCGTTCTCTGAAGCATTGTTATGAGAGTATAGGTGTAGCCCTACTTCTTGATCTGACTTCAGGAGCCTTGCATGGTTTTTTAATCTGCTTATCTTTATGCTCTTTCTTGTTTTGAAATTACAAGTGCTTGCGTTCTTACGCCTCCCATTCCACTTTCTACCGAGACATATATGTCTTCAGTTCTAGAACTTAAAGTTGTTCCAGTGGCTCGCATTTCCTCTCAAGTCCAGACCCAAATGGCACACCTAGAAAGAGGAGATATCCTTCTTGTTGAACATATTAATTAGGACAAGTTTAGTTTTTCTCCTTCAACAAATTATTGTTCCCCAAATTATTGTTCAAAGCATCTTATATCTTCTATTAGTGTTTGATGTTGTTTCACTCTGATTCTCTTTATGGATGCAGTTAATTTGGTTAATTTGACCATTTTTCCGTTTGTAGAGGTTATGAACCTTCTAAATTCAGAGGATCATTTACTAGCAGGTAAGAGTTAAATGACTCTGGTATCTAGAGCAACGAGGATTTGAAACTTTAACTCCAATGTCATTTTAAAGCTTCTGCTTTATATTTAGCATATAGGTTCTTAGCTTTGATGATGCTTCATCAATTGGTTGTATCATAACAAACTTGTGTTAACTGCTGAAATTGTGGGGGTATAGAGAAACTTGACAAACGACCAGACTAGCTCGGACTATTACTTCGGTTCCTATTCCCATTTTGGTAAGTTTCGAGCTATTATATATCTCCCTCTTTCATTGGAATCTGGTTCGTGATACTGCTTCGATTGCTAGGAAATCTAGAGCTTGCTACTCATGGATTGTATAATGGATGTAGTTGAAGTAGTTTTTGTCTCTTTTTCTATTAGTTGATATATCGTATTCCTGTTATTGAAGTGAACCCTGGTTTAAATGTTAGCTGCTATAAGTACTCCGATATGAAAGTAAGCTCTTTCTACCTCAACTCGGTATCTTCCATAGTCCCAGTATATGGAAATTCAATTGTGGTTTGGTTTTCCTTGCTGGTGAAAATTGCCTTTTGCCTAGTTATAACATCTTCTGTATTTGAGAAAACAAGATAATGTTGAAAACTGAAGCCAATAAGTGTCTCTAATGAATGGTATTACAAGGTATTTATATCGCATGGGTCTATGGCCATTAACATTATAATGCTACATTAAGATATAATTGTGCAAACCTGAAATCCTTTCTTTTATTTCTCCAGTAAGAAGGATTATCATGGTGGTAAGATGCCTGCTCTATGATGTTTTGTTTATTTTATTTTATATGAAGGAAGGAGCGACCATAGTCATGCTAATGCGTTTTATTACTTTGGATTTTATGATCTTTATTACTTTACCATCAGACGAAGACTAATGCAATTGAGTGGAACCCGATGGAGCCTATAAACTCCACATCTGTAAGTATTTATTTATAAACGGATTATTTGATGTTCTGTTTTCATATTTATGCCTTGGGTTGGTAGTTGAACTATTATGCTTCCTGTGCATTATTGATATGCTTGAAAGTTGATTTTTAAAAAGGTGGAGTTTGATCATCCATTCAAGTATATTATAGTTGCTTGGTTTTAATTTGGATGATGGACCCAAAAGTTTCGGACTCCTAGTCTTATATGGTAGTACCCTTATAATACTTTGCTTGCATGTCTACCTGATCGTTGATAAGATATAATCACCTTAATAGAAGGTACAGAGGGAGAAAGATGTTAAGCTTAGTTTCTGATTGTCGTTGATGTGCTCTGTTGTGATGCCAAGGAATCTTTCTGGTTGGCAATGATATACGCAGGATAATTGCGGTAATCTAAATATTGATTCTTTATTTTGCGCGCAATTGTTAAAACAAGTGCATAAGTTTTACGTTAAGAGGTTACCTATATGAATTTTTTTGAGCTTTTGTTTATCTACAAAAGAGGCAATATAAATGGTCATCTCACTACTGTGTGTGACATCTCGATCATGCTACTCCTGGTGTGAGTTTCCTCTAATTGCCCCACCTTTTCTGTTAATATATATTTTCACTAACAGAGCTTTACAAAGTGGTATATGCTTCTTAAATCATGCAGGACATTCAAAGAGGACTGATATCTGTACGCTGCACGATATATTTTCCCCTGTATACTTGATTATCTCTGACAACCAATGGCTTCAAATAACAAGTTGGTTTGATTAAATTATTTTCTGTTTTGTGGAACAGAGATGATGGAAGTGGCATAGCTCTAAGAACTCTATTGAATTGGAGCTGCAGTAAGGTAAAATCTTACAGGTTCAACCCATTGCTCATGACATCCAGGGGTATCTGATCTGGCATCATCAGGAAAGTAATCGTCAGTGTCTCCGGGTCTTCTTGAGGAACTAAAATTTCAATGTTGGCGTTTGAGGTTGCAAATGGCTTTAGTGAGCACTACATCGGTGAGTATTGAAGCTTGATATTCTATGATTTTTTTGTCTTTTAATTTGAAGAATTGAATTATATACCTTTAAGTGACCCTGTGACAAGAAGTCAATAGGTAGCGGCAGCTGCAATTAATGCATCCCGCAGGAATTTAAGGCTCTCTTTTATTGGATTGCAGGAATTGTACCATGAATTGCATTCATTGGATAGATTTGAACAGGACTACCATTTCAAATGTGAAGGGGAAGGTCACTACCAACCTGTGTCAGCCTGCTATTTAAAGCATGTTACGATGAGGCTATGTGATTTGCTTCTGTATCTCTCAGAACTTTATGGAACTGAATACAAAATGACCATTCCTACCTCTTAAATTTTCTGATAATATTCATATACTGATGGTCATGGGATGCTTGCTCTTTAATGGATTATTCCTGATATTGCTCCTAATTACATTTATATAGGTGAGCGTTCATTGCGAGGGTAACTCAAAAAGGAAAGAAAGTTGGTAAAAAGTTTGAAGAAAATATCACTTTGGAGTAGGAGTTTGGAAGAGGTATAGCTCATAGCAAAGATATTCCTGAATTGGTCTTTGCTTTTATCTGGTTCTTGACTGGCTAAAATCTCTCATTCTCAATATCTAACACAATTCGCTAAATTTGTGCGGTATAGAAAATTTTAAATTTCTGTGAGAGATAAACTAAGTTGGAAAACGCTTCAATCCATCTTATTCTGTTGCAGATAATTGAGAGGCTTGTAGACGTTGCCATATCTGGAGACCTAAAGATACGTGATAGTTTTAAAGCTGAAGGTAGGATGATCTCTTTATCAAATGTGCCCTTCCGAAAAAATTATCCTTGGTCGTACGCACATCAGGGTGTAGGCAATTTGCCCGCATCTGTATATTTTTAATTGTAGTACATTGTTTAGTTAACTAGTACATTCTTATGTTTTATTATTATGAGTGTTTATTTTATCAAGGCTAATAGTACATTATTTTATAAGATGTACTACTTATATACAAAAACTAAGTGAAATGGTACTTTACATTGCTAGCAAGACAAGCTGTATATAGAATCCAATATTTGAATGTGTTACCAGCCCAGAGATGGTAATTTGATTTTACTTCTGATTAATATGCAGTTGATTTGTGCCCCTGTTTAGTCTAAGTCGCTTAAGTAATTTATGTTGCTTTTTTTGTTCTTTCCATTTTACCATCTGTTCATGAATGTTGTTATGGACGATTCCAGTTCTGATGAGATACTTGATACTACTACGTTGTACATACAGACTATAGCTGGGGCCATCGTGATTGGGATTATTCTCCATGTTGGAAATCATCTGGCTTGTGATTTCGTGAGACTGGAAGAGTCCTCCGCAGAAACGTACTCACTCTACCTTGGCGACGACTTTCATGTGCCCAAACCCACTTATGGTGATCTTGCCGCAGAATCAGGAGTGTAATTTAATGGCTGGACTGATTCAAGGACCATGTGAAGTCCGTCCAGTCAACAAGTTTAGCAAGGAAAATGAAGAGGTTGACCCTCTGGCTCAAGAAAGTGGCGATTATCCTGTTTTTCCTTGCAGGTATAGTTCACTTTGTAGTCTAAGCTAGTATTAATGGAACATGCATTGCAGTCCTATCTAAAAATGAAAAAGGAATATACTTTCTCTTTTTTCCATTGTCGGGTGTTATAGTTTGACTGACTTAAGAAATTGCGTCAACTTGACAAAGTAGGCTGCTTGTTATATTCTATTATCTAATGATTTATGTACTCAGGCACAATTCAACATTGTTGTTTGTTCAAGGTTATTCTATATAATGCTTTGTCTTCTCCTTTAAGTTTGTTCGAACTTTTTTGAGGTAGTGTGATCTTCTTTATTAGTTCACTGCATTTTTACAGTATTGTTCAAAGTAGTTATTACCATAGAAAAAAGTAGACCAACTCCGTTGCACTAGTCACTTGGAAAAGATCCACTTGTTGAACTAAAACTTGTATTTGTGCTCTCAGATGCCTAGCTTGTCTGCAACTAGTGGATTTGCTGATAAACTATTATTTGACATTGTCTCTCTAGTGGTGTATTGTATAATAGGATTATATCTGTTGACTCTAGTTACTTTTGATCTGGTCACACCATTCAATCTTGTTTTCTGCTAGAATGATAAAGGTGGAGCAATTGTTGAGTTGCATTTGACGTGTTATGCTAATTGAACACTTGGGTTTTCAGTGACTAAGTTTGGTAGTAGAAGTATAGATTTGGTGGTTGGAATGAAGAGAGAAGCACATTTGAACATTATTGAAATTGGCTGGACCGGTGAAAGAGATGAACGTACTGAAATATTGCATCAGCTGGCACTATTTTTTTTTTGAAAAAATAATATCAATGGGTGCAATTTGTATCGCCTCAATTGTCTTTTAAAGGAGGCGAGAGAAAAAAGTTGCTTCTGTAGTTTGGAATCAACGGGGGCGACAAAAAAAAGTTGCCACTGTAATACTGTATCGCTGTGGCTTAGTAGAAGATGAAGGGAGGCAACATGCTACAATTGCCTCTGTTGAGTGTAAGCAATGGGGCGAGTTTTGTTTGCCTCATTTGACCCCGATCAATGGAGGCAAGAAAAGTTGCCTCCAAAGGTTGAATCATTAGAGGCAGCGTACTATGTCGCCCCTGAATTCAACTGAGACAAATCTTTAAAGGCAAGATAGAGGCAATTAAAAAGTCGCCTCTAATAGGGGTGATCATTTGGATAATTCGGTTAACCGAAATCCAAATTGTAAAAAATAAATTGGATTTCGGTTATTTCGGTTAAAAACTGAATTATCCAAATTAAGACCAAAACCGAATTAACCATTATCCAAATTATCCGAAATCCAAATTTTTTTAAAAGTGAAATCCAAAATCCAAACTGAAATCCAAATTTTAGCTAGTTTGGATTTCAACTTACCAAAATTTAGGGTTTGTATTTGACTATTTGTCACTAAAGACTAGAATTAGAAAATAGAATATTTTTTTGTAAAGAAAATTTGGATAATTCGGTTAACCGAATTAGACAAAGTCAAAACCAAATCCAAACCAAATTATAATTAGGTTAATTCAGTTAACCGAAATTATCAATTCGGTTAGAAAATTCGGTTAAAAATCCAAAAAATAAAATCAATTAATTCAGTTTTTGGATAAATCCAAAATATCCAAACTGAATGCTCACCCCTAGCCTCTAATACCCTACCGAGGCAAGTTTTTGTTCAACAGAGACAATAAAAGTTGCCTCTATAGATCTTATATGTAGTAGTGATTTTAATGATATATTTGATAATATATTTATATTGAGGTAGTTTTCAATCACCTAGGCCTGTCATGACCTGCAAAACAAAAGTTCATATTATAAATCACTCATAATAAAGTCACCAATTGTACAATTGTTCTTAACATAGACCTCTTCTATGAATCCGTATATTTCAGTGACATCAAATTACGGAAAGGACGTTGTTATAATTGGATCTGTCATGACCTCCAAAACAAAAGTTCATATTATAAATCACTCAAAATAAAGTCACCAATTGTACAATTGTTCTTAACATAGACCTCTTCTATGAATTCGTATATTTCAGTCAGGGGTGGGTGTTCCCCCAACTCCTTCGGGTACATGCTTAAATTAATTTTAGTTTTTTTATTATATAATTTATTATGTTATTAGATATATTTTTTTATTTTTGATTTTTTTATGTTATTAGATATTTTTTCGTCCCCATAACATTTTGTAAAATATCATCATGATATCACTAAATTTTATATATTATCAATTTTATTTCAATTAACATGTAATATTTGTTCTAGAGTTATATTTAAAAAAATCATTTTTAGTCTATAGTAGATAAGAAAACTCTTAATATTCTTATTTTAGTAACATAGCTTAAAGTAAAACTGATTATTATGTCAGTCTTAGTAAGTATGTACCCCTACTATCCATAATGCAAGTGTTTTTAGTTTTGTATTACATATTTTACAAATTAAAATAATATTAGAATTACTCAAAATATTTTTTAGAAAAAAGCTATTAATTTAGAACTATTATTCTATATTATTGACATCAACTTACAATTTTGTATACCTGTTTTTTAAAACGATAAATAAAAAATGTAAAGCAAAATTTTTTATTTATTAATCTATATATTTCAAAGTGACATCAGATTAGGGAAAGGACGTTGTTATAATTGGAACTTTTATCAAATATTTAATTGTTTTATTTATTTGCTTAGCAGAAGATTTTTTATTCTTCGTTTCCTTGCATCACACCCAAAAAGTAATTCTAATCACTAGATTAGCTTATCAACAAAAAATTGACGGCTCAAAACTACAAACACAACAAAAGTAATAAGAACGTCTTATTTTATCAAATACAAAAAAATGTATGTGAATAAGACAACGTCTTACTAAAATGAACTTGTTAAAATATATAAAAGAGATACATCATGATAGGGAAAATTCACGAGATACCCCTGTTTTCTTTCGTAATTCACAATATATTTTTGTGTTTTTAGTAATTCAACTTTAAACATGCTTAAATGTTGTCCAAAATTGATGAAACTTTACATGGACGATGCGAAAGTGTTATATTTTGGTCCAATATCAAATTTGAAGTTTTTTAAGCTCACATGTGACCTGTGGGACCTAATGAACAGTCACATATTCATTGGGTTCCACAGATCACATGTGAGCCTAAAAAACTTCAAATTTGATATTGGACCAAAATATAACACTTTAGCACTGTCCATATAAAGTTTCATCAATTTTGGACAACATGTTTAAAGTTGAATTATGAAAATCACAGACGTATATTGTGAATTTTACCTAGATAAAATACAAATGCCGTGGAGGTTTGTAGCTAGTCGTGTACATCCATGTTAAAATAGCACTTATGTGGCATTGATGACAACACATATAGTGCACGTCAGTCAAGTATTCATTCATCCAAAAAGTATTCATGTTGCAACATGAACGTGTAATTGATTCAACTCTGATCACTACTAGAGAAATGATATATGAAAACAGTTTTTGTATTGTCAAAGTTTATACCAACACAAAGGAAAGTGTTATATTAAATCGCGTAGCGAGGTTCTATTATAACGCATATTCTAAGTATAGGTATAGATATAAAATGTGTGTTGTTATTGCTTGGAACGCTTTGCGAACACATCTTAAGTGTTGTCACTTGAACGTCTTCATTTCACTTCTGGCTACGCTCACGCAACACTCTGGCTACGCTCCCGCAACGCTCTAGTAACACTCTCACAACGCTCAAACAACAATTTCACAACACTTTACCAACACTCGCCCAACACTCTCATAACATTAACTTTCTAACGTATGAATTACTTAAAAAAAACTCAAGCAATCACGCAGCGGAAAACATTTAGGAACACTCAAGTAACAAGCAAGCACACATGCACGCAGAGACATTGAACACATGTTTGCAAACAAGGCACATCCATACGCTAGCGGCGTCAAGCACACAGCTTGACAAGCCTTAGGGCAATGAGGCACACAACCGACATGCCGGTTGGCCACTCGCCACCACAAGGATGAGAGTGGACTTATACCACCCTTAGCAGATAAGTTCTCCGGCCATCCCAAATCCCTTAACTTCGAACGTCAAGGTCAAAGGGGTTCCGCGCACCACTTGCAGCTCCTTCCCAAGTGCGCGGCCCAAGTACAAGTAACGCCAGTGCTCGGGCAACCACGAGGTTAACCCACACAGACAGTGCAAGCACCGATGACCGGAGGGTGAGGGCATTGGGCGAATACCATCACACTTATCTCCACCCTAATCCAGCTCATCCCTGTGAGAGCCACAAAGGCTCTAACGATGTGCCGCCCACACATCGGGGTAAGAATAACCAGGGACATACTGAGTTGATGCCGCCAGCTCTCGGCATCTGGGTAATAGGAGCTCGCACCGTAGTTCCAAAGCTCTATCCCCAATGGGCCTCTCAGCTACCTGCACACCTGCAAGTTAGCTTAAAGGGCGTATAATAGAGAGAGACCGAGTCATCGCAACGTAGGTACGAAAAGGGCTACTTCTTTTATTGATTGAGATACAAGGCCCGAAGGCTTACATTACATCGTTATATACAAGTACATTTTGGTTTTCAGGCTGCTTGCCTTTGTCCTTACAAAATTCGGACGTAACAAACCTCCCCCACCTAAGTCTTTGCCGTCCCCGGCAAAGATTCTAAGTACTTTTGTATCTCATCCCTAACTTGCCATAAATTTCCCTCTCGTTCCCACGTTGTGTCTTCCTTGGCCTCTCCCTTCCAATGAATCAGGAAGTTCGTTCGCTGGTTAGCTTTCCACCCTGCCCGCCGGTAGGCAAGTACTTCCTGGATACCCTTCTCGTACTGAACAGATATAGTCGGCGGGGCCCGAGCTTTACTCTCGTGTAAATTCTGTTCATCTTTTGTGTATGGTTTCAAGAAGCTAACGTGAAAGGTAGGGTGCATCCTTAACCTTTCTGGAAGGTCAAGACGGTATGCAGCATTGCCGATACGCTGAACGACTTCAAAGGGTCCATCAAAACGCTGGACAAGTCCCTTATGCAATGGTCGTCTGATCTTCTTCAAGATCTGCGGGGTAAGCTTAAGCATTACACGATCCCCAACTTTGAACTCCAATGGCCTTCGCCTAGCGTCGGCATTCTTTTTCATTCGGTTGGAGGAAAGTTCTAAATTCTCCTTTGCCATCCTGAACAATTCCTGCCGGTCGTGGACAAACTCATAGGCGGCTGGGCACTGCCCAGTTACAGCTTGCTTTGCAACCTCTGCGGGAGTTAAGGGCCTCCATATTCTTCTGTTGTCCATCCCGGCAGAAGCGGCTGCAAAGTTATTCTATTCTCGTGTGGTCAAATACTTCAGCCTTCCTCGAGATATTGTCAGCGATCGTGATACCCGATTCACCGGCAGGTTTTGGGTGACGTTGTTTGGACTAATGGGTTCTGAGTTGAAGTTCTCAACAGCTAACCATCCGCAGACGGATGGACAGACAGAGAGGATATATACGCTTCTAGAGGAATATCTTCGTCACTATGTTACAGCCTCCCAGAGGAATTGGCTGCATTTGTTGGACACGGCTCAGCTATGTTACAATATGCATAAGAACAGTGCCACAAAACAGAGTCCCTTCGAGTTAGTTATGGGCTGGCAGCCCTTAACTCCCGCAGAGGTTGCAAAGCAAGCTGCAACTGGGCAGTGCCCAGCCGCCTATGAGTTTGTCCGCGACCGGCAGAAATTGTTCAGGATGGCAAAGGAGAATTTAGAACTTGCCTCCAACCGAATGAAAAAGAATGGCGATGCTAGGCGAAGGCCATTGGAGTTCAAAGTTGGGGATCGTGTAATGCTTAAGCTTACCCCACAGATCTTGAAGAAGATCAGACGACCCTTGCATAAGGGACTTGTCCAGCGTTTTGATGGACCCTTTGAAGTCATTCAGCATATCGGCAATACTGCATACCGTCTTGACCTTCCAGAAAGGTTAAGGATGCACCCTACCTTTCACGTTAGCTTCTTGAAACCATACACAGAAGATGAACAGAATTTACACGAGAGTAAAGCTTGGGCCCCGCCGACTATATTTGTTCAGTACGAGAAGGGTATCCAGGAAGTACTTGCCCACCGGCGGGCAGGGTGGAAAGCTAACCAGTGAACAGAATACTTGATTCATTGGAAGGGAGAGGCCGAGGAAGACACAACGTGGGAACGAGAGGAAAATTTATGGCAAGTTAGGGATGAGATACAAAAGTACTTAGAATCTTTGTCGGGGACGGCAAAGACTTAGGTGGGGGAGGTTTGTTACGTCTGAATTTTGTAAGGCAAAGGCAAGCAACTTGAAAACCAAAATGTACTTGTATATAACGATGTAATGTAAGCCTTCGGGCCTTGTATCTCAATTAATAAAAGAAGTAGCCCTTTTCGTACCTGCGTTGCGATGACTCGGTCTCTCTCTGTTATACGCCCTTTAAGCTAACTTGCAGGTGTGCAGGTAGCTGAGGGGCCCCTGGGGATAGAGCTTTGGAACTACGGTAGAGCTCTAACTAGTACAAAGGCTATTTCGGGTGTAAAAGGTATTTCGGCGGTTCTAGAACCGCTGAAATGGAGACCGCCGAAATAGGGATGAGACCCTATCTCGGCGGTTGTACAACCACCGAGATAGAACACCTATGGTGGCGGTTCCTAGCTACAACCGCCGCCATAGGTGGTTGTTTTTTTAAAAAAAAAACACACCTATGGCGGCGGTTGTTAGCTAGGAACCGCCGCCATAGGTGATTTTCAAAAAAAAAACACACCTATGGCGGCGGTTCCTAGCTAACAACCGCCGCCATAGGTATTTTTTAAAAAAATAAAAAAAATTAGCTGCATCGTCTTCTTTCTCGGGAGCGAGATGCAACAGTTTTGCATCTCTGTAGAGGCGCAAACGCAAGAGAATGAACAGTGGCACAGAGCATGTAAGCTTCTTGTTCGCCTTGCAAAATCACCGTGAGTGTGAAGAGATTGTAGTGGCGCAGCCACTAGAAGAGAATAAAGAGACACAAACACAAAGAAGAGAATAAATAGGCGCAAAGCATGTATGTTTCTTGTTCTCCAAAAAGAAAAATATAAGTTTGAGTATATTACCGGATCCAGAATGAACTACTTCAGCCCCGTCTTCAATCTAGTGAGTGAGATGCAGCGGTTTCAGTGATTTGTCACTACATAGGCGTAGACACAAGAAGAGAATGAAGAGATGCGTAGACAAAACAAAGAGAATGAAAGGCGCGGAGCATGTATGTAGCTTGTTCTCCAATGAGAAAAAAGATAAGTTCGAGTATATTACCGGTTCTAGAATGAACTACTTCAACCCCGTTTTCAATCTGGTGAGCGAGATGCAGAGAGGAGCGTTTAGCAAGTACATTCGCCAGTTAGAGTTGCAAAATTACCGTGAGAGGAGAGAGATGAAGAGCAGTTGCGATATATATAATGAAATAAAGTCTATTTCGGCGGTTGTTATCTAGGAACTGCCGAAATAGACTGAAATTTTCCCGCGGTCCGAATTTTTTGAAAAAAAAACCCGGGAAAACGGGCTTCTGAAAATTTTATGTCTAAAAAAAGGCACCTATTTCGGCGGTTCCTAGCTAGGAACCGCCGAAATAGGCTGAAATTTTCCCGCGGTCCAAATTTTTTGAAAAAAAAAATCGGGAAAACAAGCTTCCGAAAATTTTATGTCTAAAAAAAGGCACCTATTTCGGTGGGAACCGCCGAAATAGGCTGAAATTTTCCCGCGGTCCGAATTTTTTGAAAAAAAAACCCGGGAAAATAGGCTTCCAAAAATTTTAGTTTAAAAAAAGGCACCTATTTCGACGGTTCCTGGCTAGGAACCGCCGAAATAGGCTGAAATTTTCCCGCCGACCGAATTTTTTGAAAAAAAAACGGGAAAATAGGCTTCCAAAAATTTTATGTCTAAAAAAAGCACCTATTTCGGCGGTTCCTAGCTAGGAACCGCCGAAATAGGGGTGCCGAAATAGGTGTTTTTTGTACTAGTGCTATTACCCAGATGCCGAGAGCTAGCGACATCAACTCAGTATGTCCCTGGTTATTCTTACCCGATGTGTGGGCGGCACATCGTTAGAGCCTTGGTGGCTCTCACAGGGATGAGTTGGATTAGGGTGGAGATAAGTGTGTTGATATTCGCCCGATGCCCTCACCCTCCGGTCATCGGTGCTTGCACTGTCTGTGTGGGTTAACCTCGTGGTTGCCCGAGCACTAGCGTTATTTGTACTTGGGCCGCGCACTTGGGAAGGAGCTGCAAGTGGTGCGCGGAACCCCTTTGACCTTGACGTTCGAAGTTAAGGGATTTGGGATGGCCGGAGAACTTATCTGCTAAGGGTGGTATAAGTCCACTCTCATCCTTGTGGTGGCGAGTGGCCAACCGGCATGTCGGTTGTGTGCCTCATTACCGGGCCCTTGGGTTAAATTACCCTAAGGCTTGTCAAGTTGTGTGCTTGACGCCGCTAGCGTATGGATGTGCCTTGTTTGCATACATGTGTTCAATGTCTCTACGTGCATGTGTACTTGCTTGTTTGAGTGTTCCTACATGTTTTCCGTTGCGTGATTGCTTGAGTTTTTTTTAAAGTAATTCATACGATTTATTTTAGTGCAACACCAATTTATACATCAACATTGATTCAACTCTGTACTAATAGCGCAAATTTAATGTATTATTGGAGCAAACAAATTAAATTTATATATTATGGTGCAGAATTAATATTTATAATTAGTTTAAATCAAACAAAAATGTATTATTACTCCAATCTTGATATGGTATAACTCAGTCATCTACCCTTATGAATCTTTCACCTTTAGAAGTCGTACCATCATACAATGGTGACGTATCTTTTGATATTTCAAAATATAATCATATAAATTATTAATAGAAACTATAGGTTTAACTAACATTTCTCATAAGCATACTATTGGTAAATTTCATAAATTAGAAAAATAAGTATGTACATTAATGATGGTCACGGTTCTAGATCCGCCGGTTCCGGTTCTGGGTATTGTGTATTCGGATTCGGAACCGGTCCTAGGCGGTTCCGGGGCGGTTCCGGTTCCGAAAATTATACTTGTTTCGGATTTGTTCAAAAAAACTTGTTCCGACCGGTTCCGAGGTGGTTCCGAGTGATTCCAGAAAGATTTGATCGGCTCAAATTTCTTCGTTTTAGCTCCGATTTGAGATCCGTTTACGCGCACAGGTTGCTCTTTTTGTCCTCAAGTTTATAATCTTAAATGTGTAAGAAACAAAGACTTAAATTTTTTTATTGAATTTACAAAAATTAAGGAACGAAAGTGAAGTTAATGTAATCATCATAAGTACAAAATCCGGAACTCAATTGAACTGATTTTGGTCTTTTCAAAGTGCTATAAATCAAAGAACTTCTTTTACTACCAGGGTGTGGTGGTTTAGTAGAAAAACCACTACCACTAGCAGAAGAAAGCTCATCCGGACGATATTTTGAAGTATACTCATCATGTAGCTTTTTCAAGGCTACATTAACCTTTTCTACATGTTGTTGAACATAACCATCAATGGATGGACCTCCTGAAACAATACTATAATAGTAATCAATCAATTTGTTAGACCATCCAATTGTTTTGTGGATCAATAACAGTTGCAATACAATAAATCAAAGAAAATTCATTGAAATAGTTAAACCACGTATACCGGATTGCTCACACATTTTTTTTATATTCATTTTTAATAACATGTGATTTCCTAATTTTTCTCATAACACTCCTAAGTAGTTCTAATGTAGCAGTCAAGTTAAATAAACCATTTTGGACACACAAATTTACAATATGTGCACAAAACGACATCGTTTAGCCTATTGACCAATGGCTAGTTTGACCGGTTCCAGGGCGGCTCCGGTTCCGGTTCTGCGGTTCTAAATCCAAGGGCGGTTCTTGACAGTTTCAAGCGGTTCTAGTTCCGGTTCCGGACCCGATTCGGTCCCGAATCCCAAAAATGTGTATTCGTATTCGCTTCGTTCGGCGACAGTTCCGGACCGATTCCGACCGGTTTCGATTTCGGTTCTACCCGACGGTTCCGGTTCTATTCGGAACCGATGGCCACCATTAATGTACATATAAACGAAACTTCAAAAGTATATATGTATCGCTACGCTCTCACAAATATATATGGCCTCTCACCATAAATCAAGATCCGTCATTAGAATTCGACAATAGGGATTCACACATGAGGTAATATGCCCAATAGAAAAACATTAGATAATAACTTCAAAAGATTGAAAGCAAATTTTATATTTATATATATGACGTGGTATCACGTGACAATAGTTATTTATATTTTGTTTTGTAAATTATGTAAAATTAATTATTTTAACTTCAACACTAATTTAGAAAATATTTCAACAATGTATGATTTTAAAATATTATGCTCTCTTACATGTCTATAAACATTGTTTATCTCGGAGATATCATCACACTTTTTCTCTTTTTTCTGTGTTACTCTCACTTAGTTCAAATTTAACTCAAAATAAAAACAAAATTTTTGTATCTAGCATCGATAATAAATCGACAGAATTGAATAATGAAGAACCGGGGAAACTCCTCGAAGTCGTAATCACATGTAAGTTATATAACCATCGATCTTTTCATTTTTTTACCGGTATATGATAGAATTTACCTATCTCATGTTGCTTCCATCTTCATCCAATTTCACACGGTCATTAGTTTCTGTTTATCCCTACGACGCTCAAGTTGATCTCTGTCTAAGTTGATTCATTATTATGAAGTTTTTTATTTGCACTATTGAAAAAACTCCAGCTTTGATAATGTAATTTTTTATGAAACTAAGTTTACATACCAAACTACCTCAGTCTACAAATTATACGGCTAAAAATTCTTTATCTACATTTCCCACATTGATAGATCTCTGCATTTGGGGCACCATTTGTCTTTTACTTTGTCATCCACCTATTTGTTGGAAATTCCAACATATATAGCATCATTCTTTGCTTGGCTAATCTGGATTGTTCGAGATTATTTTTGCCTCTCTGTAGATGCTAGAAATACTGATCATGTAGAGGATCATTGTATGTGTATTCCGTCATAGTACTTTAGGGTTGAATTCAAGACTCTATTCGAGAAATTCGGCTAATGATTTTCATTTGGAATCTACTACAATGATGAATATTAACATTATAAGTAATGATTTTATATTTTGATACCTATGTTATGAAATCCTAGATCCGCCTCTGCATGCCACCATCAACCAACCCACTAGACCTATGACTAATCGACTTGAAACTACTAAAGTTAAAAGACTCGGAATTTTCTTGCTTTGTTCTTTGTAATTTGTTGTAAAAAAAATCAAGATTCTACTAAAGATCTGCTAATTTAGATTTATAGTAGAAACATTTAAAATAACATAGAAACATTCAGACTAGTGTTGCATTTTTAGACCATCGAGATGTTAGCATTTGAATCAAGATTTAAAACGGCTCTCTCATCTCTCTTGCTTGTTCTCTACACATTCCTTTTGCTTATGCTCTTGCCATATATTTCCCTGTCATTCTTCACTTAGCCACAACTCACTAGTTTACCATCGAGTCTGCTATACCCTTCTCTTCCTCTTGGTCCCCACTTTTGATTTAGTTTTCTTTCTGCTAGTTTAACTACTTGATTGTATCTAATAAGTTATTTTATTGGTGGTTTATGGGTTGCATTTTTTTGCTTTCCCATGCTCAATTGCCTATATGATACCCTCACATGCTTTGTCTTTGCTGATCGGAACTAGCTTGTCATGGAAAAATTATTTTTGGTGATTGGGTCGGCCGAGAAGAGTATCCAGGAGTTCTTGTTACCAGTTGTTGCCAGTCCAATAAGAGGTGTTTTCGCTAGGTTTGGGTGGAAGGCAGGCAACATGCAACAACACTTTTGGGGATGCCAGGTCAGGGGCTTTGCATATCGGTGGTATGGGGTATTTTTGGACATAATAGGACCTACAATGGCGACAACGGTGAGGGTCCATATATATCTAAAGATCTTGCCGCTTAGTGCTATCGGTTGACGAGGTGTGGGTTGGAGGGAAGTTTGTTGCAGGTTCCCTCCCTGCTAGACCAAATATAGAAGTTGGTCCAGGACGACGGAATACTGCAACGCTGTTCAAGTTACAGTTGCACTTTTGATACAATTGGACCAACTCGAGTGCCGGTGCTAGTGTCTATCCCTGTCATGCTGGTATCATCACACCAATTCCCCTTAATTGCTGTTATGGTTTACAACTTGATGGTTATTTTGAAAGCTATGCAGGCAACTACTACCGCGGTGGTGGTCAATGTTTTGCTGATGAGATATATAGATCTCCATAGTTTGACAACACTCTTTGTCAGTCAATTAGTATATCCAGTTTCGTTAATGGTGTTTAGGCTTTACCTGTAGAACGGTTATGGGTGCTTGCTCCAGCCCATTTTGTTTTTATCACCATCTTATGAGCGGTTTTTATATCTTCTTTGTTAGTTTTGAAAATCGAAGTATGCCCTTAGGTGAAGTAGAATTTAACCTCCTGAAATTATGAGGTATCATGAAGAGACAGGATATGCTTTTACAGCTTCTATGCATATGCTCTTTAGGGTTGGGTTAGATTTCAAAAAAAGAAAGATTTAACATGGCTAACGACTTTGTTATCGTATTGTTAGACATCATATGTTCTCTTAAAAAAGAGCCAAAAAGAGAAAAGGGAAAGTGATGGAGGTGGCACTTTAGAGAGAGGGCGGAAATGTGGAAGACGTTACCAAAAAAAAAAAAATAGAAATCTAGATGTTTGTTGCTTGAAGCAATATGAAGATGAAGACTCCTTCATAGTACGGACAAGTCGAGCAAACACAAACGGTAAAAATCAGCGATAGAACTAAGCCAGCTAGCAAACCCCCTTCTATCTAATTCCAGCCTCCTTTCGATAAAATTTCCAAACAAGATAAGAAGTATGATTAGGAACGAAAGGCTTCCTTCTATTTCTATAGACTGTGAACGAAGAGGGATATTGCTGACAGAAAAATATAAGAACAGCCAGCTCTGCCCAAAGTTTCTTCCATGGATGCACTTTTTTAAGCATGCACCTGTGTATATTTTCCTAGTCCATGCTCTATGTTAAGTAAAACATCATCAAATCTTCCCACTTTTCTATGAAGCTGAGAAAAAAAAAGGAAGATTTACAACCAGCACCCATACCTTATCAGAACTCACCTCAGCTGAAAGACTCTATTTTCCCCTGTTTCCTTCATTTCACGTTGTCAAAGATGAGATAAATTTTGAAGACATATTTAGAAAGAAGCTGTTCTTTCTTGCTTTCGTTTTCTTGTCATTCAAAAGACCAAAGAGATTGTACATCTGGGGTATAATACAGGCCACCACCAACATTGGGTATCACCACCGATGGATTCCCAACACCTTCATTAGATCTATGCATTGCCAATCCATTCCTGCTCACAGCGATAAGAATACAAAAAACAAAAGAATCATCTCATCAATTAGGCAATGAAATAAACACACATACATGTATATAATGCATGTATAAAAGTGAGAAGCATTAAGTAGGGCAATCAATAAACAGCTATTATCCCTGACCAAAGGTCTTGGGTTCAAAACTCCCCACTACCGTATTGCGAGAAAGAATTATTTAGAACCTCAGTATCACTCTGAAGCTGAATTTTCAGCCACTTATAAAAAAAAACAATGACTCAACGTTTACACAGATAGATACTCTTCGCAATTAAAGCCTTACAGTAATACAAGTGCAGATAACATTTTGTGCAAGATTTGACACGGCGCATTTAGCCAGAAAAACAAAGGGGAAACAGTTTGAAAAGATAGAGAAAAGTCCGAGTCAGTGACTCTAATGTTTCAAAGGTTTAGTCCACTGTATTGTCAAGAAGAGACATAAATCCAAATCCACAGATGAATCCACCTTATCCAACTCATGATGCAACAGAAGCATGACAACATAAGCATAGTAGAAATTCCCAAGATTTTGTATGGTGATGTACAATTCTAGAGACCGCTCATGGCAGTAGAATATCAACAAAATGAAGGTGATAAGGCGCAAGGTATTAATACCAACCAATGCTCATTTATCTTATTCCAAGAATTGCAAGTGCAAAAAATATTCAAAACATTACTGATTCGTATAATCCCATTCAAAGCATAATCAGATCACATTAGGAACATCATCAAAGCTAATATAATTCACATGTTCACTCGAGCAATGGGACTTCCTCCAAAAAACACCCAGTCAGAACTTACAGACATGTAGCATCATCAATTTCCATGCTTTGTTATTTTAGGGTGACAGGCAAAATGCTCACTTGAGACAGCAGACCATGATAGCTCATATTTCAGGAGTAATTAATTTTTTCTAAGCAACTGAGCCACTTATAAAAACCATGAATCGAAGCAAACTATAGCACCATGATCAGAGTTAAATGAGGAATGACAAAAGTAAACACAATCAACACATCTTAGAATTCAGGTGCTTACTGGGACCAACAGCTGTCTCGGGACATGTCAAAGGAATGGTTCGTTGTACCTCGGACAGGATTCTTGTTAACAAGTTTCTGCGGAGAATGTTCCAAAGTAGGTTTGACAGGGATATGGTCTTCACCATCAGCAAATGGTTCGGGGAAGGATTTTTGCAACCATGGATCATCATTTGAACCAGAGTAGGTTTGACAATTATTATGAAGCGGATGAATTCCTGGAGCAGGGAGGCACTCATTGGCAAAAAGCGATGCCATTGTTTTCTGAGAAGCATGATTTGCATCTTCCTTGTGTTGTGTGCCCCAATTCAAGGGAGAGACCCAGTTAGTAGTTCGGTTTCCTATATAGCCTAGCCCATCCGGAATAATTGAAGAAGAATTCCACATTTGCCACATTCCTTTTTCACTCGTACTCTTAAATTCTTCAGAAGCGTAAGGATGGACACCTTGGGCCTTGGGACTACAAGGAACATGACCAAAATAATTCCGTCTTTCATCTGAAACTCTCAACTCTGAAATGGGGGATTCAACAGGAGATCGCCTACTTGTAACTAGAGGAACAGAAGTATTAACCAAAGGATCATGTGGGATAGACCCACTTCCCAGGTCTAGCTGAAAGTTATCGAGCGATTCAGAAACAGGCCCAAGCAATGATACAGGATCTGGTACATAGCAAGGATCCTCAAAAAGCTCAGGCTCTTCAGGAAACAAATCATGAGAACTTTCGCCAAGATGGGGAAAATTATCATTCTTTGCAACCAAACCTGAACTAACATTCATTGGCCCATTTGAAATAGTAGGTAGAGTAAACGGCAAGGAAAACCCAAAGTTAATTGGATTGTCGTAAGTAACAGGTGGTGGTGAATGAGGAAGTATCTGAGGGTTATTTACTTCTGGTTGAGATTTCATATTTGGTCTGCCTATCACATTAGTATTCAAAGCAGGGACTGCAGGTGATTTAGTGAACAATTGTTGCCACGATTTCGGTGCATTTTTCCGTTGAGGTTCTGGACCAGCCTGCTCGCCAAAAAACAAGTTGATTAATACAAATGCAGTTGAACTACCTCATAAAGAAAATCTCTAAATTAAAAAAAAAAAAAAAAAAAAAAAAAAAAAAACCCTATTTGCACGACTAAGAAGAAAAACAGATACTCGCAACACTATTCAAAATCAATTACATACTCCATAACCCTCCAAAATAAAACATACACCATAAAAAGGTACCATAACCAATTATAGGTGGACAAGCTAAAGTGTATTGTAAACTAAGAATACCAGATGAACATGATCAATGACCAAAAATAAGAATATCAATACTGATCTAGGACATGTGGCAATCAGATAAGTCAGAAAGCCTACCAGTGGCGTAGTCATCCTATCATCTCCTTTTGTTGGCAACTTTTCCTGCCTACGGTCAGCAGGACAAGACTCTTTTCTATTGACAGAAGATTGGAAATGATTTACAAGACCATAAGACTTGTCTTTTGAAATATGTGTGGGTGTCCTAGAAGTCTTGCCAAAAAGACTACCACCTGTTAATGCCTTTGACGAGGAAATGATAGTACCCCTCATGCGATCGAAGTATCTAGTACCAACATTTCCACGGCCATAGTTACCGACAGGACTACGCTTCCCATCATATGATTCAAAACCTTCACCCTTCACCAAGTCAGTCCCAGTTCTTTGACATTCCATCTGATCAGTTTCTATCTTCTTATCTGAATCCCGTTTCCATTCATATTCTCTTCCTGTCTTTTTTTCCATCATTTCTTCCACATCAGAGTTGCTTTTACTGGAAGACTTGTCCTTATCTTTTTTCCTCTCTTGGCGCCTTTTCTGAGCTTCCCTTTTATTCTCTTCTCTCTGGCAAGATCCTCTGGCACGATTTTCAGCCTCTAATTTCTCATCCCTTAGTCGTCTACGCTCTTCAACCATCCTTCCAACCTCCTCTCTCTGCTTCCTTTCTTCCTCCTCTAGAAGCTCTCTCTCTAATCTAGCTTGCCTCTTCTCTTCAGCTTTTCTTCGGGCCTTCTCACCCCTACTTTCCTGAGATTGCATACCATTTTCACCACTCTTAGGGAATATTCCCCTGTGATCTACATCTGATGATGTGTCTTCTCTTAAAGAACTAACCTTAAAAATCTTTCTCCAGATCCATCTAACACACTTTAAGAAAGAGATCATCCATAAGTGAGGCAAAAAACAAGCATGCGGATGCGAGTTCCCATCCAGACACTGCTCACTCCCCACAAAACGACCAGCACCACTCTTCCCTGACGCATAACAAGACCTCTCTGGGTATGATGCACTTACTACCCAACCTCCATGATCAAGCCAGTCATGACTAATCGAACTGTTACCGGACCAGACCTTCCCATTTAGAATCTTCCCACCCTTACCAATCAACTCTTTGATGATGCCCGAATTTGAAATTCCCAATCCAGGTGGTATAGGCAAATCCAGAACTGGTCTCTTGGATATATGCCCACAGTATGAACACATAAACCTCCCCCCGCTAGGATTCTGATGCGGGTAAGGTGTGAAGCAGTTTCTGCACCTCTTCGTAGCAGTCTTCCTTAGTTTCTGTAGTTCCAAGGCCTCAAACCTCTTTCTTTCCCTCAACTGAGCATTTCTACGAACTCTCCAAGCAGATAGACAGGGCATTAAATACTGATACCAGACCAGAGTTACCAACAACACGAAAACACAAGCCAGTCTTGGACCTGTGATTTCAAACCTGTAAGGTGGGGGTAACATCTGGGACAAAGCCCACAGCCCTATGAGCGGAATGACTAGCCAAGGTAACATGGTAGCAACCCGGCGGGACCATTTCTGCATGACACAGAGTATACACATTTTCCTTACGACCCACAACTATCTTCCCTATATCCAACGAGGTCAAACAATCCAAAACCCTGCCCGCCTCTCCACAAAAGCCGTAAATTTGAATTTCTAACCAGCAAACCACTTTCCTTAACCCCGAATAATGGCTTCTAACTGGCCACCTCGAATCACTGTTCGAAGAGTATCAAAACCCTAATCCGAAACCCACAATACACAAAAAACAGCTGGCGTACATTAACCGGAAGAAAAAAGAACACCTAATAAATCCTGCATTTCACAAACCAAACCCTAAATTGGTTACGAGAATGCAAATTATGTTAGAGTTTTGTCAAAAAACTCGACATTCGAGCTCATATTTCTCCGAGTTTCGTGAGAGATGAATGAAAACCAGGAGACGGAGAACGGAAACGCCGAGGGAGAGAGAGAGAGAGAGAGACAGACAGAGAATGTCACTATATTGAGAGACTTACGATTGGTGGACCATTGATGAATTGAGATTAACCAAAGGCTTTTGTTCAAGTCGGCACATAGGTGACGCTGTTGGATTCGGCTTAGAGAGCGTCGTTTGCTCGTTCATCAAGAGTCCTCCGTTCTCATCCGGGAAGAAATACCATTTGATGAGAGAGAAAGCTGAAATTAAAGAAAAATCAGCTAAGATAACTACAAGTAAAAGAATGGCATAGTAAGAGGAAATGTAGAAGATAAAATTACCTTTTATTCACGCCGAGTGTTTTTCGATCTGTCGGACTTTTTTTCCATTTCATTTATTGAAATCTTTATTACTTCAAAAAAAAATCTTTATGTAATAGGATGTATTATTTGGGAGTTTAATTCATGTTTTTTAATGACTATTATATTATCGTCCTACAATGTTCGATTGCTTTGATTGGTAAAAGAATTTTATTTGGATTCCGGAGCTGGTACAATGGTTTACACAGGAGTGTTTTTTATGAAACAAAGTTGGAAAAGGAAAATAAACTAATAAATAAGCACATAAAAGTGCATGAGAATATATTTTTATTATTTGGAAGTAAATTGGAATAATTAGCAATTCAATTAGTGTTAGATTATAAGACAACATCATTAATGTTAGTGATTCAAAATACAAATAAATTTTTATTGTATTTAATTATATGAAGTTAATATAGACGAACCATAATTAAAACCCAATTTCTTGGCTACAACCACATGTAGGTATAGATAGCTACATACATGTACTTTCAGTCATTGAAAATTGTACATTTGATCATTTAAAACTGTACTGATGTATATGTGCATGTATACAGTGAATTGTGATATTTCTGAATTTGTACAAAAGGTATATACTAATTTTATAAACTGTACAACAAACTTATAAAACATGTACGGTTACTCTATACAAACTGTACCATAAAAAATGTAGCCAAAGATGGCTACATATAGTTGTAGTTAAGACTCATTGTAATTAAAAAATAATTATTTAAACTCTAGCTACAAAGTTATAGTTAAAAATTAAATTATCCAAAAGTCATGCTTTCTGTGAGAAAAACTTTACTTGATCAAATATGGTAGTAGTAATCAGACTTAGTAACTATAGTAGTCTATAGTCGATAATATTTAAGGTTCTATCCACATTATGCAATAGTACACATTTATACATATATATGATATATGCATAAAAGTGTGTGGGTTAATACTAATAAATTATGTATTATAGTTAAACATATCTGTATTTCTATTTTATCTATTATGTTTGATTTTATTAAGTTTACACTTAATTTTATTCATAAACTAAATTAAATTTGTAACATATACACTAGTAGAAAAAATGTTTTTAATGACGGCGTTTAAATCACGGTTAAGTGGAAAACCGTGGTTTAAAGTTTATAAACCACGGTTTTAATAGAAACCGTCGTTTAAGGTGCATTCCAGAGCGCATATACCACGGTTTTTCCGGAACCGTCGTATATAGGTTAGTTATATACCACGGTTTTCAGGGGAACCGTGGTATATAGTACATGCTGGAGTGAATATACCACGGTTCTTCAAGAACCGTCGTATATAAGGTACCTATATACCACGGTTCCTAGGCAACCGTCATTTATATTGCACATCTTGCTATATTAAACCACGGTTTTTTGATCAACCGTGGTATATAATCTAGGCGGGAATTTTAATATTCGGCCGAAATTTAACGCGGCGCTTTCTCTCTATTCTCATATATGTCGATGCACTCTTCTTCTTCATTCTCTTCACGGTAATTTTGGAACCCAAACCGACGAGCTCTGCAACTCTTCTTCATTCTCTTCAACCTCATGATAATTTTGGAACCCAAACCGACGAACATGCTCTGCAACTATTCTTCATTCTCTTCAACTAGCTCACGGTCATTTTTGCAATCCTAAACCGCGAACAAGGAACATGCTCTTCCTCACTCATTCTCTTGTTTTTCGGTAATTTTTGCAGCTTACACTTGCGAACAAGGAACATGCTCGTCCTCACTCACTCATTCTCACTGTAATTTTCGCAACATAACCGGCGAACAAGGTACATGACCTACGCCTCCGTTCTTCATTCTCTTCAAATTCACGGTAATTTTGCAACCCACCGCGAACAAGGAACATACTACGCCATTCTTCACTCATTATTTTGCAACCATAAATCGCAAACAAGGAACACACATGTTCTAGCCTCTCATTCTCTTCTGTGCTGTGTTTGATATCTGCGAAGCGGCGCTTCTGAATCGCCGGTGATTTTAAAAAAATTTCATAAACTATAAACCACGGTTATATGTATAACCGTGGTTTATTCGTTGATTTTATAGATAATAAACCACGGTTTTGACCTTTAACCGTCATATAAAAGGGCTTTATACCACGGTTCTCTCCTTAACCGTCGTTTAAAATCGTTGGGGACCGCGTCCAAAAACGGTCTTAAACGGCGGTTAAGGAGAGAACCGTGGTATATAGTCTACTTTTATACCACGGTTATCAACCGTGGTATATAGACAATTTTCTATATGCGACGGGAGCATAAACCACGGTTCCTAACCGTGGTATATAAGCAAAATAACCGTGGTTTAAAACATTTTTTCCACTAGTGATATTTTCTCATATAAGAAATTAATATAATTATTTTATTTAATATTAAATATTAAAGCAAGTAGCAATGGTGGAACCGATATCAAAAACAAGACCAAACATAGGCAAACGTGAACCTCTACAAACACGTTATGCCGTGTTTTTTTTTTCCACTTTACCTTTTGAAATCCTTTTTCCACTATATATATATATATATATATATGGGAGTTTAATTTACGTTTTATTTAATGATGATTATACTAACATTCTACAATGATCGGATATTGCATGCTTTGATTGGCAAAAGGGATTTACCTAGATTTTGGAGAGGGTACTGGAGTGTTTTTTTTTTTTTTTGAAACAAGGTTGAAAGGGAAATAAAAATAAAAGATATAGAAATATGCATGAAATTATGGATTTATTAATTTGAAGAAAAACGGAGTAGTGAGGAATCCATAGACAACATCATAGACCAGGGTGGTGTAAGACGCCATGAAAAACAGCTAATTTATTAATCACATGAAGTTAACATAAAAATATCTGAATTAAAATAATTTAAAAAATACCGAGTTAAAATAAATTACTCAAACTTATTAGCTACATGCTATAATTGAAAATAAATCCTTTGGAAATCAATCTTTATTGAAAAAAAAAAAACCTTACTTATCAAATTTGGTAGTAAGAATGTTGTATCAAATTAGCCGCGGTGGGAAGTAGCCATGATAGTCTATCTTCAAATAGGTGCTGCTTTTATCTGTTATATGAATAATATTTTATATTTCTATCTACATTAAACATTAGTACATATACCTCACATTAATTAGGTTAGAAATTAGCAACTAAAAGAAACTCTATAGGTTTTATTTATTGGGTTGCTATTCGCAGTACAAAATTACTAATCACCGCAGTACAAAATTTTTTTAAATCATATTAACGTTGTAAACATGTAGTGACATCGTGTCATAAATTTTGTTTTTCAAAAAATGATATTTGAAAGTAATTTAACCCAAGAAGTTTGTACTTGATTAGTAGCGATTTTTGCTAGTTATTTTTTTGTTGTAATCAATACTGAAATCTTTTTTTTTCAAAAATAAAAGTGTTGCAGTTGTTATTTATGTGTTTACACTATTAATATGATTTAAAATTAATTTGTACTACGAATAGCAAAAACTTTACTATTTGCAGTACAATTTTTTTTTACCAAACTTAGTTGAATAAGTTGAATTGTTATGGGGAGACACTTTTTTCTTCAGTTCTCGTGACATAAACATTAGGTTTGTTCCGCTTGGTAGATGTTAGATAGTTATTCACTTTCAATTTTGTGATTCATAGGGTTTGAATTCTAGGACTTTTGTTAGGAATTTCTACATTTTGATATATTTCAGTTCTCAAGACATAAACATTAGGTTTGTTCCGCTTAGTAGATGTTAGATAGTTATTCACTTTCAATTCTGTGATTCATAGGGTTTAAAATAGATACTAAGAAAGAAAAAATGAATGTTTCTCGTTTATATACCCGATGCTGGTTGATAGTGATGATCCAGGGAATCTTCAAGTTGATCAAATATCTGTTGGTGATCCATCTAGCACTTCTGGTGTTCAAGGCAGTTTACCTGGAATTATGGAGGGTAATAGCTTGATGTAGGTGGTTGAGTCTCGTGAGCTGCTAGCAGTCCCTGTCCATTGAAGAAACTTCTTCCCATTAAGTTAGCCTAACATTTGTAATGGATCTTAACCGTCTCTCCTTCCACTATTTTAATACCGTATTACTTAAGAGGAATACTGAGAATAAGTACTTACATTCGTGCTGTCCATTGAAGAAACCGGTGAAGATCCATTGAAAAAATTTGCAAGAGTTCCTCTTGAATTTTCCCTAACTCATCCTTGAGGAGTTCTAGTGTTCGGTGTTTCTATATCTACAATGCATAGCCAAAAAGAAACTAGTTGCAAAATTGATTCCGAAGAATTCATAAAAGGCCATAGTTAGATACCCAAAAGGGGACTCATAAATGAGTCCCGTAGCATAATAGTCACAAAGGTTCTAAAAAGATAGTAGGGCGGAATATAAAGTACTACAATGCGAAAGTAAATGAAATTCTAGGAAATTTTTGGCATAGTCTCCCCTGTTTTTCTTCTCTCCCTCGGTTCTAAGAACCTTCACAAAATCAACTAGAAGGTCATCAATAAGATCACCAGCAATTTCAGCAATAATTTCACCATCACCAAGTCCACTAGAAAATAACTACATACATACAGTATCTTAAAACAACAAAAACATAAAACCCTAAACTATGGCGCGTCATACTGGTGATAGTACGAATCCCATATAGATAAGGTACTAAAGATCTCATTTATCCCCTGTTCAGTTTGCCTCTGTTCCTCGTCCGGCATCTCCTCACGGTAGTAATGCCAGTCCCAACTATGATTCCCAGGAAAGTAAGGTCTACCAACCTCAGTTTCCTTACTCATGAGCTGTAGCATAATATGATAAAGTTAGCCTAGCATTCATAAAATGCTATAATCAACTGAAATTATACAAAGGAAGAGATCAACTTACTAAGGCGGGATCCGGCCGATGAACGAAGGTGTTTTCGTACATGTTAGGAATCATGATCTTTGGATGGGTGTGTTTGACGTACCAATCCAAATAATCTCTGTCACATGCATGCAGGGCCACTCGTGTCTTAGTGAACCCCGGAGCAGGACCACACTCACGTGTGGTGTCCCACACACTATACATGGGGGGTACACACATCTGTAGGGGGTTCCCTTTCTCCCTCTTTTTTCGGATCTAATGTTCGGTCTAATAGGGGGAGGTGTGATGCATTGAACGTACCCGAATTGGCAAAGACAACACTCCGGCATATATGGCTCATTCACGGTCATGTACTGCAAGGTACCCCTGTACGAAGAGCGATCAATGTTCTCATTCACCTTCTCGCGACCATAGGGCAACCAATCAATCTACATTGGATCACAGGGAAACGTAAGCATCAATAATAAACAATAATGTAAATAATACAAATTGAAATTGTTGTACCACTTACATTTCTTGCTGTCAGAGCATCTAGATGCTTGCGGTAGTTCTCCAGTGAATCTTTATTTTTCTACTGGGAGGTAGACCTGACCCATCTCATAGCCCACGGTCTATCATCCCCATCACGCCAGTCAGCACTAACTGCTGGTCTAAGAGTGGGGAAGTACTTATATATCCAGCATTACATAAATTTAAAAAAGAAATTATTCCAACTATTAATGTGAATTCATGAAAATTTATTACACATTGTTGTACATTAAAACACTTACCTCGAGAAGGGTCAAAGAGCCAGCAATGCTATTACAGTCAGCACGAGATGCTATCCCTAGCTGGCGATACAACCATGCAAGAGTACCTGCTCCCCATGCGTACCTCTTTAGCTTCGTATGTGTACTCATGGGAGTGACTAACCAGAACGGTAGAGGACTTATGCGTGAATGCCCCTTGTTAGCAAAGATGGTAGTAGCGAGAGCATAGTAGAGCCAACCGCACGCCTACTTCATAGGTACTAGAGCTGATCAAAACTGACCCGACCCGGTGGCCCAACCCGGCCCGACCCGGATATAAAGCCCGAAAAGCCCTTCCAGAAAAAATTTTGGGCGGGTTTGGACAACAAATCAGGCCCGAATGAAAAACCAGGCCGGGTTTCGGCAAAATTTTAGGCCCGTAACTATGCCCGGCCCGGCCCGGTTTATTATTATATATATATTCATAAATATAATATAATACTCCCCTTGGTTTCAGTATATGATTTGTTAGATTCTTTCACTAGTTTCAAAATAAAAGATGTTCTACCCTTTTTTGTGATCTGCTTTCTAATTCTACCCTCCAATCTTTTATTTTACAACTCTAATTTTCAAATTATTTCAATTCTTAATGCAAAAAATAAGGGTAAAATAGTCTAAACTTTTCCTCTTTAATTCTTATGCCTAGAGTTAGAAAATTAAGTACTGAAAATGGAAGGAAGTATATATTTAAATTAATTTTATATAATACCTTGTATTATTTATTTAAATTATATATAATATCTATTAATATTACGCGCAATATATATTCATATTATACTTAATATATATTAATTATATATAGTATATATATTTTTTCAAAAAAACTAACAATATTATAAAAAAAATTATAAAACCGGGCTAGACGGGTCGGGCTATGGCAAAGATTAAAATAAGCCCGGGCCTAGCCCGGCCCAGCCCGAAAAATTTAAAAACGGGCTTGGACAAAAATATAGGCCCGTTCGGGCCTAGAATTCAATGTCGGCCCGGCTCGCCCGCCCATTTGATCAGCTCTAATAGGTACCCTCGAGCCGGTCGAACACCACTTTATAAGTGGACATGTTTGAATAGCACCAGTATGCCACATGAATTCCGTCATCTGGTCAACGCCGTCCAGAAAATCTAACAACGTAGCCATCGTCTCCTTAAGCTCACTGTTTGACGGATTCCCCACAACCGGACGACCAACGATTGGGATCCTCAGTATCTGTCACACATCATGAAGTGTGATCGTCATCTCTCCAATAGGCATGTGGAAAGAATTGGTGTCCGACTGCCACCTCTCCACAAAGGCCGAGATCAATGACATGTTGTTGAAACCCTATGTGACATCTAGCAGATGATCCAACGCTGAGTGCTTAATCATATTCCTTGCCCTTTTGCAAGCAACCCTGCTAAACGGCCAATTCGTGATTATAGGGTTTTAGGGTTTAAATCCCAAAACACCCCGGTCCTAGACAATTACCATAAATTTTACACACGCATGAAGAAATAATTAATTCTACT
The DNA here is from genome assembly GCA_023374045.1 of Limonium bicolor. Classification (NCBI taxonomy): domain Eukaryota; kingdom Viridiplantae; phylum Streptophyta; class Magnoliopsida; order Caryophyllales; family Plumbaginaceae; genus Limonium; species Limonium bicolor. Next base: position 65,929,630 of record CM041777.1, on the reverse strand, counting down.
TGCCAAACTGAAAGATAAGATAGTATATACCTTAGTCATTTACTAGGTCAATGGCGACATGCCCCCCGAAGCTGGTGATGACACTAGTAAGTAGTGGACCACCGGGTACTAGCACTTCATTAAGCCTCCTGAAAGCGGGAATAACGGGCTCCATAGCGAGAGCAGCTTCCTCATCAGTCACACTCTCATGATCAGGGTTGTCCTCGTCTACGCCCTCATCCTCAAATGTCTCCTCAACTTCCTCCTTATCTATGTCCATGTCAACGGGTGCTGTAACATCCGGAGGGGTCCGGGGGTCATGATAGCTGCACCCAGCAGAAGTCTGTGCCTCCGCATGCTCCACACGGTGGTCATGTTAGCTACCACCAGTAGAAGTCTGTGCCTCCACATGCCCTACATGGTGGCTACTCTGACCCTCTATATTGTAACTAGAGCTACGAAGCTCGGCCAGATCAGCAGATGACCAACCACCTGTAGAGGATGAAGCTTCAATCATCTTTCTCCTAGGTATGAGTGCGACTGGGTGGGAATCATGGAATGACTGGGTAAAGGATGGGTCCATGATGGGCTGCTGTTGTGGGTGATATGATGAGTGATGAGGCGGTTCAACATGATCCTGTTATGGCTGAACTGATGAGTGTCGTGCAGGCTCAACATGACCCTGCTGTGGCTGGAAAGACGAGTGTCGTGGAGGATCAACTCCGACACCGCGCTAATGACGGAACGAAGCAGTCATTGGCTGCTCCACACATCTGTCCTTCTTCTTTTTCTTCTTTTGTAGACGTTCATCAGAGCATTCTTTAACCTATCCATCACTACACAAGTTGAAGCAACCCAGTTAAGATGAGATACACAAGTAAGTAATAATAAATCAATAGAACAATCATAATCAACAAGTTAACCAACCAAGTGATGAATCAACACCCAAAAACTTATCAGAACACACACTTACATGAGCAACAGAAAACCAAACGACGGTTAATTTGTCTTAGGTAATTGTCTTACACTTAAACCAACAGATAACATAACATCATCTCTAAGAAAACACAAAAAACAGACCATATAATCTCACACAAATCGGCCACAACAACGAACAAAGAATAATTTTATGTATTTACATCCTTATGTACACCTTCCACATCTTAGTTTGTCTTGGTTTTTTCAACCGTAGTTCCCTCTTTCCTAACCAAACTAATCTTATATTTTTAGTCTAATTACAGCCTAGTCCCACAATTTAAATTTCTCCATGTGTTGTAATCTTTCATCACCCAAGGTTTGCTTAATTTATCATATTAGCCTATAAGTTCTCTTAGGTAATTGTCTTACACTTAAACTTTCTAACTACTTCCAATCACTTAGATATTTTTTTCCTAAGTCCCCAAAGATGATTTAATTACCTAATTGATCCTAATTTTCAGCCTATTACAGCTTATACCCCTAAATTTCCCCAAAATTATAGTATAGCCCCAAAACTTTCCAAACTCATCATTGTAATCCTTAACTCTTATCTAACTTAGCCAAAACTTATAATATAACATAATCATATTTAGGTCAATATTATCTCTAAATTACAGAAGACTTTTGGACCTTTACCAACCATACCCCAAACTTTAAGAAAATGACCTTGTTCCCACTTGTTTTACTACACTTGTTACTTAGTCACTCAAACTTTATTTTAAATGACCCAAAACTTGTAAAATAAGTTTATAAGTATATTTAGGTCATTATGAATCAATTTATATAGCAATTACACCCTAGTTCCCTCATTTTACTCTTTAACCCCAAAATTTCACAAACTTGTCATTTAAGTACTTAAACCTTATTTTAACTTACTCAAACTTATAATATAAGTTCATAAACATAAATATATCATTATAAACCATTTTATACAGAAAAATTTTGGCCCTATACATAACTAACCCTTTAGTTTTTAAAAATTGCATTTTAGCCCCTTTTTACTTATCCTTTTGTACCTATAAGCTCTTTAACTCATTCTAATGCTTTTACTTTGTTCTAAACACATTATAAAGTTAAAATACAGTAAATAAAACAGTAGGGATTCGGTCTTAATTGTTACAACACCAAAACACCATTAAAATGACATTAAACACTAACTTAAGAAGTTTACCTCCTAATGCACAAAAGTTGATTTTTCAAGAGGCTTGTAGCTTGAAGTTTTCCTTGCTCGTCGGCCCTATTTACAGAGGGATTTCACTTTGATTAATGATACAAATTTGAAGCTTAACCAACTCTTTAATTTCAAGGTTTAGTTTAGAGTTTTTGCCTTTACAAAGATGGACTAATCCACACTTGTTTCCCTTGTTTTTCTTGGCAGTTTCAAGGGGTTCCCAAGCTCCAATTTCCTGCCATAATACAAGAAAAAAGAAAGTTCAAAAAATAGAACTAGAACTTAGTAAAATGACTAGGTCATTTATGATTTTTATAATTATTCTATATAATTGTAACTCTTGACTTTATAATTGTCATTCTCTTATTTAATATTTTAGTTGTTTTATTAGCACTTATTAAATTTAATATTTCATGATTTATAATTATTTTAATAAATATAAAAAAGATTTATTGTAAAAAAAATAGCTCTCGCCCCAACAGACGGGGTGAGTTTGGACAACTAGTGTCCGCCGCCACGGGTAGTTATCTCCGGTCGTGTCTTCATCAGAGGCGAGCTGGGCGACGTCGCCTTTTCAGCCAAGGCGAGCAACATCAACTCGCCTTTGTTGACGCGGTGAGCCAGAGCAGGTCATGTCATCAGAGGAGGTGAGCTGGGCGAGTTCGCCTTTGTTGGCGCAGTGAGCCAGCACAGGTCGTGTCATCAGAGGAGGTGAGCTGGGCAAGTTCACCTTTGTCGGCACGGTGAGCCGGCACAGGTCGTGTCTTCATCAGAGGCGAGCAGGCCTCAAACGTGTCCAAGGAGGAGGCGACTCCATTGTTGGAGTTTCAAGCTTTTTTCCAGATTTTTTTGTAGATCTAGGCTAGTTTAATGTGTGTTTCTAAATTCTAACAACATATTTGAAATCACCACATCAAGATCTATAACTTGCAAAAAAAAAATTGAAAAACTCACCGGAAAATTTTTCCGGCGGTGGCTCCGGTGATCAGGAAGAGAGGATTCCAGCGAGGTAATTTGGAGGAGAGATGGTGCGTGCGTGAGAAATGAAGAAACCGGACACGCCCTGTGTAACACCCCCAAACACTGGCCTAGGAGTTAGGGGTATTACACGCCGCGTATTATTACTTAATAACGCAAGGCTCTAACTATCGCACACAAATAACCAGAACAAAGGCCCAAAACGAAATACTTGTATAAATACATACAGCGTAACAATGTAGCAGGGTACTCTCAGATAGAGCTGTCAAAATTTGACCCAACCTGAAAACCCGTCCGTTTTATCCGAACCTGAAACCCGATCAAAACCCGAAAATATTTAAATATAATAAACCCGAAACCCGATTGGGTATAACCCGAACCCGAAATGACCCGAAAATTTATAACCCGAAACTGACCCGAACCCGAAATGACTCGAAATAATAGTAATTAAAAATTAGCCAAACTCGAATAACATGAAATAATAATGATCATAAATTGTCCCAAACCTGAATGACCCAAATATATATGACAATAAACACGATTCAAACTTAGTATATCCGAATAAAATTCAGAATAGGCATTGTATTGAAAGTTCTGTAATCTATATCTAGTATATTCTTATAGAAAATTTGGTATATATTTATATTATAATTTTTTCAAAAAATATTAACTATGACCCGAAATAGCCGAAACCCGATTCTATCTGACACTATTACAACCCGAACCCGAAATGACCCGAACCCGAATGACCCGAACCCGAAATGACCCGAAAGTTTAATGACCCGAACGGGTATTGACCCGAAAAGATATGACCCAAAACCCGAACGGATAACCCGTTTGACAGGCCTACTCTCAGACCCAAATACAAAACAAAGATCAAAGCGTGATTACCAAATATTACTCAGGCCCATAGGCTACAAAGCTAAACATAAATGTCTTAAACATTAGTAAAAAGAAAACAGAACTCTAGAAGCTGAACTGGTGATCCTCGCTGATCAATCTGCAATGTTAGTAAGAGCAGGGGAATGAGCATCCAACTATGCCCAGTAGATGACCAACATCATCAACCAGTATGCTCAAAACATTTAACAAAGTGTTACCAAATCAGAAATTGACAGAGGAAGTCACTTTCCAAAACAGAAAGCAGAAGCAGAAGTCTCAAGCACCGCAGAACTAAACAGAGCTCAAAGCAAACAGAGTCAGAAACAGAGTGGGACACTAGTCAATCAAAGCATGCAGACAGAATGGATACAATTCATGAACAGAACGAGGAAACATCACTCGTGAGCAAAACAGGTGGGAACCTGTGAACAGAACGGGGATACCACCAGTGAAACAGAAGGACGTCCTACGCAGCGTGCTGCGAGATAGCTAAACTAGCCATCCACGGCTCAGATATAGAGATAACTAGGTCCCAAAACAGAAGCTTAAATACAGTTAAGCATATGTGCATCACATGCACCACAAAGCGTATAAATAGCTTGGAAATTAGAAGGGGAATCCAACCCCGCAAACGGAATTCAAAATGGAGCTCAAATGAGCAAGTCAGGGTGAAAACAGAGTCATGTCCGAACTTATGTCCGGACATCAATGTTCGGACGCAAGTCGAGACTCAAAGGCCAAAATCAGCCGAATGTCCGAACATGTGTCCGAATGTCAAAGTTCGGACACATGTCGAACTTAAAACAGAGGCAAAGACAGAAGGGTGTTTGAACATCAAAGCTTGGACGGATGTTCGGACGTTTTTCGGAAATCAGATACGCGCAATGTCCGGACATGTGTCCGAGTGTCAAAGTTCGGACACATGTCGAACCAAAATCAGAAGAAGCAGCAAAGGGTGTCTGAACTTCTGTCCGGACTTACAAGTTCGGACACCATTCGAAACTTGTAAGTCGGACTCGTCCTCGCACCCCGTCCGAACATCAAAGCTCGGATAGAAGTTTGGACACGATTTAAAACTCAGAAAAACAATACAAAAACAGGGTCTGTCCGAACATCAAACCTCGGACAGACGTTCAGACATGTCAAAAAAGCAGTTTTCCATAAACGAATTACACACCAGCCAGAGGCTCAAACACATTCAAAACAGCAGCAATTACAAAAAACAACATTGGGGGTTTGTAGACATTAAAACAGCGATGAACAGATAAATTCACAAACACAACACAGAGACAATCCGTAAACTAGAATCCAGAATCTGAAACTCCCTAAGGCCGAACACACTAGCCGAATCCGAAAGCCACCTACCTCGTTAATCAGTAGAAGACTAATCCGAAATCTGATGCAGAATACGCAACCAACGCCGTCACAGCAATGCAGACCAAATGCAGTTCCAAAACACTGAACAACTCAACCGTAGAGACAAACCGAATTCAGAACACGGAACCCTCAAATTAGAAAATGGCCCTCGCAACGAAACCACAAATAATACCTGAATTCAACCATGAAATCGCAGAGAACGCCAACTGAAGCAGAATCGGCGAGGGAACGGGACCAAAATCTGATTCCTAATAAGATTACAGAGGGAGAATTAAGACAAGGGAACATCCCAAATTCAGAATCGAAAGGAACGAACCGGTATTGTTACCTTTACCTGAACCGGAACTCGTAACAGAGAAGGATCCACAGCAGAACTCGGATGTGGAATCACAATCAGCAGAATTTGAGAGGTTGAACAGAATGTAACTTTTGAGAGAGCAGAGAAAAGAGGAGCGTAATGACGGTTTTCAAAACTGAGTAGAAATAGATGAGTGGAAAAGAACGTGATCAAGAAGTGGGATGATTAAGGAAATTAAGAGAAAAATAAATTAAGAGAAGATAATTCTCACCAGGAAATCAAATGGAAGGGGAGAAAGACCCTTCTACCCTTGTATTTAATCAAAAGGACTCCCATGTCCTGAAGGATGATAAGTGTGAAACATATAGGCTTTTTAGGGTCTAATTACCTTCTACTCTATAACAATTCAGGCAATGTTTCCCACTTATTATGTGTTTTTCCTAAGATTGATGTTTTGATATGAACTGATGCATTTTATATGTTAAATATAGGAAAAACCCAGGGCAATGAAGATTTTACGACATAAGGATTACAACGCAACAAACGGGGAACAAATCAGGAAAAAGAGGCAAAACTTGGCCACGCCCGGCCAACCTCAGCCGGACGCAAATCCAGACGTCCATCAAAGGACACGTCCGGATCCGGACGCAAGCCGGACGTAACCCGAGATCCAGATCCAAAAGTGTTGTGTCTTGTCCGGATCCGGACACAGATCCGGACAAAACCCGAGTTTCAGATCTAAAATTATTGTCTCACGTCCGGATCCGGACACAGATCCGGACGTCACACAGAAACGAAAATAAAAATGCATCGCGCTGATAATCAGGCTTTCGGCGCAATTATCAGCCGAAGCGGCGGTTTAGCCCATGCTTACATAAATTAAGACACGCCCATGCTCAATCAATTACCCAACTCACCACACTCACCACTAACGAATGTTTTACTTCTCAGCCTATTTAAACCCTCCTTCAGCTTCCATTTCAATTCGCACCAGACGCTTCAGTCTAACTCATACTCTCCCTCTCTACTAATCCTTCCGTTCACGACACAACCCATCTCCATTCATTAAACTTCCTCCATAATCTTCATCCTTCACTCGCAGACACAACCTGTACTCACGCACATCACTTAGCCACATCCGGATCTGTGTCCGGATCCGGATTGACCCATAACACCACGTCCGGATCTGTGTCCGACCCAACTTAGTCGGACGTCTCACAAACTTTCCCAGAATTTCCATTTTCACTCCATTTCATCAAGTTCACTTCATTGTCGCCAATTCCAACCTCCAAACCAGCATAGCGCAAGGACGAAGGGTGGAGCAAGCAAGAGGATCTTCGTAACAGATGATTTCTCCTAACTCTCTCTTATTTATGCTTTCAATTGCTATGTCTAGCTAAGAGGATATACTCTGGGGAAAAGGATGTTGTAATTAGTTAAACTCTACATTATTTTACTACTTAATTTAGACTATTTGGATTGTTCAGGTTAATGCTTTTAAGTGCTTTTAATAAACGTCATGAATTTATTATAAGCCCTCGAATCGTGTTATGATCAGATAAGGTGATTAGCATTGACAGTCCTATTAACCTGTTACATGTGATAATTGCAATCGGATAGATTACATTAGCAATTAGGTGCTTTAGTCCGGACCAAACCAGACTAGTAATTCTGTGCAATAAAACCATCTAGATATACTTGTTAAGTCTAGATTAGAACTATGTGTCCTGTCTAGATGAGCTATCTGGAATTAGGACTTAATACAAAATAGATATTTGAGAATTATAAGCGGATCCAAGTCTCCGTTTAAGTAATAGAATATGCAGAACCTAGCTAGTGATACAACTCCCTGAACCTAGAGTACCATTCATACTCCCTATCTATCACTTTAATTTATCTGCTATTTATTTTCTTGTCTGTTATTAATTCCAAAACCAAAACAACCCCTCTTTAGTTACCCATTGCCTAAGGCTAGACTTATTTACCTCAAGTCCCGTGGATTGATACCTGGTCGCTTCTAAATTACTATACTACTGCGACCGGGATTTTTGCAACCCGACGATCTGTTGATTTGTTATCTTCTAGGATTATTTCTTAGCTTTTAATACATCAAATAAACCGTTTGTAAAATGGCGCCGTTGCCGGGGACTTGACTTTGTCTAGTCCCTAGCCTTGGTTAACTCGTTACTCTATTACAATACCATGTTTATTATTATTTGTTTCGTAATTTATTTTGTCTATTATTTATGTTTAAGGTTTTACTTATTTTTTGTGCCATTTTATACAATTTTTTTTCATTACTATCATTTAATCTCAGTTTATAATTTTTCTGTCATTTAAATTTTCAAGTACTATAAGTTCATTTATTTCGTCAATTCTATTTTTAGTATTCCCTTGTTTACTTTAGTTCTAAATTCAACACATCTTGTCCCTTTCTCTTTTGTTGTTATAAGTACCTAGTGGATGCGCAGAACACGTTCATCTGGTCCACCGGATACAGACTTCGACCCCGAAATCGAGAGAGTTTACCTCCAAGCTCTGAGAGCAAGAAGGCAGCTCGATTTCAACATGGCAGCAAACCATGACCAGCTTGGAGGAGGTCCGGTCGCCCAATACACGATGGGGAGAATAAACAGACCACCAGCCACACCCAGAAGAGGCCCAGTGGTTCTACCAGACCTAACTGCAGAACTAGTGGCCGATTGGCAAAAGGTAAAACCCTCCCATCAATCCAATGCTGTTCGAAATCACCCTGCAGGAACCTTTTCAGATGCCGACCCAGCTGATGCACTAGACCACGTACATCGATTCCTAGTGCACTTGGACTCACTTGGCTTATCACAAGGCCTGGAGGAATATGTCAGACTGAGTCTGTTCTAGCACAGCCTATCAGGAGAAGCTTCAAAGTGGTTCCATAGACTACCACCAGACATCATCACCACCTGGGAGCAGATGACGGATAAATTCTATGAGAAATACATTCCCATCTCCAGGGCACGACAGATGATCGCCAACCTGACGACATTCAGACAGCTGGGTAGCGAGACAATATGCGAGGCGTGGGACCGATTCAAAGAACTACTCCGCCAGTGCCCTCACCACGGTCAGAATATCACCTCACTGGCTCAAGGATTCTTCCAAGGGCTAAAAGATTAAAACAGAGGCGAGGTGAGAGCTGCCTTAGGAGGGAACCTGCTAGCGAAAAGCGGGGAGGATTTCATGGCAGCAATGGAGTCCTACTGTGAGGAGCTTCGCCAATTGAGCAGCAATGGGGGAAGAGTATTCTCAATAGGTCACAGTTCTACCCGAGCTCCGGACCCGATGATGGAACAGATAGTCGCCGAGCAAGCGCAGCTGAAAACCACGATGGGAAGTATGGCAAAACGGCTCGAACAGCTCACAATGGGGCCAACCCCTAGGCAATCCGCCAAGATAGTCTCTACAAGTGTCAACGAAGTCTGCTGCTCTCAGTGTGGGGACGCACATGAATATGAGGATTGCCCGCTGGTAGCCGAGATGAAGCAATCAGAGGAGGCCAATGTCATAGGACAATTCAACAACAGACAACCCTGGGTGCATAATCAGCACCAAAACCTCAGGTACGGAACTCCGAACAACGCACTGAACTCACATCAGATACAGCCTCAGAGGACGAACCAGAGAGGACTACCTGGCTTTGCTAGGCCTCAGTATAATCAATTCAGACCACAACAATCTCAAGCTCAGCAACCATCATTGAGCTCAAACAATGCCAATCTAAAGGAGATAGTGGATAAGTTGATGGCCTCTCAGGAACAGTAAACTGTAATCAATCAGGGTCTGGCAGCTGGTTAACAAAAATTAGAGAATGCCATGGTAAAGATGCAGGGAACGATGAGCCAGTTGACTCAGTTCCTCTTACAGCAGAGACCTTCTGGATCACTACCTTCCCAACCAGAAACCAATCCCAAGGAGCAGTTGAAGGCAGTGTCGGTCTCAGAAGCAGTAGTAATTGAGGACTGCAAAGATTTTGGAGAGGTAGCAGCAATTACCCTAAGGAGTGGAAGGAACTTAATCAATGACAAAGTGGCAGGGAAACATACTGATGAGGAGACCGAGCCCCTTTCTAGTACCGCCGGTGCACCATCAGGGCATCCTGCCCCTCCTGAGGTAGTTCATGAGGAGACCTAGGCTCCTATCCCTTCTTCCTCTCATTCAACTGTTATTAAAAGTACAAAAGGAAAAACACCTGCAAAAGAACTTCCTTTTTCAAACCGTCTCAAAGAGCGAGAGCTAGATGAGCAATTTGGAAAAATTTTAGATGTCTTTCGAAAGCTGACTATCAATATTCCTCTTATTGATGCGATCAAACAGATGCCAAACTATGCTAAATTTGTGAAGGAACTGATTTCAAATAAGCGGAAGTATAAGGAGAAGGACACCATTCAGCTGACTAAGACCTGTTCAGCAGTGATCCTACAGAAGCTGCCTCCAAAGCGTAGTGATCCTGGTCAGCCCATTATTCCTTGCTCAATTGGAGATATGGATTATGAATATGGTCTCTACGATCTAGGAGCGAGCATCAACGTGATGCCATACACCATGTTCAAAAAGCTTCATGCGGGTGAGCTCGTTCCAATTCATTTCAGACTCCAATTAGCTGATAGATCATCAATCACACCCAGAGGTATGGTAGAGAATGTAGTTGTTAGTGTGGGTAAGTTTTTCTTCCCAGCTGATTTTGTGATCCTCGACATGGACGAGGATGTTGAGGTACCTCTAATTCTTGGTAGACCTTTCCTTAGAACTGCGAAGACTGTTATAGATGTGGATAAAGGAAAAATTACCTTGAAATTTCATGACGAAGAATTAAGTTTTGATATCAATAAGATGATGCAGAAAAATACTTCTTCTCATGCTGTTTTCTCTGTTGATTTAATTGAGGATTTTCATGATCTTGAGGATGACTACATCCATAGTACTGATACTTCTAATTCTTTGTTTGAGTGTTCTAACATTTTAGAACAGGTATTGAGCCGATCCATTGAGGATGACAAGGAAAGCTTTGAGATGGCCTCGGTCGTCCAGCAGCTAAATCAAGGGAGGTCATATTTTCGCTCCTCCACTCCTCCAGTAGAAAAGCTGGATCGACCCAACCAAAGGCCTATTCCTTCAATAGAGAAGCCTCATACTCTTGAACTCAAATCTCTCCCTTCCCACCTTAAATATATTTTTTTAGCAGAGGGTAGTACCCTGCCTGTTATTATCTCTGCATCTTTGTCTGTTTCGCAGGAAACTAGACTTCTGGAGGTGCTCAGAAGGCATAAAAGTGCCATGGGGTGGTCAGTTGCTGATATCAAAGGGATTAATCCGAGTTTCTGCACTCACCGGATCTATATGGAGGATAATTATAAGGCAGTGAGGCAGCCCCAGAGAAGATTAAATCCCAATCTGAAGGAGGTGGTCAAAGCTGAAGTGCTGAAGCTGCTTGATGCAGGCATTATCTACCCGATATCTGACAGCCAGTGGGTGTCTCCAGTCCAGGTTGTCCCAAAGAAAGGAGGGATCGTGGCAGTTCCCAATGAGAAAGGGGAGATGGTTCCCCAGAGGCAGATGACCGGATGGAGAATGTGTATCGACTACCGCCGCCTCAACAATGCCACAAGGACTATTTCCCGCTCTCATTCATCGATCAAATGCTGGAGCGGTTGGCTGGTCAGGAGTTCTACTGCTTCCTCGATGGCTATAGTGGCTACTTCTAGATCCCTATTGCTCCAGAGGATCAAGAGAAGACGACCTTTACCTGTTCATATGGGACATTCGCATATAGGAGGATGCCTTTTGGCCTCTGTAATGCTCCTGCGACGTTCCAGAGGTGTATGATGGCCATCTTCAATGACTTCATTGAGAAAAGCATTGAAGTTTTATGGACGACTTTTCAGTTTATGGGCAGAGTTTCGAGGTGTGCCTGGAACAGTTGGATAAGATATTGGGGAGATGTGAGGAGCCGAACCTGGTGCTAAACTGGGAGAAGTGCCATTTTATGGTACGGGAAGGTATTGTACTGGGTCACAAGGTTTCAAAGAAGGGCATCCAGGTAGATCAAGCCAAGGTGGAGTAGATAGAGAAGCTTCCCCCACCGACTACAGTGAAGGATGTCAGATCATTCCTTGGTCATGCTGGATTCTACAGGAGATTCATTCAGAACTTCTCAAAGATTGCTAAGCCCCTGTCAGACCTGCTTCAGAAAGATTTCAAGTTCCAGTTCACTGAGGAGTGCTTGACAGCCTTTCAGACCATCAAAGATAAGCTCTGCTCAACTCCAATTGTGGTCCTACCAGAGTGGTCAGAACCGTTTGAGATCATGACAGATGCGAGTGATTATGCTGTTGGCGCTGCATTATGTCAGAAGAAGGATAAGATGCTGAGAGTAATCACCTATGCTAGCAAGACCTTGATAGACGCCTAGAAAAATTATACTACTATAGAGAAGGAGTTGCTAGCTGTGGTGTTCGCTCTGGATAAGTTTCGACCATATCTGCTAGGAAGCAAGGTGATTGTCCACACTGATCATACGACCCTCAAGTATCTTTTCCAGAAAAATGAATCGAAGCCTAGACTTCTGAGGTGGATTTTGCTTCTCCAAGAATTTAATTTGGAGGTTGTGGATAAAAAGGGAAAGCAGAACGGAGTTGCTGATCACCTATCTAGACTCGACCTTCCTGATGATGGAGTCCCAATCAATGAGTTCTTCCCTGATGAGACAGCATTCAAGATTGGAAAGGTGAATGAACCATGGTACGCAGACTTAGCCAACTATCTGGTTTCTGGTTCAATTCCACATGACTACAGTTATAACCAGAGGAAGAAGTTCCTTTCAGAGACTCGCCATTACATATGGGAGGATCCTTATCTGTTTCGGGTCTGTGCTGATGGTCTGATGAGGCGCTGTCTCCCGGATGCAGAGATTTCAAGTGTGTTAGAATTTTGCCATTCAAAGGAGGCAGACGGACATCACGGTCCTACTAGGACAGTTGCCAAAATATTAGAGTGTGGTTTTTATTGGCCCACTCTTCACAAGGATGTTCATCGCTTCTGCTCTCAATGTGATAAATGTCAAAGAATATGTAATATATCAAGAAGGCATGAGATGCCTGAAAAAGGAATTCTGGAGGTAGAGTTGTTCGATGTATGGGGAATAGACTTCATGGGCCCCTTCCCTTCATCCCATGGGAATCAGTACATCCTTGTTGCAGTAGATTATGTATCTAAATGGGTTGAAGCAATTTCTAGTCATGATGCTGATGATAAGACAATAGTCAAGTTCCTAAAGAAGCATATCTTCACCAGGTTTGGTGTGCCTAGAGCGATCATCAGCGATGGAGGCTCACATTTCTGCAACAAAGCCTTTGAATCTTTAATGACCAAGTACGGAGTGACCCATAAGGCAGCATTACCTTATCATCCACAAACCAATGGTCAAGCAGAAGTGATTAACCGCGAGCTTAAATGAATTCTGCAGAAAACTGTTACTGCTTCGAGAAAGGATTGGTCAGTCAAGCTGGACGACGCCCTCTGTGCCTACCGTACTGCATTTAAGACCCCTATAGGAATGTCTCCATTCAAGCTTGTATATGGAAAATCCTGTCATCTCCCAGTAGAGCTCGAACATAAAGCATATTGGGCATTGAAAGCCATAAATTTTGACTTACATGCTGCAGGAGAGAAAAGGAAATTTCAGCTGTCTGAACTCAAAGAACTAAGAGAACAAGCTTACGACAGCTCCAGAATTTACAAGGAGAGCACGAAAAGAATCCATGATCAAATGATAAAGAAGAGAGAATTCATAGTAGGGGATCTGGTGTTGCTTTACAATTCCAGGTTGCGTCTTTTCCCTGGGAAGTTGAAATCCCATTGGGCAGGTCCATTTAAAGTTGTGGGGATCCCTACCTATGGTGCCTACGAGCTAGAAAACAAGTCAGGAGAGGTATTCAAAGTAAATGGTGCTCGACTGAAGAAGTACCTAGGCACAACCTTTTCTCAGCCTCCTGCACCAGGTGTATCCTTGATTGAAAGTTCTTATTCCATTACTTCTGTTTCTGCTATCTATACTGCAGCACCCACTCCAAAATCAACAAAGAAGCCACGCTCGCAATGGTATTTCAGACTAAAGAAAGCTATTGCTAGTTGCTGTGGCGGCTCTCCTTGATACTACCTGTGAAGTCTAGCCAGAGACTTTAACTCCGGGAAGCTTGGTGGGAGGCAACCCACCGGTTTGTATCTCTTTTCATTTCCTTGGTTTAGTTGTTTATTTTACTCTTTTGTTTTAATTTTGTGGTGTGTTAATAGCTGGGTGCATATTGCAAGAGCCTTGGCTCTTATTTTTCTACTAATAGTTCTGCCTGGTTCCACTTGAGTTCTCCTGGTTTTGCAGATTTACTCTTTCAGACACCTCACTTTGATGCTAAACTGAACTCAAGTGTGGGGGAATATCACGGCATTGTTCACCACGGATCAGGGAGTCCTTTAACACTCTTGCTATTTCATTTCTGCATTTCTTGTGTTTATTTTATTTTTGCCTTATTTAGTAATAGTTCCTTTTTATTTTTAAACCAAGGAGGTGTTTTAGAGTATTGGTCTTTAATTTAATATTATTATTAATAATAATAATAATATATATATATATAAAAAAGAGAGTTTCAACGTGTCCGGCTAAACCTAGTCGGACGCAATTCCGAACGCTAAAACCTGGCCCTGTCCGGATCCGCACGGAAAACCGGAAGTGACTTAAATCGCGCGCCCCGAAATTCTTTTCTTCTTCCTTTCTTTTCTTTTCTTTCTTCTTCCTTCGACTCTGTCGCACGCCCAAACGCTCCTGCATACGCCGATACTCCTCCATTTTAGCCTCCACCAAACGCACCCACCACCACTGTTCTTACCCACCACCGCCGGCAACACCGGAAGCGCCCCGACGCCACCGCCCAGTCCCACCATCACCCCGAATTTGAAAACAGAAAACCCTCTTCGAAACAGGTTTTTCGATTATTTGCGATTTCACTTCAATATCTGTCGAGCTGAAGTAGATTAGGTAGTTATTAGGTGGTTTTTGATGTTAATTTGTTGTCGAAATGTGAATACGTGAAGTTTGTGTGTGAAATCTGGGAATTTTCTGGTTGAATTTGTGTGCTCAAACATGTCTGTACGCGGTGAAATTTTTTTTGGGTTCTGTGTGCGTCCGGATCTGCGTCCGGCCAAACTCAACCGGACGTAGATCCGGACATGTTCAAATTTTCCAATTTTTCTGCAATAGTTTTCTAGGTTAATGTTCTACTGTTTAATGCTATTGTTTGCTATGTTTAGAAGTTTCAATGCCTTGGTTATCATAGATTAACTCTGTGCAAGAATGTGTTCAAATAGAACTTGCTGCTCGATCGGTTTCGGGTATTGGTGTGTCTTTTGCTTCTCCTTTCCTGCTGTTTAGGTTTCTTACTACATTTGTTTAAAGTATAGATGGCTAGAACTAGAGGAGGGGGTGCTACACGCAAGGGTCCTCTTTGAGAGACCCCCACCTGGACGATCAGGCAGAGCCAGCCTCTACCTCACTATGCCCTGACGGTGTTATATCTGCTGCCGCCCGGGCCTGGTACGAGCAGAGCGGGTCCTTCGTCATCGAGCGGCGCATCACCTTAGAGGTGTCCGATGCTACTGGGCTCACTGATATTTTTAATGGTTTTGGCATCAGCAGCATCTTGCGCATGGGCGAGGGCGTCTTCTCCCCGTCTCTGGTACGGGAATTCTACGCCAATGCCGAGGCATTAGACACGACAAATAGCATCACATCATACGTGCGCCGGTTCCCAGTGGAGGTAACCCCTGAGACCTTTAGTATTCTTTTATTCCTCCCGGACAATGAGGCAACCCATCTAGATTTTACGGAGGATGAGCTTAGGCAGAGTAAGTCTAGGTGGTTACAAGAGGTCGGGAGTACTACTCGCCGACGGGGTGAGGAGAATAAGATCGTACTCCCATATGCTCTCCTCCCCTCCCTTCCCCAGAGGACCATTGTAGAGATCCTCAGTCATCAGATCCGGCCTCATGCCGGAAATGATGCTTCTGACAAGGATTGTATTCTCCTCGACTACCTCCTGGCCGCACCACGTCCACCATCTCAGCAGCTCTCACTCCCCTTTGTGATGTTCAGACAGCTGCACAAGGTGGTCACTTATCTGAAGACGAAGAAGAAGAAGATCACCCCCATCTTCCCTATCTTTATCCTGCATCTTCTTGTCTCCACACTCCCCAATGAGACCTTCACTGGTATCGAGATGGGGGAGGGAGAGACACACATCTCCGTCGGGACCTTCAGAATATGGGGCTTCTTGCGCCTCGATGACGGCAGCTGGGTGAAGGGCAGTGTTGGGTAAAAACCTAACGGTAAATTGTTGTTGGGGACTTAACCTAACGACAAGTGTACCGGTCGATTATAGCAAGTTTAAATCTCAGAGTATTCCCTGAGTATCGAACCAAAGGAGGTAGTGTCTAGTTTAATTTCTACTTACACACAAAACAAGAATAATATAAAAGTAACAGGAAATTGGGGGTTTTTGTATGTGATGGTAAATGTTGTAAAGGAGTTCAATAAACAATGAATAACAGGTAAATAATTGATTTGATTTTTGTTTGATAAAGGAAATTCCGGTTTACTACTTCTCTCTAGATTTGCAGTTTCTTCTCCTAAGTGATTTCTACAGAATTCTGAATAAAACCCTAGAATAAGGATAACTCGTATTCGGTCTCCCGCTCCACGAATTCTAATTAGCAAAGACCGAATCCTAACTCTTGTTATGAATCCACTATTTACTAATTGCTTTAAGCATAGTCTAGATTAATGGTCAGCTAGTGGTTCAGAGGAATTACCATCTCTATACTAACTGGTTTTGTCCCTGTAGTCAATTGATAGCCGCAGTTCTCACTTATAAGCTAACAAACTGATAAACACAATAATTGATCAGATTAAAAAGTTTAGGAATTCATAAGGGAAAAGAACTTTATTCTATTGTAATGTAGAAAATCACAAAGGTTCAGAAATAATAAATCTAGAGATACATAGTAAACCGAAATTAAAAGTGACTACTCAGCCATAGACATAATAACAATGCTCAATATAAACAGCATAAGGATAAAGGGATTTAGCAGAAAAAACTGATTTTAGAAGCTGTCGCCGATTCTACAATTTCCACTCTTGTCTGTGTCACGTCCGGCTATCTGGGGTCGGACGCCGATCCAGACGCGTTCTTCAGGGTCTGTCCGGATCCAGACGTCAATCCGGACGCGGCTCAATGAAGCACCGTGAGCAGGTTTTTGTCTGTGAATGAGGGAAAAGAGTTACAGAGAAAGGTTTGTGAATGGAGATGAAAGGTTTATCATGGATGAGTAGGTAATATGGAGGGAGAGGAGGAGAGTGTAATGTTTAGACTGGAGCGTCTGGTACGATTTGAAATGGAAGCAGGAGCAGGGTTTAAATAGGCTTAGAAATAAACACAGGTTAGTGGTGAGTTTGGTGAATGTGGTGAGTGGGTAATTGATTGAGCATGGGTGTGTGTTAATTAATGTTAGACATGGGCTAAACCGCCGCTCGGCTGATAATTGCGCCGAAAGACTAATTATCAGCGTGATGCGTTTTTATTTTTTTCGTTTCTGTGTGACGTCCGGATCTGTGTCCGGATCCAGACGTGGGACAGCGGTTTTAGATCTGAAACTCGGGTAATGTTCGGATCTGTGTCCGGATTCGAACAAGAAACAAAACTTTTGGAGCTGGATCTTGGGTCACGTCCAGCTTGCATCCGGATCCGGACATGTGACGTCCGGATTTGCGTCCGGCCAAGTTGACCCGGACGTGACCAATATTTGCGTCTTTTCTCCTGATTTGTTCCCCGTTTGTTGCGTGGTAATCCTTATGACGTAAAATCTTCATTTCCATGGGGTTTTCCTATATTTAACACATAAAATGCGTCAATTCATATCAAAACATCAATCTTAGGAAAAACACAGAATAAGTGGGAAACATTGCTTAAATTGTTGCAGATTATAAGGTAATTAAGCCCTAAAAAGCCTATATGTTTCACACTTATCAACTTCCTCACACTTAAGCTTTTGCTTGTCCTCAAGCAGATAAGGAATAAGAATATCTCTAAAACCGTCAAATAATCTCAAGATTAAACAAGTGCGGGGTGAAATCAAACAAAGTGATAAATGAAAGAATAATCTTGCTCTTTAGAGGTAGGTTTTCACAAACAGTGAAAGAAGAACAATTTTGTAAAAGCATAGAGAAACTAGATTATAGAAAACAAGTTAGCTTAGCTTGGGACTTTCCACCAATTTTCATTCCTCTAACCTTTGGATGACAAGGGGTGTGAAGTAATGCCTTATTCCGCAATACCTTTCAACACCACGCACTCATGATCAAAAGTATAAATTTAACTGCAATTATCTCTTTTGTAAGCGAAAGAATTCATCTTCAAGAATTATGTATAAAACAAACTAATATTTGAGATCTTGCAGAGTTATTCCGTAACCCAGACTTTTCTCTCTATCCTTGAGATGGTGTTGGGCCAACTATCCCAGATCCCGAGACCTTAGGTAGATAGGTGTTAAGGCACCCTTAAGACCTAATAACCGGGTAACGAGGCCTGCTATTGTTAGGAAAAAAAAATTTGATCAGTGGAGTACCTTGCCTTATCCTTTTCATTCCAAACATTCACTTCATTTCCAAAATCCCAAGCTAAAATAATATGGTTTCCACAACTAGCCAATCTACCAGATTTTAGTGAAAAGAGAGTATTTTTAAATAAAAATATTTATACAAACCTCATCAAGCAAAAAGATTCCTACGGTTTTCACTTAGTTTAATTTCACTCAGTGTGCACAGGCATTAG
Source organism: Limonium bicolor (assembly GCA_023374045.1). NCBI lineage: Eukaryota > Viridiplantae > Streptophyta > Magnoliopsida > Caryophyllales > Plumbaginaceae > Limonium > Limonium bicolor. The sequence goes on along the minus strand of CM041777.1, from coordinate 65,911,053 downwards.
AGTAGCAAAAAGCAAGTGTGGCATTAAAGAACAACTAGCATGTTTTCAGGGAAAGGTCTTTCCTTCCTCACACTTAAGAGGAGCAATGTCCTCATTGGTCATTAAAGAAATGCAAGTAAAAGACCTTTCAAAACATGCGATACTCATAATAGATGCATGTGCAATAATTAACCCTTAACGCAAGCAAAAGCGGAACATCAATAAGTTAAAGTTGGAACTGAGACTCCCCTGGTGTCATAGATTGAGGAAGATGTTCTTCCTCACACTTGAAGTTTTGCTGGGGTCGAGATATTCCTCACTGAGTCACAGACAATATGCGTTTTGTGCAGAGTAAAAGTTGCTAATTTTCCACTGGTATGTACGACCACAGAATAAAGTGCAATAACTCGAATGACAGGGAATATTAGAATCGTATGAGTAATATTAGAGAAAGAATACTCCCCATAAGTCAAGCTTAGCAGACGTTTGCAAGTAGTGTGGTTCCATTTCCTGTACTTATAGCCGTTTGTTTCGCAGTAGAGGTGACCTGTAAATTAATCATTTAAGAACGCTGCACTGCTCAGAGAAATAGGAAACTTAGCATTTCAGAATTAAAATACTGCTAAATATAACCATTACCCTTTCACCTGTCAGTCTCGTGTTTTACCGTTAGTTGTAACAAACAAAAGTAAACCAAGTAAGTAAAAAGAAAAGTACAGAAAAACAAATAAAATAAAAGAAAGCAATAAAGAGGGGATGGCGGTCACTGAGGCGGCTGTGGTGGCGGGGCGCCCGCGCCCATCTGGGCAAGGAGCATCTGTAGGAGCTAGCTAGTCTGGGCCTGCTGAGCTGATGAGTCGGCCATGAACCGAGCTGCCTCGCTCTGCCGAGCAGATGCCTCTGCATGAACTGAGCGGCCTCTCTCTGAAAGGCATCACTGCACTCCATGTGCTGGGTGATCAGAGCCTGGGTATCTCGGAGAGTAGTCTGCTCTGTCTGGAGGTGCTCCTGAGTCTGGCGGATGTCATCTATGTGTCCCTCCATGCGCACCTGGCGCTGCTGTACATCCCCGACCTGCTGTTGTACATCCCCAAACCGTTGCTCCATACCCCCAAACCGCTGCTCCATCCTCTGCTGCTGCTGCTGGAGAATGGAGTCCATCATGGTCTGCGTCTCTGGTGGGATGCTCATCACGGGAGGCATAGGAGGCGTCATGGTAGCAGTAGGCGCCGAAGTAGAGCTAGAGCTCGCAGAGGTGCCGGTGGATCCTAGGCCCGAGCTGCCCTTCACCCAGCTGCCGTCATCGAGGCGCAAGAAGCCCCATCTCCTGAAGGTCCCGACAGTGATGGGTGTCTCTCCCTCTCTCATCTTGAGACCGGTGAAGACCTCCTCGGGGAGTGTGGAGGTGAGAAGATGCTAGATAAAGATAGGGAAGATGGGGGTGATCTTCTTCTTCTTCGTCTTCTGATAAGTCACCACCTTGTGCAGCTGCCTAAACATGACGTAGGGGATCGAAATCTGCTGAGATGGTGGAGGTGGTACGGCCAGGAGATAGTCGAGGAGAATACAGTCCTCGTTAGAAGCATCATTTTCGGCATGAGGCCGGATCTGATGACTGAGGATCTCTACAATGGTCCTCTGGGGAAGGGAGGGGAGGAGAGCATATGGGAGTACAGTCTTATTCTCCTCACCCCGTCGGCGAGTAGTACTCCCGACCGCTTGTAACCACCTAGACTTACTCTGCCTAAGCTCATCCTCCGTAAAATCTAGATGTGTCGCCTCGTTATCCGAGAGGAATAAAAGAATACCAAAGGTCTCAGGGGTTACCTCCACTGGGAACTGGCTCACGTATGATGTGATGATGTTTGTCGTGTCTGATGCCACAGCATTGGCGTAGAATTCTCGTACTAGGTCTAGAGAGAAGACGCCCTCGCCCATGCGCATGATGCTGCTGATGCCAAAACCATCAAATATGTATGTAAGCCCAATGGCAACTGATGCCTCTGCGGTGATGCGCCGCTCGATGATGAAGGACCCGCCCTGCTCATACCAGGCCCGGGCAGCAGCAGATATGAAGCCGTCAGGTCGGAGTGGGGTAGAGGCTGGCTCTGACTGGTCGTCGGGGCGTGGGTTCCTCGAAGAAGAACCCGTACGTCCTCCTCTAGTTCTAGCCATCTATACGATAAACAAATGCAGTAAGACACCTAAACAACATGAAGCAGTAAAGGAGAAGCAAAAGGCACACAAATACCCAAAACCGATCGAGTAGCAAGTTCTATGTGAACACATTCTTGCACATAGTTAATCCACGCTAACCAAGACATTTAAAACATCTAAACATAGCGAACAATAACATTAAACAGTAGATCATTACCTTAGAAAACAGTTGCAGAAAAATTGAAAAATTTAAACATGTCCGGATCTACGTCCGGATCCGGACGCATTAGGTTTTTTTTTAGTGTCCGGATTTGCGTCCAGCTAACATTAGCCGGACACGTTAAAACTTCCTTTTTTTTATATCTAATAAAATTAAAAACCACTAATCTAAAATACCTCATTTATTTAAATAAAAAGGAAGCATTACCAAAAATAAAACAATCATAAGAAATGCAGAAATGAAATAGCAAGAGTGTTAAAGGGCTCCCTGATCCGTGGTGAACAATGCCGTGATATTCCCCCACACTTGAGTTCAGCTTAGCATTAGAGTGAAGTACCTGAGAGATTAAATCTGCAAAACCAGAAGAACTCAAGTGGAACCAGGCAGAGTTATCTATTGAAATAGGGTAGTCAGGTCTCTTGCAGTAACATGGTAAAATGTGAAAAATGCACAAGAGATCAAAAGAAAATTATATCAAAAAGAAAGTGTAGAAGAGATTTTATACTGGTGGGTTGCCTCCTACCAAGCTGCCCATCTTTTCGGTCTTTGGCTAGACCTTGGTGCATCAGTTTGAAGAATCAGGATCCCGGAGCCAAAGTGTTGAATGAATCATATCAACATCGCTCCCCTGGTACAACTTCAGTTGTGATCCATTAACCTTGAATGCTTCCCCTTTCTCGTTGACCACACCAATGACTCCATAAGGGGAAATAGTTGTAACTGTGAATGGACCCGACCAACGAGATTTCAGCTTTCCCGGAAATAGTTTCAGTCTTGAGTTGAACATTAACACTCTGTCACCAATCTGAAATTCTCGTTTCACAAGCAACTTATCATGCCACCTCTTAGTCTGTTCCTTGTAAATTTTGGCATTTTCATAGGCTTCCTCTCTGAATTCATCCAGTTCACAAAGCTGCAGTTTCCTTTCCTCCCCGGCCTTCTGAAGATCACAGTTCAAAACTTTAAGTGCCCAGAAAGATTTATGTTCCAGTTCTACCGAAGAAACAACGTAGAAGGGGGAAACCGGGGAAAAGAGACATTCCCAAAGGTGTCTTATAAGCTTTCCGGTAAGCCCACAAGGCATCATCCAATTTCATAGACCAATCCTTACGGGATGAACTAACAGATTTCTGTAGAATCCACTTAATCTCCCTGTTAGTTACCTCAGCTTGCCCATTGGTCTGTGGATGATAAGGTAAGGATACCTTATGTCTCACTCCGTACTTTTGCAACAACGCTTCAAACTGCTTGTTACAAAAGTGAGATCCTCCATCACTTATGATTGCCCGTGGTACACCAAACCTAGTGAAAATATTTTTCTTCAAAAACCTCAGCACAACCTTTGCATCATTAGTAGGCGCAGCCACTGCTTCAGGCCATTTAATCACGTAATCTACAGCTACCAAAATGTAGAGGTTCGAATGTGAAGAAGGAAATGGCCCCATGAAGTCAATCCCCCACAAATCAAATGGTCCAACCTCCAAGATGTAATTCAAGGGCATCTCAAGTTTATGTGAAAGGTTACCTTGGCGCTGACAGCTATCACATGTGGACACAAATGTATGGCAGTCTTTATGTAGTGTCTTCCAAAAGAAACCTGCCTCCAACACCTTAGCTGTTGTCTTGGCTGGCCCGAAGTGTCCTCCAGCTTCTCTTGAGTGACAGTGGATAAGGATGTCATGTGTTTCAGTCTCCGGGACACACCGACGAATAATTCCATCACCACAAACCTTGAACAAAAATGGATCATCCCACCGGTATTGCTTAACAGTAGAAAAGAATTTCTTCCGCTGCTGATAGGACATCTCTTGTGGCAAAATCTGCTTAGCAAGGTAATTCGCAATATCGGCATACCAAGGATCCTCCTTAAAACCAATTGCATACACCAGCTCATGAGGAAAATATTCATTAATTGGTATACCGTTATCAGGAACTTGCATCTGTGATAAATGATCAGTGACTCCGTTCTGCACTCCGGGCTTGTCTTTCACCTCAATGTCAAACTCCTGTAAGAGTAGTATCCATCTGATCAACCGGGGCTTAGCATCAGCTTTCTGGAACAAATACCTCAAAGCAGAATGATCAGTATGTATGATGACTTTGCTTCCGATGATGTATGGTCTGAACTTGTCACAAGCAAAAACAATGGCCAACAACTCCTTCTCTGTGGTGGCATAGTTTTTCTGAGCGTCATTGAGCGTCTTGCTGGCATAATAAACAACTCGCAGCACCTTCTCATGCCTTTGACCGAGGACTGCTCCCACAGCAAAATCGCTCGCATCACACATGATCTCGAAGGGAAAGGACCAATCAGGAGCAACGACAACAGGGGCAGTCACCAACTTTTCCTTTATCGTGTTGAATGCATCAAGGCACACCTGCGTAAACTCAAACTTTGCATCCTTCATTAGCAAATCACATAGAGGTTTAGATATCTTCGAAAAGTCTTTTATGAATCTTCTATAGAATCCTGCATGACCTAGGAAACTTCTAACATCTTTGACAGAGGCTGGCGGTGGTAGCTTCTCAATGACCTCAATTTTGGCTTTATCTACCTCAATACCTTTGCTCGATATCTTGTGACCCAACACAATGCCCTCTTGCACCATGAAGTGGCACTTCTCCCAGTTCAGCACTAGATGTGTCTCTCTGCACCTAGCTAGAATTTGATCTAAATTGTCCAAACATGAATCAAACGTGAGTCCAAACACAGAGAAATCATCCATAAATACCTCGATGCACTTCTCAAGATAATCAGAAAATATAGCAGTCATGCATCGCTGGAAGGTAGCTGGCGCATTGCATAATCCAAAAGGCATGCGTCGGTAGGCATATGTTCCATATGGGCATGTAAACGTGGTCTTCTCCTGGTCCTCTAGAACAATAGGAATCTGAAAATAACCAGAATATCCATCCAAGAAACAATAATATTGATGCCCTGAAAGCCTCTCTAACATTTGGTCAATGAATGGAAGAGGGAAATGATCTTTCCTAGTGGCAGCATTCAATTTCCTGTAATCAATACATACCCTATGCCCTGTGATGGTTCTCTAAGGAACTAGTTCACCTTTATCGTTGGGGACTACAGTAAATCCCCCTTTCTTTGGCACTACCTGTGTAGGACTTACCCATTCGCTATCTGAAATAGCATAGATAATACCTGCGTCCAGAAGCTTGATTACCTCATTCTTCACCACTTCTTTCATGTTAGGATTCAAGCGTCGTTAAGGTTGAACCATTGGCTTGCAATTCTCCTCCAAGTGAATGCGGTGGGTGCAGAAGTTTCCTGATATCCCCTTGATATCAGCTACAGACCATCCAATTGCTTCCTTGTTCTTCCTGAGTACCTGTAAAAGTTGCTCCTCCTGCGTATGTGTTATATTTGCAGAAATAATGATAGGTAAACCAGAGGGCTCAACTAAAAAGACATATTTCAAATGACTAGGAAGAGGTTTTAGCTCTAAGGTGGGTGGTGCTCTGATGGAAGGAATCAACTCCTTAGGTTCTCGCTCTAATCTATCCTTCTCCACATGAGCACCCCTGCGAAATGGCCTGCCAGCTGATAAATGGAATGCAGCCTCAGCAATCTCTGGATCTTCATGAGCTCCATCGAAAGAATTAATTAAGCACTTTTCTAACACATCTAGTTCAGCTGGACCAAAAATATATTCCTGCATCAAAGAATCAATAGTATCTAGACTAAAACAGGCATGCACGTTAGAAGGATGTTTAGTAACTTTGGACATATCAAAGACTAGCTGCTCATCATGCATTCTCAAAATAATCTTACCACCCTCAACATCAATGAGGGTTCTCGCCGTTCACATGAAAGGGCGTCCAAGAATTAATGGTACTTCCTTGTCTTCCTCCATATCTAGAATCACAAAATCAGCAGGAAAAACAAAAGTACCAACAGAAACAACCAAATCTCTAACTACACCCTTCGGGAAAATGATGGATCTATCTGCTAACTGTAAAGTAATACGAGTAGGGTCATATTCCCCTAATCCAAGCTTAAGATACATGGATAAGGGCATCAGATTAATGCTAGCTCCCAAATCACAGAGTCCCTTACCACAGTCGATATTACCTATAGAACATGGGATGATTGGGAGACCTGGATCATCGAGCTTCGGGGGAAGCTTTTTAGTGAGCACAGTAGAAACTCTCTCTGTCAACTGGACTGTTTCCTTTTCTATCAATGACCTATTATTTGAGAGGATGTCCTTCATGAATTTCGCATAGATAGGCATTTGTTTTAACACATCTGAAAAGGAATATTTATGTTTAGTTTCTTAAAGATGCTCAAAAACTTACCGAACTGCTCATCAAGGTCTTTCTTCTTTAGTCTGTTCGGGAACGGAATGGGCAACTCAACAGCTGCTCTCTATGATGGTTTGGGAATGTGGGTAGATTTGTTTGATGTCTCATTCTCTGACTGTTTAGGTTTGTCAGCCGGCACATTTTCCAACCTTGGTTGCTCAAAAATCTCAACCTCTTGACCAGCATCATTTTCTTTATCGGGTTGATTGGGAGTATCCACAGCTTCAGGGATCGGGTGATAAAGTTGTCTACCACTTCTCAAGTTTATTGCTTTAGCATACTCTCTTGGATTCCTCTCTGGTTGACTAGGCAAAGACCCTACAGGTCTCTCTAAAAGCTTCTGATTAATCTGAGCCAATTGAGTTTCCATTCGCTTATTGTAAGCCTTTTGTTCTTGCATGAATGCTTTTTGGTTGTTGTTGATTTCATCTTGCTCATTGAATCTGGCTTTTGTTGATGCAATGAATTCGCTCATCATAGCTTCCAAGTTTGAGGAACTACTAGCTCCTTGACCTTGCGTCTGTTGATTCTGAGGGGGTCTTTGATAAGACTGATTATATTGTTGTGGTGCCTTCGGATTGTAGTTGTTGCTCTGAAACCTTTGTTGCTGATATCCTTGGTTGTTTTGGTTGTTATAGAAATTTCCTTGTCTGTTCCCCAGGTAATTCACCTCTTCACTTGGTTTAGGTGTACACTGACACAAGTTTGAACTTCTACCACAGTACTCACATTGAGGGAATGAATCAGTGATAGCCGATGCCTTTGATTTTGGGTTCATCAATGTGCACATCTTCTCAAACTGCTTAGAAATGCTATCCATCTTAGCAGCTAAGAGGGTATTCGAGTCCACCTCATAAATTCCTGCATTCTTCTTTGGAAAAATCTCAGTAGCCGCTCTAGCACCTCCCCATTGGTTAGCTGAATTGGAAAGAGTTTCCAACAACTCCTTTATCCTGGTGATTGGAAGCTCCATAAGACTTCCTCCTGCACAGGTATCAACTAATAGACGGCTCTGGGGGTCTAGATCCTTATAAAATGATTGCCATACAACTTCTTCTCCCAAACCATGATGCGGCACTCTTCTTACAATTCCTTTGAATCGCTCCCATGCTTCAGAAAGAGTTTCACCGCTATACTGTTTGAAGTTCGTAATCTCACCTCTCATTGACAGCATTCGGGACGGTGGAAAATACTTTGCTAGGAACACATTTGCCAGCTCACTCCAAGAAGTGATGCTGTTTGGAGATAGGGAGTTCAGCCACTCTACAACTCTGTCCCTGAGTGAAAAAGGAAACAAGGTTAGCCTGGCTACCTCCTGAGAGGCTGGTGTTGAACATGCCCCAACCAATGGCAGGAAGGATGTAAGATGAACATTTGGGTCTTCAGTAACTGTTCCACTGAACTGTGGAGCATTCAGGACCATTGTGACGTAATGGGTCATGAACTGCCACTCTACCCCTTCTGGTAGTGCAGAGATTACTATTGGTGATGTGAGTCCCTCCACATTCGGATGAGTGTAGTCATTCATCCTTCTTTCTCGGCTGATACCATCCATAATACACTCTTCCTCTGGAACAAATGCATCACCTGGTGAGTCCTTGAAAAACAGTTCAGGCTCAACTGCAGACTCCAGTACTAATCCCTGACGACTTCTTCTAGCATGTCGCTCTATCTCAGGTTCAAGCTCAAATTCGGGATTGCCTTCAGAACGAGTTTTAACCATAAACCAAAATCAGATAACTGACAGCAATTTAGTTGTAAAAGTAAACTCAATCGGGTAAAACCGAAATAAACCAGAACCAAAAATAAATTCCACAGAGCTAAGAAAATGAACAAAACAAAATAAAACAAAACAAGAATAAACTAAAAAAACAAAAAAACAAAACAAAATTAAATGAGATAATACCAATATAAAAATTAAACTAAATAACCGTGCCTCCCCGGCAACGGCGCCAAAAACTTGTTGGGTAAAAACCTAACGGTAAATTGTTGTTGGGGGTTTAACCTAACGGCAAGTGTACCGGTCGATTATAGCAAGTTTAAATCTCGGAGTATTCCCTGAGTATCGAACCAAAGGAGGCAGTGTCTAGTTTAATTTCTACTTACACACAAAACAAGAATAATATAAAAGTAACAGGAAATTGGGGGTTTTTGTATGTGATGGTAAATGTTGTAAAGGAGTTCAATAAACAATAAATAACAGGTAAATAATTGATTTGATTTTTGTTTGATAAAGGAAATTCCGGTTTACTACTTCTCTCTAGATTTGCAGTTTCTTCTCCTAAGTGATTTCTACAGAATTCTGAATAAAACCCTAGAATAAGGATAACTCGTATTCGGTCTCCCGCTCCACGAATTCTAATTAGCAAAGACCGAATCCTAACTCTCGTTATGAATCCACTGTTTACTAATTGCTTTAAGCATAGTCTAGATTAATGGTCAGCTAGTGGTTTAGAGGAATTACCATCTCTATACTAACTGGTTCTTTCCCTGTAGTCAATTGATAGCCGCAGTTCTCACTTATAAGCTAACAAACTGATAAACTCAATAATTGATCAGATTAAAAAGTTTAGGAATTCATAAGGGAAAAGAACTTTATTCTAATGTAATGTAGAAAATCACAAAGGTTCAGAAATAATAAATCTAGAGATACATAGTAAACCGAAATTAAAAGTGACTACTCAGCCATAGACATAATAACAATGCTCAATATAAACAGCATAAGGATAGAGGGATTTAGCAGAAAAAACTGATTTTAGAAGCTGTCACCGATTTTGCAATTTCCACTCTTGTCTATGTCACGTCCGGCTATCTGGGGTCGGATGCCGATCCGGACGCGTTCTTCAGGGTCTGTCCGGATCCGGACGCGGCTCAATGAAGCACCGTGAGCAGGTTTTTGTCTGTGAGTGAGGGAGAAGAGTTATGGAGAAAGGTTTGTGAATGGAGATGAAGGGTTTATCGTGGATGAGCAGGTAATATGGAGGGAGAGGAGGAGAGTGTAATGTTTAGACTGGAGCGTTTGGTACGATTTGAAATGGAAGCAGGAGCAGGGTTTAAATAGGCTTAGAAATAAACACAGGTTAGTGGTAAGTTTGGTGAATGTGGTGAGTGGGTAATTGATTGAGCATGGGTGCGTGTTAATTAATGTTAGGCATGGGCTAAACCGCCGCTCGGCTGATAATTGCGCCGAAAGGCTAATTATCAGCGTAATGCGTTTTTATTTTTTTCGTTTCTGTGTGACGTCCGGATCTGTGTCCGGATCCGGATGTGAGACAACGGTTTTAGATCTGAAACTCGGGTAATGTCCGGATCTGTGTCCAGATCCGGACAAGACACAGAACTTTTGGAGCTGGATCTCGGGTCACGTCCGGCTTGCGTCTGGATCCGGACATGTGACGTCCGGATTTGCGTCCGGCCAAGTTGACCCGGACGTGACCAATATTTGCGTCTCTTCTCCTGATTTGTTCCCCGTTTGTTGCGTGGTAATCCTTATGACGTAAAATCTTCATTTCCATGGGGTTTTCCTATATTTAACACATAAAATGCGTCAATTCATATCAAAACATCAATCTTAGGAAAAACACAGAATAAGTGGGAAACATTGCTTAAATTGTTACAGATTATAAGGTAATTAAGCCCTAAAAAGCCTATATGTTTCACACTTATCAGGCAGCTCGGGTCTAGGGTCCACCGGCACCTCTGCGAGCTCTAGCTCTACTCCGGCGCCTACTGCTATCATGGCGTCTCCTATGCCCCCAGTGATGAGCATCCCACTAGAGATGCAGACTATGATGGACTCCATTCTCCAGCAGCAGCAGAGGATGGAGCAGCGGTTTGGGGGTATGGAGCAGCGATTTGGAGGTATGGAGCAGCAGGTCAGGGATGTCCAGCAGCGCCAGGTGTGCATGGAGGGACACATAGATGACATCCGCCAGACTCAGGAGCACCTCCAGGCAGAGCAGACTTCTCTCCGCGACACCCAGACTACGCTCACAGAGCGCTTGGAGCGTAGTGATGCTTTTCAGAGAGAGACCGCACTGTTCATGATAGAGGCAGCCGCTCAGTAGGCCCTGAACAGCCAGCTCCTGCAGATGCTCATTGCCAGGATGGGAGCTCCGCCACCACCGTCGCCTCAGTGACAGCCGTCTCCTCTTTATTGTTTTCTTTTATTTTATTTGTTTTTTATGTACTTTTCTTTTTACTTACTTGCTTTACTTTTGTTTGTTACAACTAACGGTAAAACATGAGACTGACATGTGAAGTGGTAATGGTTATATTTGGCAGTGTTTTTAATTTTGAAATGCTAAATTTCCTGTTTCTCTGAGCAGTGCAGCGTTCATAAATGATTAATTTACATGATACCTCTACTGCGAAACAAACGGTTATAAGTACAGGAAATGGAACCACACTACTTTTGAACGTCTGCTACGCTTGAATTCTGGGGAGTATTCTTTCTCTAATATTACTCATACGATTCAAATATTCTCTGTTGTTCGAGTTAATGCACTTTGTTCTGTGGTCGTACATGCCAGTGGAAAACTAGCAAATTATACTCTGCACAAAACGCATATTGTCTGTGACTCAGTGAGGAATATCTCGACCCCTGCAAAACCTCAAGTGTGAGGAAGAACATCTTCCTCAATCTATGACACCAGGGGAGTCTCAGTTCCTACTTTAACTTATTGATGTTCCGCTTTTTCTTGTGTTGCGGTTTAATTATTGCACATACATCTATTATGAGTATAGCATGTTTTGAAAGATCTTTTACCTGCATTTCTTTTATGACCAATGAGGACATTGCTCCTCTTAAGTGTGGGGAGGGAAAGACCTTTCCCTGAAAACATGCTAGTTGTTCTTTAATGCCACACTTGCTTTTTGCTGCTCTAATGCCTGTGCACACCGATAAATACGATGAAATAATTGCAGGGTGTTTGAAATTAAACCAAGTGACAACCGCAAGAATCGTTTTGCTTGATGAGGTTTGGATAAATAAGTTTTATTTAAAAATACCACTACTAGAAAACAGTAGTTTACCTACGGAAATTACCTACGGAAAATATTCCGTAGGTAATTACCGATGGAATAACTACGGTTTATAATATCAGCCCTTAGTTAAGTTGTTACCTACGGATTACCGACGGAATGCCAACAAAAATATTACCAACGGAAATTTCCGTAGGTAAAGTTGAAGGGAAAAGTGCGGGAGGATTGGCTGGTAATGGCGCGTATAATGCCATCAAATTACCTACGGAAACTTTCCGTAGGTAAATTAACGAGATTTTAAAGAAAGGTTACCGACGGATTATTTCGTCGGTAATTGCTGCTTGAAGTCTACGTACATATTACCTACGGACTTATTCCGTCGGTAATTACCTGCGGATCAGTTCCGTCGGTAATAAGTATTTCATATATAAGTAGGCGAGATTACTTATAACACAAAACGCTGTCGTTTTTTATGACGGGTACCGACGGAATTATCCGTCGGTAATTACCTACGTTCTCATTTCCGTCGGTACGTGATTCGTAGTGATCGGCTAATGTTTAAGTTGAAACGCGGCGTTTTCTTCTACATGAAGATTACCTACGGATTTTTTCCGTTGGTAATTACCTACGGATATTTCCGTCGGTAATATGTGCTCCATATACACAGCCATAATACCTTCGGTAATTACCCAACGGTGTCGTTTTGATCACATAAATACCGACGGAAGTGGTCCGTCGGTAATCTTGCTTAATGAAAAACCCAGCGCATCCAGTTTAATTATTCTTCCTCAACCTCTGCTTTCCTCTATTTTCTATCTCGCAGAAGTTTTCTATCGTACTCCATCGCTCTCGCAAATTAGGCAATCTGTTGAAGAACACCAGAGACTCTCCCTCCCTCGCTTCTGCTCCGTCGAATTGCTCGTGTCATTTATTGTTGAAGCCAGTTTATTGTTGCTTCTGTCGTTCGTACACCAATGCGAAGAGAGGCTGGAATCATTGGGGTTTGAAATCGAAGGCGCTGAACCGGTAATTTACTCAGAACTTCTCTTATTCTCCGGCAACTACTACATTCGATGTTATTTTAGTTTTCTGACACACCTCATATGATAATTAGGGTTCTGTGTTGTCAGTAGTTGGATAATTAGGGTTCTTCGTGTTATACAAACACTTTCATTCACTACAAAAACGAAGAAATTAAACATACCTTGTTGGGTATAAAAGGATTTACGTAAAAAAAAGGAGTGATCCGTGTCCACATATAAGATTTTACGGAGAGATACAGAAAGTATCTTCAATTTGCCAATGGAGACAGAAGTTGAATCCAACAAATTTCATCAACAATTATATTTGTACCAGACAGTGGTTATGCTTACACTGTCTATGTTCCTGCTTTGAAGTGTTTAATATTGATATTGGTAGTCTGTGAAGGTTAATATGTATGGGAAAGTATATCTTCTTCATCTGGTGGCATCTCTTTGTTGAGTATAGTAGTGACTTATCAGAAACCTTAATGTACTTGATTTTTTTAGCATTTTCTATGGCAAGTCATGCTTGAGATTTATCCCTGACAAAGTTTGGTACTTTTATGTGGTGATGTAGTGAGGACAGTAATCTTGCAAATGCAGTCAAAAAATAAAAAAAGCTCGTAATTTCAGTTGCTGCACGAATCAAACTGAATGATTTACAAGTATGTTCATCTGTGCTCTTCTAGTTCTGATGGCAAGAATTGGATACAATCCTGAAATTGTATAACTATATATACGGTTAGGTTCAATATTTACAGAGAAAGTATGTTGGTGCATATTTGACGACTCGACTAAGCTGCTCATTTATTGTTTTTTAGTGGACTTACTAAAATTAAGATTCCATATCCAATTACTATGTTTGATGCTTTAATTATGCAGAAGTAATCCAATATAAACTACTATCGATTAGAAACTTGATGTTGAGTTTCTTATTATGCTGAAGGTTGTTTGTGTACTGATCATCAATTTCAATAGTTGACGAATTTGATTTGTGGTTTATATGAATACTAATACTAAGTTTTTTTTCTCAAAACTAAAAACTCAGTTATCATATTACACTAATATACGCTTTATATGAAACTTTTTACTTCCGTTAAATTAGCATGAGGTATTCACTCAGTCTCAGTTAAAACACATGTCTGCTGTTTGTATATCTGTATGCGGCAACTGCTTCATATAATTATAAGCAAGATCACCAGAAAAAAGGTTAGTAATGTGCTGAAGTGATTACAGCTTTGTTGACCCCAAATTAGGGAACTGGTGGTTAGGAAGAACTCACTGTCTTAGCCACAGGTCTTAGATGGATGTGCCATACGGGAACACGAGTGTGAATACTTGAACTCCTAATTAATTTGTCAACCTTCTCCTGCTTCCATCTAAAGAAGCTATTGAGTTAGTAGAACACCAGAAAGAGAAGTCTATGCAACAGATACTTTCTGTGGGTACAAAATTAATTCCAACTGATCTTTTTAAGAGCAAGAACCATAAACACTATGATTAATTATATGCATCTGATTAATTCCAACAGATATTTTATGATTTTTACACTTTTTGCTTGGCTCGCGACATGGGCTCTGATTAATTATATGCATCTGTCTTACAGTCTTTCTTAAGAATCATATTCGTTGAGGCTGAAGCACTTGTTTGAAGCTTTGTATTCCTGAAGATTTTGCACGCTAGAGTTTCGACAAGCCGAACCCGGTAATAAACTGAACTTATTTCTTTCTCTCTATCAACTTGAACTGATTATGATGATGATTATGATTATGATTCTGAATGACAAATGTAAATTAACTCGTAGATAGTTGTTGCTATGAATACTACAATATTGTTTGATTATATCTAATTCATTTTATTTGTGTGCAGATATGACTGGTTCAGGTATGGTTAGACGTTTATGGCCAAACAAGAAGAAGAGTAACAAGGCTGGTGATCGTGCAGAGTCATCAGCGACAGCTGCTGATGGTGGTAGTGAGCAGCAGCAGGAGGCACCCTTGTCTGTTCCTCAGGAGCAGCAAGATGCTTGTCAGATACCACGATCTAGTGGTATGTCCACCGGTACCACCAGCACACCAGATGATACTCCTGCTGGTGGGGATTCCTTGGAGACCACCCCACAAAGATCTACAGAGATGCATGTGGAGTGTGGAAGTGCAAGTGGCAGTGCGAGTGGCTCAACTTCTAACCCTCGTGGGATACCGGCACAGGGATGGTGGTGGGGTCCACCACAGACTGTACCCCATGCCCCACCATCTATATCACATGCTCAGGTTCCACTAGAAAGGAACCAACAGCAAGCTGGGGCTGGAGATATTGATAGTTCAGAGAGTGACTGATCTGGTGTTATTGTAAACTTTTAGATTTTCTCAGTATGGTTTTATGGTTAGTCTATTTAGGATGTTTAATATTAGTTTTTGGACTTATAAAATGAGTTAAATATGTTATAAAATTAAATATTCTGAGTACTGTGCTTTATAGTATATATAGTTCGTGGATATTGAATTTTAGCATTATATTGTTTAAATTTTAATTCTGAAATAGCTTTATAATTCAAATGTTAAAAAATGCAGAATTAACACAATATAAACTAAATATGGTCAAATAAATGTAAAATAAAAAAATATAAATACTTATGGATTACCTACGGATTACCTACGAAATGTCTAATAAAAATGGTTGGTATAAGATTTCGTAGGAAACATTTTACCTACGAAATTTTTCCGTAGGTAATATTTTACCTACGGTATACCAACGGATATTGAGAGGCGGGGAAATGATGACGTGGCATTGGATTACCGACGGAAATTCTGTAGGTAATTTACCTTCGGACCGTTCCGTAGGTAATCCGTCGCTAACTACGGCTGACAATTCCGTAGGTAATTTACCGACGGACTCACTTTTCTGTCGGTAATCTTATTACCGACCAATTAAATACCGACGAATGTTTTCAGTGAAAATTTGTCGGTAATCCGTCGGTAATTCTGATTACCTACGGATTACCTACGGAATTGTCCGTAGGTAATTTGCTTTTTCCTAGTAGTGTATACTCTCTTTTCACTAAAATCCGGTAGATTAGCTAGTTGTGGAAACCAGATTATTTTAGCTTGGGATTTTGGAAATGAAGTGAATGTTTGGAATGAAAAGGATAAGGCAAGGTACTCCACTGATCAAATTTTTTTTCCTAACAATAGCAGGCCTCGTCTATCCGGTTATTAAGTCTTAAGGGTGCCTTAACACCTATCTACCTAAGGTCTCGGGATCTGGGATAGTTGGCCCAACACCATCTCAAGGATAGAGAGAAAATTCTGGGTTATGGAATAACTCTGCAAGATCTTAAATATTAGTTTGTTTTATACATAATTTTTGAAGATGAATGCTTTCGCTTACAAAAGAGATAATTGCAGTTAAATTTATACTTTTGATCATGAGTGTGTGGTGTTGAAAGGTATTGCGGAATAAGGCATTACTTCACACCCCTTGTCATCCAAAGGTTAGAGGAATGAAAATTGGTGGAAAGTCCCAAGCTAAGCTAACTTGTTTTCTGCAATCTAGTTTCTCTATGCTTTTACAAAATTGTTCTTCTTTCACTGTTTGTGAAAACCTACCTCTGAAGAACAAGATTATTCTTTCAATTATCACTTTGTTTGATTTCACCCTGCACTTGTTTGACCTTGAGATTATTTGACGGTTTTAGAGATATTCTTATTCATTATTTGCTTGAGGACAAGCAAAAGCTTAAGTGTGAGGAAGTTGATAAGTGTGATACATATAGGCTTTTTAGGGTCTAATTACCTTATAATTTGTAACAATTCAGGCAATGTTTCCCACCTATTATGTGTTTTTCCTAAGATTGATGTTTTGATATGAACTGATGCATTTTATATGTTAAATATAGGAAAAACTCAGGACAATGAAGATTTTACGACATAAGGATTACAACGCAACAAACGGGGAACAAATCTGGAAAAAGAGGCAAAACTTGGCCACGTCCGGACGCAAATCCGGATGTCCATCAAAGGACACGTCCGGATCCGGACGCAAGCCGGACGTGACCCGAGATCCAGATCCAAAAGTGTTGTGTCTTGTCCGGATCTGGACACAGATCCGGACAAAACCTGAGTTTCAGATCTAAAACTGCTGTCTCATGTCCGGATACGGATGTCACACAGAAAAGAAAATAAAAATGCATCGCGCTGATAATCAGGCTTTCGGCGCAATTATCATCCGAAGCGGCGGTTTAGCCCGTGCTTACATAAATTAAGACACGCCCATGCTCAATCAATTACCCAACTCACCACACTCACCACTAACGAATGTTTTACTTCTCAGCCTATTTAAACCCTCCTTCAGCTTCCATTTCAATTCGCACCAGACACTTCAGTCTAACTCATACTCTCCCTCTCTACTAATCCTTCCGTTCACGACACAACCCATCTCCATTCATTCAACTTCCTTCATAATCTTCATCCTTCACTCACAGACACAACCCGTACTCACGCACATCACTTAGCCACGTCCGAATCTGCGTCCGGATCCGAACTGACCCATAACACCGCGTCCGGATCTGTGTCTGACCCAACTTAGCCGGACGTCTCACAAACTTTCCCAGAATTTCCATTTTCACTCTAGTTCATCAAGTTCACTTCATTGTCGCCAATTCCAACCTCCAAACCAGCATAGCGCAAGGACGAAGGGCGGAGCAAGCAAGAGGATCTTCGTAACAGATGATTTCTCCTAAGTCTCTCTTATTTATGCTTTCAATTACTATGTCTAGCTAAGAGGATATACTCTGGGGGAAGGGATGTTGTAATTAGTTAAACTCTACATTATTTTACTACTTAATTGAGACTATTTGGATTGTTCAGGTTAATGCTTTTAAGTGCTTTTAATAAACGTCATGAATTTATTATAAGCCCTCGAATCGTGTTATGATCAGATAAGGTGATTAGCATTGACGGTCCTATTAACCTGTTACCTGTGATCATTGCAATCGGATAGATTACATTAGCAATTAGGTGCTTTAGTCCGGACTAAACCAGACTAGTAATTCTGTGCAATAAAACCATCTAGATATACTTGTTAAGTCCATATTAGAACTATGTGTCGTGTCTAGATGAGCTATCTGGAATTAGGACTTAATACATAATAGATTTTTGAGAATTACAAGCCGATCCAAGTCTCCGTTTAAGTTATAGAATATGCAGAACCTAGCTAGTGAAACAACTCCCTGAACCTAGAGTACCGTTCATACTCCCTATCTATCACTTTAATTTATCTGCTATTTATTTTCTTTTTTGTTATTAATTCCAAAACCAAAACAACCCCTCTTTAGATACCCATTGCCTAAGGCTAGACTTATTTACCTCAAGTCCCGTGGATTGATACCTGGTCGCTTCTAAATTACTATACTACTGCGACCGGGATTTTTGCAACCCGACGGTCTGTTGATTTGTTATCTTCTAGGATTATTTCTTAGCTTTTAATACATCAAATAAACCGTTTGCAAAGGATTAAACAATCCACTTAACCAACTTGTGACGAAAAAAATGCGAAGAGAATTTTGACATCAAACTTTGGGTTATAACATCACCTCCCCCTTAAAAGAATTTCGTCCTCGAAATTAAACGTACATACTGCTCAACGAGGGCGGGAAACTTGGAGCGCACTTCACTCTCCACTTCCTAGGCCGCTTCCTCTTCGGACTGACCCGACCACTGAACCTTGACCAAAGGCATGGTCTTACTCCTGATCGTACGGACATCTCGAGCTAGAATCCTCGAAGGAGCTGCTTCGAACGTGAAGTCCTCTCTCAACTGAAGCGGACCGAAATCAATGACATGCGACAGGTCCGGAACATATTTCCTTAGCATGGAAACATGAAACACACTATGGACTGCTGCTAGCGACGGAGGCAAGGCCAAACGATAGGCAACCGGTCCGGTCCTCTCCAGGATCTCAAAAGGGCCAACGAAGCGAGGGCTAAGCTTGCCTCTCTTCCCAAACCGCACTACTCCGCGGAAAGGAGAAACCTTCGGATACACATGGTCTCCCACCTCAAACTCTAGAGGTCGTCTCCTCTGATCGGCATAGCTCTTTTGACGACTCTAAGCCACAAGCAGGCGCTCTCTGATGGACTGAATCTTACCCACAACATCTTCAACCAAGTCCGGACTGACAACTGCTCTCTTCTTCAGACCATCCCAACAGATGGGCAATCTGCACCTCCTACCATACAGAGCTTCAAACGGGGCCATCCCGATGCTAGATTGGAAGCTATTATTATACGTGAACTCAATCAAAGCAACGTGATGATCCCAACTGCCTCCAAAGTCGAGCACACATGCTCTAAGTATGTCCTCCAAAACCTGATTCGTCCTCTCTGTCTGCCTATCTGACTGAGGATGATAAGCTGAGCTGAACGACAACTTCGTCCCTATAGCCTGATGCAAACTCTGCCAGAATCTGGATATGAACCGCGGATCTCTGTCAGACACAATCGAGGCTGGAACCCCATGCAAACGCACCATCTCATCCAAACACAATTGTGCTAGGCGATGCAAATTGAAGGTCTTCCTGACGGGCAAGAAATGAGCATTCTTCGTGAGTCTGTCCACAATAACCCACACTGCATCAAATCCCCTCGGAGTCTTAGGCAGTCCCATGACGAAGTCCATGCCTACGCTCTCTCACTTCCACTCCGGAATTGGAAGAGGCTGAAGCAAACCAGCTGGTCTCTGATGCTCGGCTTTGACCTGCTGACAGGTCGGACATCTGGATACAAAGTTAGAAATGTCTCTCTTCATGTTGCTCCACCAGAACGTCTCTCTAAGGTCCCGGTACATCTTCACACCTCCTGGGTGTACCGAGTACGGGGCTCCATGAGCCTCATGCATAATCTCTTGCCTTAGAGCGTCGTCTGCAGGCACACAAACACGGTCTCTAAATCTCAGACAGCCATCCTTTGAAACCCGAAACTTAGACTCCTGCCCAATAGCTAATCCCTCTCTAATCTTACTCAACCCAGCGTCGAGCTCCTGACTAGCCTTGATCCGGTCGATCAAGGTAGGCTGAATCTGTAATGCTGCCAACATCCTAGACTTCTCTGGACGGACGACCCAGATACCCATACGCTACAACTCGAGAGCAGACCTCTGCACACCAGACAAAGCATAAACAGCTTCAGACGGACCCCTCCTACTGAGCGCATCAGCAACCACATTCGCTCTACCCGGATGGTAGAGGATCTCCAAATCGTAGTCGTGCAGCAACTCCAGCCACCTCCTATGCCTCAAGTTCAACTCTTTCTGAGTGAACAAGTACTTGAGGCTCTTGTGATTCGTATACACTTTGTATGAAGCTCCATAGAGGTAGTGCCTTCAAATCTTCAACGTAAACACTACAGCAGCTAACTCCAGGTCGTGGGTCGGATAGTTCTTCTCGTATGGCTTAAACTGACGAGAGTCATACGCTACTACCTTCCCATGCTGCATCAAAACACACCCAAGTCCCCTATGGGACGCATCACAGAATACCTTCAGACCCTCGGTCCCCTCTAGAAGCGTCAAAATCGGCGCTGACGTCAACCTCTTCTTCAACTCCTGAAAGCACTGCTCACAGGCCTCGCTCCACTCAAACTTCACCTCCTTCTGTAGTAGGTGAGTCAACGGAATCACTAATTTGGAGAAGCCCTCCACAAACTTACGATAGTAGCCCGCTAGCCCAAGGAAGCTACGAATCTCGCCGACATTAGTAGGCATGGCTCACTCAATAATAGCTCTAACCTTCTCCGGGTCCACGGAGATACCATCCTTGGAGACCACATGCCCCAAGAATACCACCTGGTCTAACCAGAACTCACACTTCTTCTGCTTCGCGTACAGCTCCTTCTTCCTCAGAGTCTGAAGAACTGTCCTCAAATGCTCCTCGTGCTCCTCAGCACTCTTGGAGTAAACCAAGATGTCATCAATAAACACCACGATGAACTGGTCAACAAACGGCTTGAAGACTCGGTTCATCATATCCATAAATACAGAAGGCGCATTCGTCAGACCGAATGGCATCACTAGGAACTCATAATTTTCATAACGAGTCCTGAAGGCGGATTTAGGCACGTTGTCTGCCTTAATCCTCAGCTGATGATAACCAACCTCAGATCGATCTTCGAAAACACTTTAGCTCCAGCTAACTGGTCGAATAAGTCATCAATGCACGGGAGAGGGTACCTATTCTTAATGGTAACCTTATTGAGCTCCATGTAGTCAATGCATAAACGCATACTACCATCCTACTTCTTGACAAACAGAACGGGCGCTCCCCAAGGTGACACACTCGGGCGAATAAAGCCCTTATCCAACAGCTCCTGCAACTGGATCTTCAGCTCCTTAAGCTCAGCAGGCGCCATCAGGTATGGGGCCTTCGAAATTGGATGAGTCTCAGGTGCGAGCTCGATCAAGAACTCCACCTCTCTAACAGGGGGAAGCCCAGGCACATCGTCCTGAAACACGTCTGGAAAGTCTCTAACCACGGGGATATCCTTCAACTTCGCATCCTTGCGAACCTCAGGGATGTAGCACAGAAATCCCTGGCATCCTTTCCTCAGATAGCGAACGCCTGCATGGCTGAAATAACTGGCGGCGAGTAGGGGATTCCATTCCTTGCTATAGACAAACGGGGCTGACCCGGCTCCTCAAAAGTAACCCTTGACGTAGCACAATCAATGTGGGTATGGTGGGCAGCAAGCCAATCCATACCCAGAATCACATCAAAATTGCTCATCTCCATGGGGATGAGGTCAGCATACAGAGTCCTATCTCTGACTAACACATGACTATCCTTACATAAAGAATTCAGAAGCATAGCAGAGTTTCTAACTAACGGACTATGCACACATAGCTCAATACCCAAAGGCACAACAGGTAAACCGAGCTCACCCACCAACTCAGCAGAAATAAAGGATTGGGTGACTTCAGAGTCAAACAAACAGAAAACAGAACGGGAGGATAGCTGGAGAATACTTGTGACAACTCTGTCAGTGGATCGGTCCCTTTCTTCAGCCATCGCGTACACTATGGCCTGGCCCTGGGGCTTCTTTTGCTCAGCCCGGTCTCGATCTCTGGGCTCGGAAACAGACCCTCCGGTCCTACCTCCAGAGCTATCTTTGCTCCTCTCAGCCTGAGGGCAGTCAGCTATCCTATGCTCCAAGGACCCATACTTGAAGCATGCTCCAAACTTCTTGTAGCAGTCCCGACCTTGATGGAACTTGCCACAAACCTGACACTTAGGAATAGACGATGAAGAAGAAGAACCACCTCTATCCCTCGAACCCTGACGGTCCCCAGATCGGTCTCCAGTAGACTGTTTCTTCTGAGAAGCAGAATGATCCCTCCTATCGCTCTCATCGGACCTCTGCTTCCTCTTCTGGTCCTTCCCACCAGACTGGAGGCCCCTTAGATCAGCCTCCACCAACAGGGCGACATCAGCAACGTCCCTGAAGGTCTTGTGACGCAGGGGCGTCACAGCAGAGCGAATGTCCGGTCTCAGACCGCTCTCGAACTTCCTAGCCTTCCTATGCTCGTCGGGCTTAGGTGCAAACTTAGACAGGCTGATGAACTTCCTGACATAGTCCTCTACACTCATATCCCGGCCCTGACAAAGTCAATTATACTCCAGGATGCGCTGGTCCTTATAGACGTCGGAGTAGAACTACTTATTGAACTCCCCGGTAAACTGGTCCCACGTCCAAGGCTGTGGGAACCTCCCTATCACAGACCTCCACCACTCCTTAGCCTCAGCCTTAAACAGGAAAGTGGCAAAGTCGACCTTCTGCTCCTCCTCGGAGCCCATGACCCGCAGTAGATCCTCTACCTCAGTCAGCCAATGATTGTCCTTCTGGGGATCTCCTGTCCCATCGAATGACGGAGGCTTCAGCTTCATAAACTCCTGAAGCGCCTTCACATTCCAGCCTCCAGCATCGGCAGCCCCAGCTCCGGCTGCACCACTGGCTGCTCCCCCAGCTGCTCCTCCTCCAGGGGCTCCTCCAGCTGCAACCGTCTGCAGCAGCTGGGTCATAAACTGCTGGACCGCCTTGGCGACACCGCCCTGGGGAGTGACTGGAGCTCTTCGTGGCGGCATTCTGAAAATCCACAGGGCAAGCAATTCAGACTTGAAACTCCAAGAACAGATACCGACGACCGACTAACTGACTAAAGCTAGATTACCATCAGATTAGAAAACCTGGCTCTGATACCACTAAATGTAACACCCCCAAACACTGGCCTAGGAGTTAGGGGTATTACACGCCGCGTATTATTACTTAATAACGCAAGGCTCTAACTATCACACGCAAATAACCAGAACAAAGGCCCAAAACGAAATACTTGTATAAATACGTACAGCATAACAATGTAGCAGGGTACTCTCAGACCCAAATACAAAACAAAGATAAAAGCGCGATTGCAAAATATTACTCAGGCCCGTAGGCTACAAAGCTAAACATAAATGTCTTAAACATGAGTAAACAGAAAACAGAACTCCAGAAGCTAAACTGGCGATCCTCGCTGATCAATCTGCAATGTTAGTAAGAGCAGGGGAATGAGCATCCAACTATGCCCAGTAGATGACCAACATCATCAACCAGTATACTCAAAACATTTAACAAAGTGTTACCAAATCAGAAATTGACAGAGGAAGTCACTTTCTAAAACAAAAAGCAGAAGCAGAAGTCCCAAACACCGCAGGACTAAATAGAGCTCAAAGCGAACGGAGTCAGAAACAGAGTGGGATACTAGTCAATCAAAGCATGCAGACAGAACGGATACAATCCGTGAATAGAACGAGGAAACATCATTCATGAGCAGAACTGGTGGGAACCTGTGAACAGAACGGGGATACCACCCGTGAAACAGAAGGACGTCCTACGCAGCACACTACAAGATAGCTAAACCAGCCATCCACGGTTCAGATACAGAGATAACTAGGTCCCAAAACAGAAGCTTAAATACAGTTAAGCATATGTGCATCACAGGCACCACAAAGCGTATAGATAGCTTGGAAATCAGAAGGGGAATCCAACCCCGCAAACGGAATTCAAAATGGAGCTCAAATGAGCAAGTTAGGGCGAAAACAGAGCCATGTCCGAACTTGTATCCAGACATCAACGTTCGGACGCAAGTCAAGACTCAAAGGCTAAAATCAGCCGAATGTCCGAACATGTGTCCGAATGTCAAAGTTCGGACACACGTCGAACTTAAAACAGAGGCAGAGACAGAAAGGTGTCCGAACATCAAAGCTTGGACGGATGTTCAGACGCTTTTCAGAAATCAGATACGCACAATGTCCGGACATGTGTCCGAGTGTCAAAGTTCGGAGGCATGTCGAACCAAAATCAGAAGAAGCAACAAAGGGTGTCCGAACTTCTGTCCGAACTTACAAGTTCGGACACCATTCGAAACTTGTAAGTCGGACTTGTCCTCGCACCCCGTCCGAACATCAAAGCTCGGACGGAAGTTCGGACACGGTTTAAAACTCAGAAAAACGATACGAAACCAGGGTCTGTGTCCGAACATCAAACCTCGGACAGACGTTCGGACATGTCAAAAAACCAGTTTTCCGTAAATGAATTGCACACCAGCCAGAGGCTCAAACACATTCAAAACAGCAGCAATTACAGAAAACAACCTTGGGGGTTTGTAGACATTAAAATGAAGATGAACAGACGAATTCACAAACACAACGTAGAGACAATTCGTAAACTAGAATCCAGAATCTAAAACTCCCCAAGGCCGAACACACTAGCCGAATCCGAAAGCCACCTACCTCGTTAATCAGCAGAAGACTAATCCGAAATCCAATGCAGAATACGTAACCAACGCCGTCACAGCAATGCAGACCAAATGCAGTTCCAAAACACTGAACAACGCAACCGCATAGACAAACCAAATTCAGAACACGGAACCCTCAAATTAGAAAACCACCCTCGCGACTAAACCACAAATCATACCTGAATTCAACCACGAAATTGCAGAGAACGCCTACTGAAGCAGAATCGATTAGGGAACGGGACCAAAATCTGATTCCTAATCAGATTGCAGAGGGAGAATTAAGACAAGGGAACATCTCAAATTCAGAATCGAAAGGAATGAACCGGTATTGTTACCTTTACCTGAACCGGAACTCGTAACGGAGAAGAATCCACAGCAGAACTCGGATGTGGAATCACAATCAGCAGAATTTGAGAGGTTAAACAGAACGTAACTTTTGAGAGAGAGAGAGCGGAGAAGAGAGGAGCGTAATGACGATTTTCAAAACTGAGCGGAAATAGATGAGTGGAAAAGAATGTGATCAGGAAGTGGGATGATTAAGGAAATTAAGAGGAAAATAAATTAAGAGAAGATAATTCTCACCAGGAAATCAAATGGAAGGGGAGAAAGACCCTTCTACCCTTGTCTTTAATCAAAAGGACTCCCATGTCCTGAAGGATTAAACAATCCACTTAACCAACTTGTGATGAAAAAAAATGCGAAGAGAATTCTGACATCATACTTTGGGTTATAACATCCCGTTTATATATAACGTGCGCGTTTTGGAGCATTTTTTCATAAAATGCTCATTTTGACTCGTTTTCAATATATTAATGTCGTTTCGTACTAAATATAGTAAAACATCAATAACTTAGCATAAAATCACAATTATAACGTCCAAACGCAATAAAAACGGGTTTAACGGCTTTTACAACAACGAGAGCGTTTTTTTACCCGAAGTTAGCGTTATCAACTACGTTTTCAGTACGACAATTCTGAAACTGTAATAATATCTGTAATTTAATCAAACGTAACATAAAACATCGTTTACCATTGTCAAGTCCCAATTATAATGTTCGAACGCAATAAAAACAGCTTTAACGTCTTCTAATACAACGAGAGTGTTTTTTTTGTTCACAGCGGCAAAATGATTTTTTTCAAAAAAGACATGTACGACACGATGTCACTACATGTTTACAACATTAATATGATTTAAAAAAATTTGTACTGCGGTGATTAGTAATTTTGTACTGTGAATAGCAACCCCCTTTTATTTATGATATTTAATTGTGAACCTAATCAATGTGTCATTTGTTGGCATACTTAAAGATTTGTGGTGTAAGGTTAATAGATTATAACTCAAACTTCAAACTCTAAAACAAATATTCGATGATCTAATATTTATAGGGTTTGACACATTCTCAACCTTTCCTAGTATCTTTATTCTAGTCTTTATGCCCTTTTAAATGTGTCAATTTTTTTTTGAAATTTTTTATGGTTGGAAGCATGATTTTCAAGGTTACTAACAAATTAAAAAATATGTATTAGGAGTGAAATTTCATTATAATTATAGACACTTATCATCTTAACTATGTATACTTAGTAAGTAAATAAACCAAATGAAGAGTAGTTTCTAAATTTTAACTTGCCCCAGGGATCTTCTTTTATGGTGAAATGTAATTTATTTCTGCACACATATGAACTAAAAACAAGCAAAATAGAGTGACACACCCTCCTAGTTTAATAGTTGGTAAATAGTAAATACATTAACAAATAAAAACTAACCACAATGGAAGTTAATACCAACATTACCTATAACCTATTTTATATGTAAAATGAGACATTACATTAGTTCCAAAATTTG
Organism: Limonium bicolor; assembly: GCA_023374045.1. Classification (NCBI taxonomy): domain Eukaryota; kingdom Viridiplantae; phylum Streptophyta; class Magnoliopsida; order Caryophyllales; family Plumbaginaceae; genus Limonium; species Limonium bicolor. The sequence goes on along the minus strand of CM041777.1, from coordinate 65,884,704 downwards.
TGGGAACTGAAGGTGTGTAGATTAATAGTAGAAATTAACATTTGAAATTTATACCAATATTACTATTCCAAACAGTATCCGAACAAACATCTATTAATATACATGTGAATTGAAAAATATAAATAATACAAAAAGGAAAAAAAATAAGTAAGGAAACAATCAGTTATACACAATCATTATGTGTTATGTATTTTCCACATAAATATTAACAAAAACTCTAATCGTACTTCCAATTAGGGGTGTCAATTTTTACCCAACCCGATAACCCGATTCAAACTCAACCCGTAAATAGTGGGTATAGGTCAAGATTATTGACCCATTTAATTTTTGGGTCGGGTATAGGTTACCTATTAAATATATGGGTTGGGTATGGTTAAGGGTCATAAATCGAATTCAACCCGACTTGTTTACTTAATTTAATTAAAAATAAATATGTATATATTTTACTTGAATATGTATTAATTCTATAACCATTAGTATAATAGCAAATAAAAACATTATCACTTCTTAAAGGCCACACAAATAATTATTTTATAAATCCAAATACATTCTCTAGGCCATAGCTATATCTACCATTCATTGTTTGTTTGAAAACATAAATACTATGTCAATCATTACTCGCACAAACTCCACCGTTCACACTATTTCATCCGCACAAATAACGGCTATGACTTAAGATTATTGACCCATTTAACAAAATGTTGACATTTGGAAAAACAGCACACAATGATTCGAAATTAATGACAGTCATGTGCATGCTTTTATGGACGACTGATCATTCTGCAGAAAAACAAGAATATTTGTATTTAAATGGGTTAAACATTTCAAGAAAACCAGATTTAGATACCGCTTAAATCAGTATCTAAATCGTCGATTTCGGTAGCTAAATACAGCGGGCTACCGCATTTACTATTTATCTACTAATATATAGTGGTATCAAAGGATCTAGTGGCTAAATTAAAAATAGCTACCATTTTGGAATGCAGTAGCTATTTAGCTCTAGTCTCGCTACTACTTTTATGATAGTCAAATATTGCTACCATTTTGGAATGTAGTAGCCAAATCGACACTAGTATAGCAATAACAAAATCGATACTAGAATATTAGTAGCAAAATGGCTACTAGCAAAGTAGAGTGTCTCTATAGAGACTCTATACTGAACGATGGACACCATTCAATCCCACAAGGAGTGGGAGCCATGTGCGCGCGTAGCCAAGGACCGAACCTGCAATGTATGGGTATAAATAGACAGGCCCGACTCGAGGGTAGTGCAAAGAGACCTATGGAACAGGGCCCCATATTTGGGGGCCCAATTTCATTTACTCTTTTTAGAGTGTCATGAGAAAGTTATCAAATGTCCAAATTCATTTTATATAAAATGTTATAAGGGGTCTCATTTTACATACTTTAATTTAGTAATTTTTTATCTTGAATTAATTAATTCTATAAGGGAGACATTTTAGATTTTAGCACGGGCCTGAAAATCATCGAGACGGCCCTACAAATAGACCTATGATACCAACGGCATATTTGATTCAAACTAGTGTGTTAAAATGTGCACATAGCAGGAATCGATTCCCCAAAGTTTGGGATAGATATAGAATGTCTTAACCATTGTGTCATGATAGTTATTCGTGACATATATACATACTACATGTATATATTGAATGTTTGATACTGTAAATATAAATGAAAGATTTTACAGAGACATGATCAAACCATGGATATATTAAAATTAATAAAATAGATATACGTCTGACTATCCTACATTAATATTTTAGTTACATAATATAACAAAATAATTTAATACGACCAAACTAGTAAGAATAATAAAAATGTAAGTATATTTTCCACTTAACATTATGAAAAAATGTAAAAATATACATATATATCTTTTAAAATCTTTGAAATGTCAGAAATTATACAAAAAGATAATATACTATATAAAGTTACTTATTTATTTAAATTATATTATATAGTGTTACAAATACTAATACAATACACATCATTTTATGAAAATAAAACTTCTAAATAATGTATTATATTTTTGTAACTTTGTATAATACAATATTTTTATAAATTTAAATAGATGTATAATATTTTATAATCTCAACTAATTTAAATTTTTATAAATTTACTATTTTTCAAAATCCTATTAATTTGTGTGTTGTTTTGTATATTAACTTATTATTATATAGTATATTTATGTACGTTTTATTATAATTTTGATAACTTATAACATTTTTATAAATTTATCATAAGTACATATATATATATATATATATATTCTATTTATTTTACAAAATGTAACACTAACTTGTTATTACTTTTAGATTTTTTATGTTTTATTGGTTTATGTGGCTTTTGTAAATTAAAAGCAACATATAGCAAAATGTATAAAAACTGTATTGAATTAAATATATATAAACACATATATATATACAATTTACTAATTTAAATTATTATTACTACTATTTTATATTAATTTTGTAAATTTTAACCAACATATGTACTAATTTAAATTATTAATACTTATAGTTCCTCATACTTCCTAGTTACGGTGGATTTTTACAAAATAATACTCATAACTTCTCATACTTATCTTATATACATTAATTTGGGGTAATGTCTTACAAAACTATCTTTCTCATCATTATAAATGGGTGTGTATTTTGAATTATATAGTTATCCGCATTTAAATTATAAGAGAATTAAAAGCCTCATATAGTAAAATGTATAAAAATTGTATTAAATTAAATATATATAAACATACACACACATATATATATATAATTTAATTTAAATTATTATTACTACTATTTTATATTAATTTTGTAAATTTCAACCAACATATGTACTAATTTAAATTATTATGGTGAGTTTTTGCAAAATAATACTCATACTTATCTTTATATACATTAATGGGGCAATGTCTTAAAAATCTATCTTTCTCATAATTATAAATGGGTGTATATTTTGAATTATATAGTTATCACACATTTAAATTATAAGAGAATTATAATTTTGTTACCGGATAAAAATGTCATTTCTTATAATGTAGCACAATATCAACTAGGATCTCATTAACATCATTAGCCAGTAGCAATTTCATAATTTAAGATAGTAACAATTTTTCTACTTGCTAAAAATATTTGCTACCGTCACCCAAACAGTAGTAGAACAACAACCGTGTTGAAGTGTCAGTAGCAATTTTATTAACATAATTTATCTATATTGGTAGCAGCACTTTTAAGATAGTAGCAATTTAGCTACTAGTTATAATATTTTTCGCTATTGTTACTTTAATAGTAGCACAATAGCTATCATGATTGAATTAGCTACATCCATCAGTAGCTATTCCTTAATTTAGCTACCAACATTGGTAGCTAAATTGTTCTTACTAAACTAACCAAGATAAAATCAACCATAGCTACTACTAATGGTAGCAGTCTTGTCAGGCGGCAGCGATTTGGCTACTGTTTAAAAATTTTAGCTACCATTGTCATTGTTGTAGCAAAATAGACACCACTATGTTAGTACCATTAAAAATCAGTAGCGATTTTTGAAAGTAGTTGTGAATATATGTGTGGTAGCAAATCATCGGTAGCTAAATCTGGTTTTTCTTGTAGTGCAACGGGTCGGGTTTGGGTTCAATGATTTTATATGGGTTGGGTATGGGTTAGAAGTTTGTAACCCGATTATTTTTGGGTCGGGTATGGGTCAATACAATTTTAATTGAGTTGGGTATGGGTGAGCTTCAACCCGACCCGTCAACCCGAATTGCCACCCCTAGTTCCAATATATATACCAATTAAAAATTAGAACTCACGAATCCGCTGAACGACCAAGATGTAAATCACAGATCCATGGAAAATTCTACGCCGCGGGCATTCCGTATACAGTATGGTACGATCCACTAATTTGGCAGTCCCGGTCAGTTGCTGACTAGACTGTTTTTCTAATTGGACTGTCTTTTTAATATATTAACTTAAAATGGTTGTAATTTTTAATATATAAGTCCAAAATGGAAAAACAGTATATCATTGTTCACCTAAATTCAAGCTCTTCAAAACAAGATCAGTCATGAATATGTTTTGACAACTTAAAAAAAATTACATGTATACGATGATACAGGAAAATCATAATATGACTCATTAGTTTTGATCTTATGATTCAATAAAATTGATATTATGATTCATTAACTAATAAGTGGTGAATTAGATAACAAACTTCGTAATCGATAAAAATCATTATTGTTTGTAGTGTATTATCATTGTTGTATGGTGGATTTTAAACCTTATATGGTGAATCATATATTTTTCATTCATACCAAATATTGTTTTGTGTTATATTATTGTTTTTTTTTATTTTTGTATGTTTATGATGAGACACTAAGTTGATGATATGATCCATTAAAATTAATATTATGATTCATTAAAATTGATATTATGATTCATTAACTAGCAAACGGTGAATTTGATAACAAACTTCAAAACTAATAATGGATCATTATTGTTTTGTGATGTATTATTATTATTTTGTGGTGTATTATGATTTGTATGATATTTTTAAGCCTTATATATGTTGAATCATAAATCTATATGATATGTACAGATATATACATTTAACTAATGTAAATTTTTAAATTTGTCAAAACATATCCATAATTTGATCTTGTTTTGAAAATTTTGAATTCAGATGAACAACACTACAACATACTAGCTCAATTGGTGCAATAAAAGTTGCCCTAATAGATAAATATATTGCTCCAATAAGGTAATAGGTGCAAGATTAATCTTACCAAGGTTGCACCCATTGAGCACTATTTGCCAAACACTATTGGTGTAAAGTATACTTGCACCAATTGATCAAATACTAACGGTGCACTTAAATATTGCACTAAATGATGTTAGTCGATTAGTACAAATTTGATTAGACGCACCATTAGATCAACAACAAAGGGTGCAAGTTCATTTCTTGCACCGTGGTCTATTTATAGTGTAGGCCACCAACAACACAAATCACTTCACAAATGTTGCTCTAATTGGTTAGTATATAATAGTGCAACTTCTTACAATTGCACCTTTGATAGTTAACGAATGGTACAAAATCTATATCTTCCACCGTTAGAAATTTAACACATAGGGCATTTACCACATTGCACTACGTGATGCAAGAATAAGCCTCACAAATAAATATACAACTCGTGCATAACGATATATTGCCCTATTTGATACCGTCTATTAGTGCTTTATTGCTCTATTTGATACCACCATTTGGTGAAAAAAATGCCCTATTTAACCGTTTAGATTTAAAACAAAATAAAATCCTACATTATTTATAATATCAATCTCATCATAGAAACATAGGAGGAATAATAAATATCATTAAAAAGACAATCCCAAAGCGCTCGAACTCTCACCAAGAGTATTTATTTAGATCAAAAAGCACAAAGTGTTCGACAAAATCTTCTTCAAAAGTACCCTCAAAAAAGAGTAAACCCAAGTATTTTGCATCATTATACCTAGGTGCTGGATAATGATACCTAATCCCTACCACCCCTTACATACAAGAGCAACTAATGCTAAATGAGTTGCTTCTTAACATCCACTGCACCAGTTCGAAAAAGAAAAAAAGAAGTAGCGATTAATGCATGACGGATTGAGTGATTTCATGATTGCAAAGCTCTAAACCTCAATCCTGAACGTCAGTAAAATTGGAAGCAAGATCCCAGTAGTGACCCACACCTTCATTAGCAAAGTGATCATCTCTTCACCCAATGAACGCCAGGATTGCCAAGCTTCCTAGCAGCCTCATTAAACATTCAAGTTCTTCATTGTTATAGTTGTTGTTTTCATCGAAAATTCTTCCTTACTGGAGCAAAGTGATCATCTCTTCACCCACCTGCTTCTCAAATGGATCAAGAGCAATAACATACTGTCTAGCTCATTTACAATCTCCAAGACTTGCGTTGGCAAACAAACCAACTTCATTTTCACATCAAAAATCCATAGAAGCCATCTATTGCATGATTTAGCAGAAATATTCACACAGATAAGATTAAGAAGGTAATTTTGACAACCAATAGATTCTAGAACAATTAATGTCTTCAACGCGCTTGAGGCTATCAACGAGAGAACATTTCACCCTCTCAAACTTTAAAAGGATAGAATCTCCAATAATCGCCTATTAGAATCACTTATCTTTGAACCACAGACATGTTAAGCTTGTATATATAAGCACGAGCTTGGATTCAAATTTATTTTAAGTTAGAGATGAAACAAGCTCTCCCATCTGATGTGAAATTGCCTATGAAATAAAAAAAATACCAGCTAAAGTTTACTGCACTCCGAGCAATGCTACAAGAGATTTTTTACTGTCAAGTGATTGACTTCCGAGTGGTAGAGGACTGGTGTAGGGGACGGAAGTCCTGAGTTCGAGTCCTCTTACTACCCACTTTGGTGGGGGAATGGAATTTATTCTCTTATTACTCATCCTGAGGGAGTGGAGGAATGGAGTCGCTCCTATTACCCAGCCTGGTGGAGGAATGGAGTGGCGAGAAGGACGGTCCCAAGGCAAGCATGTCTGTTATATCGTCAGAGATGAAAGGGAAAGGTTGGAAGAAGTTTCCGATGGATACTCGAGGGTCACCTCCAAGGAGAGATCAAGGATGATTCCTAGGACAAGATCTCTAGGCTTTAGTAAGATGTCCCATGTAATGTCTGCGTAAGGTAGGATTAGAAAGGTATGTAAGAGTTGAGTCAGTATTGTTTGATTTGCCCTTGCGGCATCCTAGGCCATGTGTCTATAATTATAAAAAAAATAAGAGATTTTTTACCATTTCAAGCGCTATGAGTAGCAAATATAGGGCTTGGATCCTAGATAGGCCGAGCTGCTTCCAAAGCAGGAAATCTGTTCCACACTCTGCAGTATACACCAGATAAGCTCTTGCACATTTCTCCAAGTAACTGCACAACCACAACTTTCTCTTATAAAGGAGTCCCGGTAGACAAAAGAAAGAAACCAGATAAGATAGTACAGATGGTGGGAGATGTATAACCTAACATCTTGTAGCTACAAAAACGAATGAGTTCGTTGGAAAAGAATATAAACAGAAAACCAGAAGTACCTTGGCGTCGCTTATAGCAAACAGACTTTCTTCCACCTCTACTATATCCATAATGTCAATATTTCTTTCCAACTCAATTTTGGAGCTTTGTATCTACAATCTAAAAATTCAACAAGCAAACACTTTCTTCAGTTAAGCTTTTACCTCACCGTTTAGTGGGAAGAATTTGTTGAAAATTAGACCAATGAAGCACAATCTAAGGAGGCAATCTTTATTGTCATAAGCCCATATCATAGACTCATAGTTATACTCGTCATAAATCAACTAGAAACTTGATAATCTTAGTAGTGTCGTTGCAATTGAAAATAATAACATTGAGAAAATTCAGCAAGAGACTAGCATCGATCTATAAGTGTTACGTTACAAAACAACATACATTACAGGATTTTCAGGCAGCATTTTATTCAGAATTGGACACACTAGAATAACTAAACAGATGCACAAGCTCAACATGTTCAAGTATCTGACGTCCTTGCAATAAAATACAGTGCCAGCTAAGTTACGTTAGTGCCAACTTGCCTCTTAATTTCTTTTCTTGGACAATAAAAGTACTTAGTAATCATTGTGTTCCAAAATTGAGTTAAACATGGATAAAATAAACATAAAGAAATAATAAACAATGATGGAATAGTTACCTTTCATATAAAAGAAGTCTTAATGTTCTATACCAGTTAGTACAGCAGATGGGATCTGATCAAGCACAACTGATGAAAAATAGACATGTTAATAAATAAACAGATACTAAGGACCACTTGTTAAGTTGTTAAATAGCGAAGATAGGTTCGGTTTCACCACAGGAATTGGCAGCCTTCTGCAAAAGTTTACTTCATCTTTAACCAAAAGATCAATTTTAGAGAAGTTGACTAAATATTACCTTTGCCAACATTTATTAAAAAACACTTCATCTACATTTCTTCATCAAATTCTATTGCATTGAGATAAGGAAGTAACTCTCTTTTTAAAAGAAACAGAAGAAAATTAGATGGCATCTCAGCTTAATTAGACTGACATCTATATGTCTGACTTGCGGTCATATAGATCCCCCAAATATCCAAGCATCTCGAACCATTAGAGGACACAATGCCTCAAGTAATTTTTCCATGTACTATTTTTTTTTAGAAAACCCAGTCATGAGCGTATAATTCAAGACAGGCTAACATGAGATTATCTTTAGTGAAAGGATGTGATAGAATAAGAATGCCTTCTATTTTTTTGAGATGTGTGTAATTTCAAATTTATGATGTTGATCCATAATATGGTAATCTGACATCACCTTTCCCTTTTTCACCAAGAACATTCTCCTCCAGAACAAAAAAATTCTCGAAAACAAGTTCACACCTATGCTTTGGATAAGCTGTGATATTAGACCGTGAATCAAATAAGTAACCGGAATTTCATTATAGAAAATAAAGCAAATAGCTAGAATACATACGTATCACTTCCTCGCATCCCAAGTTTGTCTAACTTTTCGGCAGTACTGAAGCTGCAGTAAAGGAAACACAACATAGTTAAAATAAGGCTCTACAAGAGTTAACCAAAGAAGATGACTAATGTTGTCGATTTCTGAGTCTGGCATAACATAATGAGTAAGTCACTTCTCGTTTCCTTTAATTAGCACAAAAGGTGTGATTGGACAAGAGATGATGAATAGGAAAAGAACCAATAATTCAGAAAATTATACCCTTGCATTCCCTTCTCAATAATGAATGATGTGATTCCTTTTGAATTGGCCCTAATATCTGTTTTTGCATAGACAACCTGATAAATCATCAACATTGAAATGCTCATCCATGTCATGTGGTACAAGTCAACGACCAAATCTTCTTGTGTTTTCCATTATCTTAATATCTCATCAAGCATCATAACACATTAGAAAAACAAATATTTAATTTAAAACTCTATCATCTTAGAGATACCAGTGCTTGAGCAATAGGGCCATTAGTACACCACATCTTATTCCCATTTAGAACATAACCTCCTCCAGCTCGGTCAGCTCCGCATTTCATGCTCACAACATCTGAACCAGCTGGAGAAATACAAGAGCAGCAAACAATAATTAGTATACATCTAAATATGTCAAGGACCATAAATTATAGCAGAAAGCTTATCTTACATTTGGTATACAATGTTTGGAGAAAAAAGCATTAGAGTGTGGTAAAGCAGATAGTTACGAACGATGTTGGTACATGGTATGATTTAAATTTTGCTGATCCAATTTAGTAGAAATAAAGTGTACATCTTAGATTATGTAGTGGTCTACTTTCATTGTCGACCCATTGGATGTTTTAAATGCCAAAAGAATAAGAATTTATAATGATTGAGCAAAACTTGTGTCCAAATAACATGATTTCTTATATAAAATGAGGTTCAGAAATGTACCATTTGGTTCACTCATTGCTAAAGCACCCACGTGCTCATCATTGATGAGCTTTATGTGAAGAAAAGACATTTAGAACGGGGAAAAAGAAAATATTGAATTTTTCATATTTAGAATCTCAATGAACAACTATATTTCATCATCGTGGAATCTTTCCCATTATTGACGTGATTAAGACAGTAAAATTATTGAAAAAGGTGAAAATTTTTCAGAACTCAGTAATTCTTTGAAAGCAGCAAGTGGAGCTTAAACATGGTAAAATGAACATGTAAAGCCCACTTCGTTGAGACTTCAAACCTTTGGTAAATACTTTTCATTCTGAGCAAAATTTTTGTTCCTGACCTAGAAAATAGGTGACATCAACTTATGACACTAATAAGAAGCAATAAATAAACAATCATGAATCTAGGAAGGAAAAGCATAAGATGTAACCAGTTGATTTATACACGGGTTGGAGTGCGCCAAAGGATAATCCTACAGATCCTGAAGCATGACTAATCTCCTCCATTGCAATGCAAAGATACAAATAACCAAGCCCAAGTCCTCCATACTCTTTTGTAGATTAGACATTTGCAAGTTATGTTGGTCAACACAAAAATTATAGCTTCATTATATTCTGATACTTTGATAAATTATATCAGCAAAGGACGAAAGTGCAGCCCAGGGATGCCTCTAATGTATCTCCTCATGATAAGTACAGAACCTATACCTTTAATAACTTGGCCACAATGAAACATCATTCCACAAACAGACTAATACCTTTCATTTTAAAGAAACATACTACAAACACACTTCATCTGGTTCCTTAAAAACCTTGATTTTCAAATCTAAACTTGAGCCTATAACATGGGGTATGTTTTTGTAGTCTTTGTCATTGCAGAATGTTCTTAAAATCGGCAAGGGAGTCTCTATTTTGGTATAAATCAATAGACTAATACCATTCATTTTCATAAAACTGTGATTTTACCTTAACTTCATCTCTCGAGCTTGCTAAGAAGCGCTTCTAGTTCAGAAAGTTCCTTCAATATATGCGCTGAAGAGACACAAACAGTTGATCATCCACAAACAATGTTCAGGAAGCTCCTTCAAAACGAAGTTGTATAGACACGAGGTTAATAAACTATGTGATAAGTGTCCAAATGAGCATGTTTTATAGGTGTATTTCATATATTATATTAGCACTTTTCTTGCTCATTTCTCCACTTCGGTTAGTTTTCCTCTAGTTTATGTTTTATTATTATCTCACAAATTTATTGGTTAAACATAAGGAAAACCAAGCTGGGAGCAAAGTAGACAAGGAGACGAACGCATAGGCGCAAACGGCTCAGAAAACGGAGTCCAAACGAAGAATCTAGAGCCGGTCAAAGTTTGAAGGAAAATAGGTCATGACCACATTGTGTCCGCGTAAGGACAGGCGGACAGGGAGGCGGTCAAGGCTTGCAACCGCCCCTGGAACCGCCTCTAGATAGGCGGACGTGAGTGTTGCAACCGCCCCTGGAACCGCCTCTAGATAGGCGGACGTGAGTGTTGCAACCGCCCCTGCAACCGCCTGTTGCAAGGCGGACGTGAGAAGAGAGGACCGCGTATGAGTCCGCTTGGATCTAGGCGGACAAGAGAGGAGACCGCGCGAATAGTTTTCTTCTTCGTTGTCGACTTCGCTCGTCGACTTCGCCCATCGACCTGTCTACAACTTATCCATCTACTCTTCACGCGTTCTGTCCCTTGAGCAATGAATGAGCAAATCTCTTCACGCGTGATCCACCTCTATCTTCAATCTTCCTTTCCTCTATATAAACCCACGAGCCTTCTGCTTCGAAAGGAACATCCACCATCCATCATCGCTCCACTTCACCACAAACCTCACGTACATCCCATTTCTCTTCTCCCGTCTTCTCCATTTCATTTATCTTCTCATTCCACCATATTCACCTCTAGTCCTACGTATACAAAATAGCAGAACGAATGCAGGAGTGACTACAGATGATTTCTACTACTCTTGTTTCTGTTTATCTATTTAATATGTTAGGCTAGAATACGTATACTCTGGGAACTATTATTATGTGTTTGTATTAATTATGCAATATTTTTACTGGTTTATTTAAATGCAGTTTGTTACGCTTAAAGGTTATCTCGCACATTTTTAATAAATGTCATGAGTTTATTAAATTGCTTTACTAAATCTATTTCTAATCTGATCGGTGACAAATAGATAGGTTAATTAAGTCGTAAAACTGGAGGAAACTTGTTATGATTTAATAAGTTAGTATTCAGTTGCAAGAATAAAATTCCTCATACTCCTCTGCCGTCCACCAGTGGGTGCTTGAGTTTTCATCGGACCCTGCATAACTGGAACGAGTTCTTATGAGTTTTCATCGGACCTTAAGATAAAAACAGGAATCTTGCCAAATTATTATATTAAACCAGTAGAGATAGCATAATTAAGCAGATTATATTAACCTGACCCAGAGTCCCGTTTAATTTATCTATTTACTTAGTTTATTTTATCTTTCTTTTTTATTTATAATACAAGTCAATTAATCCCCCCTTTTTGTGACACGCTTAGGTACTATAATATGCACATTAGTCCCACGGTTCGACATCCGGTCGCTTACATTTCACTATACTACCACGACCGGGATTTGTTTGCAGCCCGACGTTTATTTTGAGTTTTTAATTTCTTTTCTTTTATTTTACACCAGTTTAACCACTCAGATATACACGTCTGCAAAATGGCGCCGTTGCCGGGGACTAGATTTATTCTAGTCCCTAAGCCCCGGATTATTCACTTGTTATATTAGAATATTTTGTCTATATTATTTTGTTATTGTTTATATTAATTATCTTTTATAACTTGTTATATTATTATATGTTTTGTTTTCTTGTTTCAGTAACTACGTAATCGGAAAAAAAAAAAAGCAACAGAGGTGTGTCCGCCCAACGTCAAGCGGACGTCCATGCGGACGCCACAGCCGCGTCCGCCCCATGCCATGCGGAAGTCCATGCGGACGTTCCCAATTCAGTAGGCGTTCCGGAAAAAAAATATCCAAACTCACAAAACTGCTCCAGCTTGACCCGAAGAGAAGAACGAGCTCGCACGACTCCAGTCCATCTCCAAATTGCTCCAGCTTCTTCATTTCTTCACCGAACCACTTATATTATTATTGTGTTTGTTCTAATCATTTTATTTTCTAATCTGTTTCAGTAGTTACGTTTTATATACGAAAATCCAAAAAAAAAACTGTACGTGGCAAAATGGAACAGGTGATCGAGCAAGAGTTTTGCTATTCACAGTATTTATACTGCTCCATATGTGGGGGAGCTCATGATTATGAGGATTGTCTCATATTCCAAGAACAACTCTGGTTAGAAGATCAACCAGATTACCTGGAGAGACTCGCTCAACAAGAACAGCAACCAAAGAGCGAAATAATTCATGAGGTAGAACAACACCCCACTACGGATGTAAGTTACTCTCTTCCCTCTATAGTCACCTACCGCCAGTTTCCATCCTTCTCTATGCTCTATCCAGAAGATGAGGATACTTACATCCTCGAAAATAAAGAGAAGGAATTGCCATCACCTCCCGCCAAGATATCCAAACAAAACGCTACTATCACCTTCAAAGAATTAATTTTCTCTGAAGATGATATTGATCAGCGTTCTTTCTACGAGCCTCACCTACAAGAGGATGATGTTCACATCCTCCAATTTGAGGAAGAAAAATCATCACCACCGGTTCTTCTGTTAGAACTACGTTACCGGCAGTACCTCCTCAAACACCAGATTTTGTGGAGTATTCATTTTCCTATTATATTTGCCGAAGTAACGTTTTGTTTTGATCCAGGTGGTTTGATTTTAATTACTGCTAACTTTGTTATCCTGGCAAAGCTGTTGTCTACTTTTATTTTTGAACCAGGATAACGAAGCGGGCGTCTAGCCAAAGACGTTAAAGAAGGGCAGCTTCCCGGGAGGCAACCCGGATGAGTTTTATTTTATTTTGCTTTTATGCTTTTTCTTTTAATTTCCAGGTTCTCTTTAAATTTTATTTCTGCTAACTTTTAACCCCGTTTGTAGTATGGTTACTTCTAGTGTCTTATGCAGGTGCACCTTCATATCTACACTGCAACCAAGCCACGCTACTTGAGGCTGAAGCTCAAGTGTGGGGTAACTCCTATAAACGCAAGCAAAAATAATATCAGGGGAGTACCAGTTTCGTTAATTATGCTTTTATTTAAATAAAAAACTGCAGAGGAGCGTTTATGTGCTTAAATGTTTATTTGTGACCTTCGTGTTCTCTCTATTTTATCTACTTACCGAAAAGGTCTTCTGAAATCTTCCCTTGTTTTTCTGGTGAACAACGAGGACATTGTTCAAATTAAGTGTGGGGGAGTGTGCCCTTTCGGTGGAATTTTGTGCTTAAATGTTTAATCTCTCTGCTTATCTTGCGTTTCTCCAATTCAATATCGTGGACCCTTTATATGTGGATTGTTCTCTTTAAGAATAAATACTGTTATGAATTGTAGGATAAATGGTACAAAATTTTAAAATTTTGATTACTTTTGAGGAGCATTTTATATGCGGTGTGACCAAATAATCTGCAAATGGTTGGATTTTATTGCTCAGGGTTTCTTTCTGTCTTCTCTCTTAGGGATTGCTAAGGGGTGCTTCTCTGTAAAAAAAAAGAAAGAAGAATAAAAAACAAAAAAAAAGGGACTTGCGAGACACCATTGGTAACCAACAAAGAGATTGAGTGTTCTTAAAATACAAAGGTATTATACCTACATTTTCTCATCCCTTATGCAAAAGTGAAACAAATGCATGAATCTATTTTTCCTTTTGTTTTCTCCTCAATGCCCATTCTTGAGAAAAGTTGGCCATGGTAAAAGTTCTCAGAGTCACCTAAAAGAAACATTGAAGTACCTTGGATCATACCCCGAAACTCTATATTTTATTTTTACCCTGAGCACACCTATGCCACCAGCAGTTGATTTTTCACACTCCTCGAAAAGTTTAAAGATCATGTTTTTCCTACCCTTCATAATAATATTTGTTAGTATTGAGCATTCCCTACTTACTTGGGTACGTGGTTTTGCTTGAGGACAAGCAAAAAGATAAGTGTGGGGGTGTGATAAGTGTCCAAATGAGCATGTTTTATAGGTGTATTTCATATATTATATTAGCACTTTTCTTGCTCATTTCTCCACTTCGGTTAGTTTTCCTCTAGTTTATGTTTTATTATTAACTCACAAATTTATTGGTTAAACATGAGGAAAACCAAGCTGGGAGCAAAGTAGACAAGGAGACGAACGCATAGGCGCAAACGGCTCAGAAAACGGAGTCCAAACGAAGAATCTAGAGCCGGTCAAAGTTTGAAGGAAAATAGGTCACGACCACATTGTGTCCGCGTAAGGACAGGCGGACAGGGAGGCGGTCAAGGCTTGCAACCGCCCCTGGAACCGCCTCTAGATAGGCGGACGTGAGTGTTGCAACCGCCCCTGGAACCGCCTCTAGATAGGCGGACGTGAGTGTTGCAACCGCCCCTGCAACCGCCTGTTGCAAGGCGGACGTGAGAAGAGAGGACCGCGTATGAGTCCGCTTGGATCTAGGCGGACAAGAGAGGAGACCGCGCGAATAGTTTTCTTCTTCGCTCGTCGACTTCACTCGTCGACTTCGCCCGTCGACCTGTCTGCAACTTATCCATCTACTCTTCACGCGTTCTGTCCCCTGAGCAATCAATGCGCAAATCTCTTCACGCGTGATCCAGCTCTATCTTCAATCTTCCTTTCCTCTATATAAACCCACGAGCCTTCTGCTTCGAAAGGAACATCCACCATCCATCATCGCTCCACTTCACCACAAACCTCACGTACATCCCATTTCTCTTCTCCCGTCTTCTCCATTTTATTTATCTTCTCATTCCACCATATTCACCTCTAGTCCTACGTATACAAAATAGCAGAACGAATGCAGGAGTGACTACAGATGATTTCTACTACTCTTGTTTCTGTTTATCTTTTTAATATGTTAGGCTAGAATACGTATACTCTGGGAACTGTTATTATGTGTTTGTATTAATTATGCAATATTTTTACTGGTTTATTTAAATGCAGTTTGTTACGCTTAAAGGTTATCTCGCACCTTTTTAATAAATGTCATGAGTTTATTAAATTGCTTTACTAAATCTAATTCTAATCTGATCAGTGACAAATAGATAGGTTAATTAAGTCGTAAAACTGGAGGAAACTTGTTATGATTTAATAAGTTAGTATTCAGTTGCAAGAATAAAATTCCTCATACTCCTCTGCCGTCCACCAGTGGGTGCTTGAGTTTTCATCGGACCCTGCATAACTAGAACGAGTTCTTATGAGTTTTCATCGGACCTTAAGATAAAAACAAGAATCTTGCCAAATTATTATATTAAACCAGTAGAGATAGCATAATTAAGCAGATTATATTAACCTGACCCAAAGTCCCGTTTAATTTATCTATTTACTTAGTTTATTTTATCTTTCTTTTTTATTTATAATACAAGTCAATTAATCCCCCCTTTTTGTGACACGCTTAGGTACCATAATATGCACATTAGTCCCACAGTTCGACATCCGGTCGCTTACATTTCACTATACTACCACGACCGGGATTTGTTTGCAGCCCGACGTTTATTTTGAGTTTTTAATTTCTTTTCTTTTATTTTACACCAGTTTAACCACTCAGATATACACGTCTGCACTATGTTACTGGAGAAAATGACCAAAAGGTCTACAATATAAGATTGAATACCAAAATATACTAAAAAGTTTTTGCGTGGAATTTCACAAGCAGTAGGTCTTAGCTACATCCCAATGTAGGCAGGATACATACATACGCTGATTAGATATGTACATTGATAGTTAGATCTGGGTAACTTTTGTAATTTATAAAAATTGGGAAGATGGGAGCGGTGCGCTGTGCATTCCGTTTTTGTTTATTTTTTTAAAAGATTTTTTCCTTTATTACATAAACTTTAAATCATTGTTTCTTTTAATATATAAATCCAAAATGAAAAAAAATTATATCATTGTTCACCTAAATTCAAGCTCTCCAAAACAAGATTAGTCATGGATATATTTTGACAACTTTTAAAGAAAATATTTTTACATGCATAGTACACAGAACGTAAAAGATTATTTGTACAGATGATCATACAAACCTGTACAAATATTCATTAAAACATGTACATCCACACGTAAAAATATGTACATCTTCGTATTAAAAATATACAGATGGTCACATAAACTTGTACGAAACATTAATATGTACATCCTTAGATTAAAATCTGTACATATAAGCGAGAAAAATTGTACAGATGGCTATACAAATATGTACAGATGTTCATTAAAGAACATGTACATTCTCACATTTGAACATGTACATCGTTACATTCAAACATGTACATTCTCATATTAAAATATGTACATACATCCTCATAGTAAAGTATAGAACGACTTATATGTAAAAATAATTTTTTTCAAAGTTGTCAAAACATATTAATGATTGATCTTGTTTTGAAGAGTTTGAATTTTAGATAACAATGATATAAGTTTTTTTTCATTTTAAACTTATATATTAAAAGTTATGACAATTTAAAATTTTTGTGATTAAAAAATAAAAAGAATAAAAATTAAAAAAATGAAAAAAAATGAAAAAGGAAAAAAAGCAAATCGATCGATGCGCGCATGAAGAGAAAGAAAAGAAAAAAAAATCAGAAAAAACAAATCCTTGGCGCGTGTGCTCAGTCTCCATTTGCATCTCTGTATGTAGCCATCCTGGCTACAGTGACATGTAGTCAAGAATTTGCGTTTCACAAGATGGATCAGTCTTCAAAGATTTGACTTTCCAAAGAGATAATGACAACACTAAAGTCAATCTCAGACTTCCCAAACAGAAGACGGGAGAGTCCGAGTACGCCGAATGATGCCGAATTGATGACTTCCCAAACAGGGTAAGGGGGTAGCTGTACCTGAATCGATGAATTAACTTGATAGCCGAATGATTTCTTGTTGTAAGAGAGTCCGAGTACGCCGTCGGCTTGGTCAAGGTTGTTGCTCCCCTGTGTGCGAGGATGAAGATGACCGTGAGTGAAGAGAAAAGACAATCGTGATAGATTAGAAGTCATTACACTGGTGCATAATAGAAGTAGAGTATTAGTGCGAAATAAAGTTTTGCACCAACTTAGTACATCTAATAGGGCGTAAAAACGGTTGCTAGTTGATGACATCAATTAGTATAATTATAAAAGATACTACACTATTTGACTTGGGAGAGAATAGTTGTACCATTTAACCATTAGAAAAATATGGTAATTGTAACAGAATCGTACCAATTGATGCTACCTATTAGTGTGAGATAGAGTGTGCACCAATAAATAGTTAGTCTAGTTGGATACGAAACTTAATGCACTACTGGTGCGAGTAGATGGAATGCACTATTAGACTCTATCAATTAGTGCGAAAAATAATGTTGCACTAATAGGTTACTGTATTAGAGCCAAAATTTTCTTACGCCTCGTTTGTTTATGCGGGTAATATCTATGGTTTTGGGGTGACATAAATAGTTGCTCCAATTTATATGATCAGTTAGTGCAAGTTTTTCTGCTCCCCATTTGTTCATATCTATTAGTGCAAGTTTCTTTTCTCTGCACCATTTGCTGTAGTGAAATAGTGCACTTTAACTTTACACTGTTTATTATAACTTTTGGTGCAACCTTCTAGTTGCACTAATTGATAATCTGAACTTGCCCCAAAAAGACAATATTATTGTATTGTTAATAATGTAATTTTTTTATTTTAAATTTATATTTCCAATGTTATAACCATTTAAATTTTATATATTTTATTCGCACTTATCTACCACATAACTAATTCAGTCAACATGCTCACTACCGCATAGATCATAGACGGAGTGCACAAACGATTGTGCAAACTGACTACATGCTCGAACGTCTGCAGATCCATAGCCATCTACGGTTGCTTTTTGGTAGCAAACTGGCTTCGACTCTTGTGTTGGGCTTTACATGAGTCAATGGCATGGGCCAAAGATCCAACTTCAACAGGCCGTTATGGGCAGTACGCATCAATATCATCCCGCCTCAGAATTTCCAGATGTTAGCGAGCCTTACAGACTTTTACGGTATAGTATTACATTTTTTCGAAACAATACGGTAGATTAAATTGTATACAGTACTTCCTGCGTTTGAAAATGATGAAGAAGATAGTCAAGAGAAAAAAGTAATAATAAACCAACATGAATTTTTCTTATTACATAAACAGAGAATATATATGATTTCAGTGTTTTTACAAGAATTTTATTTCTCATATGTATTGTGTACGTTGTAATGTTTGTTTCTATATTTTAATCGATAAGAGTGTTTACATTAGCTAACCTTCGATGACAAGGAAAATATAAAGATATATGGTCTTAGGACATATCATATTGTATTTTGTCACTTATTGCTACTTATAATAGAAGTGATCTGTTAAAAACACATTTATTCTTATAAATGTTTACAATATACTAACAAGTGAACCTAGAAACAAATTGAATTTTTTGTAAAAAAAAGAGACAAATACTATATTATTCCTTTTTTAAATGACCAATATTTTTTTACCGTTAGTTTCAAATTTCAATAATTTTGTTTCTTGTAAAGAAGTTTCAAACTGTTCTTATCCAAGCAGCATCATCATCATGGACATTTTGAATGTTTTGATGACGGGGTGGATATGATGCCTGTCGTTTGCATGATCTCAATTAAATAAAGATACATGCATCTTGCTATATGGGGCTCTCGTGTGGTCTCCTTTCCACTATCCTCACTCAACAAGTATATAAAGCATATAATAACAAGTCATGCTTTGAAGAACATTTTGCAACTTATTATTATCATCTCGTATCTTATATATGGTTATGACGTGTCTTTGTTTCCCGACAACCTCCATATGAAGCTGAAAGCGTATGACGTTATACACGCCCTGAAATCCATCCAATGTAACCCAAAATAAAAAGATCACAAGGTCAACGTTGGCGGCTACTCTTGTTTTGAACCCTTGAATCAAGGATGTTTGACTTACCTTAATTATTTCACTACAAGAAATTAGTGTAATAATGACACTTATTTTGTGACACACAAACTAAGCGTAATATAATTTTATACATTTAAAAGTGTTTTCAATTTTTATTACATTTTAAAATGTAATTATATTTTAGTTGACACTTGTAAATGTCACAATCATTCCTATTTTTTAATAATAAAATATAATAGAGTAGTAAATATTCTCCCGCTAAATCTCTCCGGACTAAATATCCAGTCACGCCAAAATTCTTGTTAGGTAAATTATTTTTTTTTATGAAAAGAAGAGGGAAGATGCCTCGTAAAAAAATAGTCCAGCCTCTTTTAGTGGGAATGGGTATTTATTTTAATTCCTCTCTATTACTGTATCACTCCAAAAAGCAACGATTGAAGTCTCTCTTCAATTTGCGGCATTTCCTCCTTCCCTTCTGCAGAAGTGAGCAGCGCTGGTAGCCACGGGTCCGGTTCCACCGGTTCCGGTTTCAGAAAATGTGTATTCGTATTCGGAACCGGTCTGGGCGGTTCCGGTTCCCGTTCTGAAATCTGGATTCGCTTCGGATTAGGTCAAAAAACCGGTTCCGGCCGGTTCCGGTTTCAGTTCTGATCGGTTCCGACCGGTTCCGGAAAGATTCGATCGGCTCCAGTTGCTTCGTTTTAGCTCCGATTTGAGATCCGTTTGAGTGCACACGTTGCTCTTTTCATCCACTTTACTCCTAGATAGGTTATTCTTCAAGTTTATAATCTTAAATGTGTAAGAAACAAAGACTTAGGAATTTTTATTGAATTTACAAAAAATAAGGAACAAAGAGAATTTTATTATATGATTCACTGCCTCATTAAAACCTTATTAGGTAAAAATCCATTGGAAAACCCTAATAAGGAAAAGGAGTACAGCTACTAAGAGGTTACATTTTAAAAACCCAACGGTAACTTCAACAGGTTCCGGGGCGGTTCTGGTTCCGAATCCGATGACGGTTCCAGGCGGTTCCGGTTCCGGTTCGGGCCCGAATCTCAAAACATGTATTCGGAACCGGCTGAGGCGGTTTGGTTCTGGTTCCGACTCCCACCGGTTCCCGGCCGGTTTCGGTTCCAATCGGTTCCGGGTAGAACCGGACCCGATGGCCACCATTAAGCAGCGACCACCACAACATCACTGGAAGACTTCTAAGGCTCTCAGGTAAGTTATGTTTCTTAATTCCTCTCTATTACTGTATCACTCCAAAAAGCAACGATTGAAGTCTCTCTTCAATTTGCGGCATTTTTCGTCACTCCTCCTTACCTTCTGCAGAAGTTGGAGCAGCGACCACCACGGCATCACTGGAAGACTTCTACGGTTCTCAGGTAAGTTACGTTTCTTATTTTCATTTTGAAGATAGATTTCTACCGATTTAGGGTTTCAAACTAATTGGCTTCTAATTATTCTACTGTGAGGTAAAACAAGTAAGTTGTAGGCGGCTAACTAAAATGTTGTAGATTGTTGATGGTACTACGTACTTTGTTTCTGTCATGATAATAAATAACTATAGTGTAGTTGTTGCTGTACTATTTTCGTATTTTTGTGTTCTGTTGGTTTCATGTGACTATGGTGATACAAAACATGTCGTATCTGGTTTCTGAATGAGGCTAGTTATGGCAGACATTTTTCTGATTCTAAAATTGTATCATATTTTTACATTAGGTGGCTGATAGATCAGAGATTGAAGATGCTAAAGCTGCAGGATCCTACACTAATGAGAAAGAGTTAGAGAACAATGTTTGGTATAAGCTTATGGGTGAAGATAGTCCTGGACGAGCTCGTGGTTACGGGATAGGAGTGACAAAGTCACAAGTGTCGGGTTTTCGTAGTCAACTTAAGAGAATGAGAAGTGAAAAGACAAGAAATGATGACTCAGCTACTGAACTACAACAACTTCAAGTTTTGCTTAGACAACAACAAGAAACGATTGCTGAACAACAACAGATGATGAAGACCTATATGTCAAAGACAGATGGAACAATTGCTAGCTTGCGAGATGAAGTTCATATTTATCGTACAGCATTTGGATCATTTGCTGGAGTTGAGAATCTTGCAAATAATGCATATGTTGGAGTCTCCACTTCTCAGGTTTGTTATTTATTCATTCTATATAATAATGTCCATACTAGTTCACTAGATGCTCTGTTCCCTGAATGCTTATGCATGTTTAAGAAATGAACATGATCTATTCAATATGAACTAAAACAAGAGAAACCTTTTGGCTCTCCGCAAGCCATCTTGCACATAACCTATATTGTTTGATCTTCGGTAAAATATCTATGTGATGAGTATTATCAAATGGTTGAATTAGCATAAAAGGCTAGTGGGGAAGACAACTTTTCACCTTTCATCTTGCTATGTGCAGGGGCATCAATCTACCGCATTATTATTTTATTTTCTAGTGGCTAATGACTTCTTATCTAATTACATGTCATCATAGTTCACCTTACGTTGTTTTCTAATACACAACTTTTGAGTTAGCATCTGAATTACTCGCTTGTAACTCTCGGTCTGGATGCATCATTTTTCATATGTTCAATGATGTCTATTCTTTATTGGTTTTTCTCTACTGCTAGAATATTTAAATATGATACAGGTTCTGTTTATTGATCTATGTAAACACTCATATTTGTTGAGTTTTTTTATGACCACTTTTCTGAAACATGTTATGGTTACCAGAAACAATCTAGTACTGGTACAATCATGTTTTTCTATCTAGTTTTGTAGTTGTTAGAGTTGTTGACAGATTTAGCAAAATAGCAAAATTGATGTATTTTATTTTTTTGTAAGTTATGTTGACAAATTGGAACTAAATTTGTGTATGTGTAAAACAGAGTTGCGGAAGAAGTGTTTAAATTGTGATAGTTATGTTACATCATTGCTTTCTAAATGATATAGTAGTACTATTTTTTCACTAATTAACTCTTTTTCTTTTTTCAGGATCCATATGATTTAGTTAGAAGAAATTGCCAAGAAAACATCATTTCTTCACCAGATGGAAATACGTCAGATGCTTGAGTCATGAATCAAGAAGTATACACCTGTAAATATGTTGACGTTTTTATGAGTGCTAATCATTAACGTAGTTAGATTATACATAGTTAGATTATAGATTTTAGGAAGATAGACATATTTATTCAGCATTCTTTACAGGAACAAAGCTTTTAGTTGGTTTCCCTTTTTAATTAGAGAAAAGTTAACTTTAACTCCATTATGTAATGATACTTTTTTTAATATATATATTGTATGCCTCTTGTAACGGTGATGTTTTGAAACCAAACAATCCCAAATCAACTACAGCCCAATCGCTTCTGTAACGGTGATGTTAGAGTAATAAAATAATGTTGTATACATGGTATTAAAAAAACCAAGTAAACGTGGCAATGATCTAAATAATAAATACATGGATGTTATCTGCGGTATAGGAAGAGAAAACTAAATTCCAAATTTCAAATATATTAGATAAAATAATTAATATTAAAAGAAGAATAAAAAAAACTAATATACAATGACGCTTCAACGTGAGATAGTTACATGTTTAAGTGTATAAAATTATAAGACATTTTTAAATGTCAAAGATGAACTTGACAATTATAAGTGTCACAATTTTTTATGATGCCTAAAAGTGTCATTTTTAATTAGGCGACGCTACGTTTTATGACACTTGGTTCAAATGTCACCCTTATTCTTAATGACACTTCTAAATGATGTTAAATAAAAAAACGCGAATTCGAACCTGGCTCCGACGCCATGTTCTAAGGCGGAGATAGGATGGGGTAAATATGGTATTTGTCATTTATTTTGTCTTTTTGTGTTTTATAATTTTGTAAAACTTTAAAATGTTATACTTTATTAAATATAAGTCCAAATAACATAAATTTTATATCATTGTTCATCATAATTCGAGCTCTTTAAAATAAGACCAAACATGAGTATGTTTTGATAAATTTTAAATTTTTTATTTTTTGTATGTACATATGTTTTAAGATTCATTGTGAATCATAAGTTTACGAAAAGTGAATCAAAGGTTGTTAAAAAGTGAATCAAAGGTTGTTAAAAAGTGAATCAAAGAGTTGCGTAAAAGTGAATAAGAGGTTTTTTAAAAAGTGAATCTCATAAGAGATTGTTTAACTAAAGTGATTCTGATTGTTTGACTAGTGTGAATCAGAGGTTTTAGAAAAGTGAATCAAATGTTGTTAAAAAGTGAATCACAAGTTATTACAAAGTGAATCAGAGTAATAAGAAAAGTGAATCTCATAATCATAGATTGTTTAACTAAAGTGATTAAGAGGTTTAAGAAATGTGAATCAGAGGTTTTTATAAAGTGAATCATGGGTTTAAGAAAAGTAAGTAAGAGGTTTAAGAAAAGTGATTCGTGTAAATAGAGATTGTTT
This sequence comes from Limonium bicolor, assembly GCA_023374045.1. Lineage (NCBI taxonomy): Eukaryota > Viridiplantae > Streptophyta > Magnoliopsida > Caryophyllales > Plumbaginaceae > Limonium > Limonium bicolor. Next base: position 65,860,683 of record CM041777.1, on the reverse strand, counting down.
AACTAAAGTGAATAAGAGGTTTAAGAAAAGTGAATCAAAGGTTTTTAAAAGTTGAATCAAAGGTTTAAGAAAAGTGAATCAAAGGTTTAAAAAAGTGAATATTTTGTTTAATACTGGTAAAAGTTAATCCTACCACAAACTTATGCGAGGGTGGTTTTTAGGGTGTTTGGGGGGGGGGGGGTTTAGGGTAATCTTGTTGGCATTAGTTCTACACTTTATATTGTCGTCACTACTTGACAGTTTTTTAGGGTTTGAGGTTTAGAGTTTAGGGTCGTTAGACCCTAAACCCTACACTAAAAACCACAAAAACGCCGTTTTTAGCATTCCTAGGGTGGTTTTTAGGGTGTTTAGGGGTAGGGTAATCTTTTTGGCATTATTTATACACTTTATATTGTTGTCACTGACTTGACAATTTTTTTAGGGTTTGTGGTTTAGAGCCCTACACTACAAACCCTAAAAATGTCTTCGACGTTTTTAGCTATCCTATGGTGGTTTTTGGGTGTTTGGAGGTAGGTAATATTTTTGGCATTAGTTCTACACTTTATATTATCGTCACTAAGTCGACAGTTTTTTAGGGTTTGTGGTTTAGGGTTGTTAGACCATAAACCCTGCACTACAAACCATAAAATTACCTTTGACATTTTTAACTTTCCTATGGTGGTTTTTAGGGTGTTTAGGGTAAGATTCATTTTGTTAATGAATAAGATTCATTTTATTATTAAAGAAGATTCATTTTATTAATGAATAAGATTCACCTTCTCTACGAAAAATGATGAACAATGATATAATTTATTTTATTTTTGCATTTATATTTTGTAAGTTATAACATTTTGAAAATAAATATTTATTTCTCTCTCCTAATAACTAAAATCATATTCAGCCCCCTCCCCCAATTCTTTCCTTGCGCGTGTGCAATTTCTTTTATTTTGGTCTTTTCCTTCTTTTAATATTTTTCATCCAATGCTATATTGACAAGTGGATAGTCTCCACCTTGTAATATGGCACCATCTCCAAGTTCTCCATGCTGATAAAAAAATAAGTGTCATAATTTTGCACTTTTGTTTTTTGAATAAAATATGTGATATATTAAGAAACGAGTTGATACACGAGTTCCGGCATAGAAACCGGTGTCCATGAACCCGAAAACTTGTTACATTGGGCATGTTTAGCTAAGCTATGTGAAGCTATGTTTACATCTCGCGGAATGTGATAGTATTGAATATGTGTGAAACGACTAGCCGATGCCTGAATACAATCTAAAATTGTGGTCGTCGATGGCAACAGAGGAGACGGCCCCCGTCTATCCAAGTACTGGATAACAGACTGGCAATCTGAAAGAACCCGACAGGACCTATAATCATAAGCATCAGCCAGATCAAGGGTGGCGGCAATAGCATGAGCTTCTGCATCAGAAACCAGCATGGGAGACCTCGTGTACAAGCAGCGTGCTGCTAGCAGCTGTGATCCTTGACGAGCCACCACAGCATAACCAACGTTGTTTTGTGAATATTCAATAAAATTTGGATAATGCTGGTGGTGTACCTCCAATGTCTGCAATGGGAATGAAGAACTAGACGTAGCAGCCATTGAAAGGTAACTAGAAGCCTGGCACCAGCCATGATCAAGGTCCCGCACACGTCCATGATTAAACTGACATCTTGCATACTACAACTTCCAAAATAATGCCAGATACTCAGCCACCCTTATCTTAGGAGATTCCATGCAAAGAGAATGAAACCAATCCCGAAATGCATTATCTGTTCGAATTTGAGGTGGCAGGTGAAACCCAAAAGTGGCCCAAAGAGAATGTACCGCTGGGCATTGATAAAAGACATGCAGCATAGTTTCCGGTGAATCACAAAGAAGGCAATCAACAGGCATATTCACTCTTATGCGATCCTTAATCACAGTCTTAGACGGGAGCTTAGATGCCAGCAACTTCCAGCCAAAAAGTTGTATCCTTGGTGGAACAGGAAGGGCCCAGAGTGCTTTATAAGCTGAATTGTGGGAATGTAATGCAGAAGTTGCCGCTGATCTGAGTTAGACATCATTTGATCTGCATGATAGGCCGACTTAACAGTGAATAACTTACTTGGTGTGAAGTGTTTGTGTTCTCTGAATAACAGTAATAATGTGTTGGGATATTGGACCATCCACACAAGCCCAAGCCCAACATAGGACTTCTAATTCTCTTAACCCATAATTAGCATAAACCAAGTCATTATTTATCTTTTATCTTTGTTTATCTTTTGTTTTATCTTTTGTATATCTAGATACGGTAGATTAATCTAGTATATAAGTATGTATAAGCTACCCTCGGTTATGCGCAAGATATATCAATAACAACGTTTCTTCTACTTTCATCTTCACAAAACTAAACACAATCAATTCCAATATGGTATCAAGAGCAAAGGTTTATTACATGTTTCAGTAGAGTTTCTGGGTTTACACAGCAATGGCGACTGGAGACAAACACGAGAAGAACAAAGAAAAGGAGAATCCTTCTACTTCAACAAATGCCATTGACGTGAACGACCCTCTGTACGTTCACGCCGCTGAAAGTCCCGGGCTATTACTAACAACTAAATTCAACGGAACTGGGTTCCTAGGTTGGAAGTGTGATTTTGTCACAGCCCTCAAATCTAAAAACAAATACGGTTTTCTAATCGGGAAGATCAAGAAACCTGAAGAAAGTGATGAAATCAGATACGCAGCATGGGTGAGGTCTTGCTCCTTGGTGGTTTCTTGGGTGAAGACCGCGTTAGGTCCCAACGCTCTTGAAGGCGTGCGCTATCTTGATGACCCACAGGAATTTGGACCGAGCTTTGCGGCCGATATGAGCACAGCAATCTGGCTGTTGTCCACAGATTGAAGAGAAGCCTGGGAGAAGCGAGGCAAGAAGATGAGTCCGTAGCGCAATATTACAACAAATTAAAGAATTTGTGGGGAGAATTGGAGCAAGCAAGGCCGCCTAAGAAGTGTACCTGTGGCGGGTGTACTTGCGGCGTCAATCAGGCCATCAAACAAACGATGGACGAGGATAAACTTGTGCACTTCTTGTTGGGACTCAATCGAGAACTTCTGTCGATTCGAGGGCAAATTCTCGCGATGAAGGAGCCGCCGACGCTTGAGAAGGCCTTTTCTCTCGTAATCCAGGAAGAAGAGCAAAGGGGAAGCAAGAATTCGGGCGAGGAAGCTAAGTCTTTCGCCAGCTACAAACCTGCAAACACAAGAAACCCTAGCAGTAGATCTGAGGGAGAAAGAAAAAAGGTGGTATGCTCATACTGTAAAAAGACGGGCCACAATTCGGAAGAGTGCTATCAGAAGAAGAAATGTAACTACTGTAAGAAGCCTGGACATGACGACAGTGACTGCTATTTCCTCCATGGCCGAGATGCGGTGTTAGCGCGCCGGAAGAAGAGTTTCGCGAATGTCGCGAAAGAAAGAGAAAACGAAGAAAAACAAGGACAAGATGATGGGTTGACACCCAAGCAACTTCAACAAATAGCAGAACTCATTCGCAATAGCCATGCCGGAACCAAAACAGAAGAAGTCAGCTACTGCAATTTTTCAGGTAAGCATTCTTACTGTACTTACAACAAGCTTTGTTTCATGAGTAAGGGTACACAAAGCGATTTCGACGGGGAGTGGATAATGGATTCAGGAGCCACAGACCACATGACAGGGAAGGAAACCCTAATTCGAAACTGGAAAAACCTTGAGACGGAGAAGATAGTGATATTACCGGATGGAACTTCACAAACCGTCAATCGGAAAGGAGATGTGAACTTAGGGAAGAATAACTGGTTGAGAGGAGTGCTTTATGTTCCGAATTTTGTCTTCAATTTGGTTTCTGTGAAGAAGTTGAGTAAGCAGCTCGATTGCTCTGTGATTTTTGATAAAGACGATTGTTTCCTTCAGGGCCATTCGACAGGGAAGAGTAGAAGGATTGGGCGTGACAGAAACGGGCTCTATGTCTTGGATCGCATCAGAAATTGGGCTCAGCAATGCAATGGGCTCAGCAAGCAATGTTGGACCGGGGCGAACATTTGATAGTAGAAGCAGGCCGTGGGCTGGTAATTAGCCCAAAGGCAGAAGAAGCACATATAAAACTAGGACATGTACCATTCAAAAAGCTAGTTTCAATGGGATTAATAAAAGAAGGAGATTTTCCAGAAAACTATGCTTGTGATATATGTTACAAAAGCAGGGCACAACGATTACCGTTCAAGAGTTCCATGATAAAAACGAAGAAACCATTTGAAATGATACACATCGATGTGTGGGGACCATTTAAGGTGGAAACTTATAATGGTTTTCGATTTTTTGTTTGTTTCGTCGATGACTATACAAGAACAACTTGGGTTCAACTTCTTAAAATGAAAGGTGACGCTTGGGAAGCAATTGTTACATTTATACGAAGGATAGAGCGACAATTCGAAACAAAAATCAAGGTCGTTCGAACCGATAATGCAAAAGAACTTGGGAGTTCTAATGAAGGGCAATCCTTCTATGCTAAGGAAGGGATAATACATCAAACAACTTGTGCGTATACTCCACAACAAAATGCTGTGGTGGAAAGGAGGCACAAGTATTTATTAGAAACAGCAAGAGCACTATTCTTCCAATCCAAAGTACCTCTGACATACTGGGGAGAATGTATTCTGCACGCGACATACTTAATTAATAGACTTCCTTCGAAGGTGCTACAAGGAAAAACACCTTTTGAAAGCTTACATGGAAATAAAGTCAAGTATGAAGAAATAAAGCCATTCGGGTGCTTATGCTATAAGACTTTGGTGAATAACAAAGGAGGAAAGTTTAGTCCAAGAGGTGAGGCTTGTATCTATCTTGGGGAGGATCCAAGGAAAAAAGGGCACAAAGTTCTAAGTATTGCAAGTCAGACCATTGAAGTATGCAGAGATGTGAAGTTTCACACTACAGTTTTTCCATATACTGAAGGCAAGAAAGATAATGGTCAGTTTTCAACCGATACATATGATGAAGAAAGATGTGTTCGAAATCTTGATGCTTATCACATAGCTTTAGCTGATGATGATGAAGGCAAACCAAGTGGCACAGAAAACAGTAACATTGAAGAAGAAGTTCAACCTGAGCTACAGGTCCGACGTTCAGGTAGAGAGAGTCATAAACCTGGATACTTAAGTGATTATGTTTGTGGTGCTTTTCAGAGAGTATTGGACGAAAGGGTTTATAGAGATAGCAACACAAGCAAAAACCTTATTACCGATTGTGAAAGTTTAACAGAGATAAGGCCAAAGTTTTGCACCGCACTCTTGTCACGAGGATATGCCAAGGTACAAAATACCATTGACATGAAGGAACCACATAGTTATAAAGAGGCGGCTAGACATAGCCATTGGAGAGAAGCAATGAGTGCAGAATTGCAAGCACTAAGAGACAATGACACATGGGACATTGTCACGTTACCTAAGGACAAAAGGGTAATAGGGTGTAAATGGGTTTATAAAACAAAGCTCAAGTCAGATGGCTCACTTGAAAGATACAAAGCGAGACTCGTTGCAAAAGGTTTCACACAACGACAAGGGTTAGATTACAATGAAACATTTTCACCAGTGGTAAAAATGACTACGATCCGAGCTCTCATCGTGGTTGCTCTTACCAAAGGATGGATCATTGACCAACTTGACGTCAACAATGCCTTTTTACACGGTGATCTGGATGAAGAAGTTTACATGAGAGTACCAGAAGGGCTTGAAGTTCATGGCACTAATAAGGCCTGCCTTCTCCGGAAATCATTATATGGGTTAAAACAAGCATCCAGACAGTGGTTTTCCAAGCTGGGAAATTTCCTACGGAAATTAAATTTTTCTCAATCCAAGAATGATTATTCACTGTTTTTCAAGGAAACTGAGAAAGGGAAGATATTCATTGCAGTTTATGTGGACGACATCCTAGTCGTAGGACAGAATCAGGAAGGTATAAACAACATCAAAAGGGCTCTAGATCTGAATTTCAAAATCAAAGATTTGGGAAGCTTGCATTACTTCTTGGGAATAGAATTTATCCGAACACACAAAGGATATATTCTTTCTCAACGAAAGTTTTGCATGGATCTATTAAGTGAATTTGATTGCCATGATAGGAGAACCACACGAGGACCCATGATAGTGGGAAAGCAGTTATTATCGGACGAAGGAACACCTCTGCGTGATCCCACGACTTTCCGAAGAGTTGTAGGAAAACTGAACTATCTATCCAACACACGCCCGGATATCAGTTTTACTGTTCAGAATCTAAGTCAATTCATGCAAAATCCCACAGATGTTCACATGGAAGCAGCACTGCATGCCCTCTGCTACATCAAAGGGACAGTAAATTATGGAATCATGCTAACCGGAGGAAACCATTCATCCTCTCTTAAGCTTTTAGCTTATTGTGATTCTGATTGGGCGACTTGTCCTAATACCAGAAAGTCTGTCTCAGGCTACTACATTTTCCTTGGTGATAGCCCTATTTCATGGAAGACCAAGAAGCAAGGTTCTGTATCTCTATCCAGTGCAGAAGCTGAATACCGTTCTCTTCGACGGGTGACTGCAGAATTAACTTGGCTCACTCGACTGCTACATGAATTAGGGGTTGATGACATTACACCAATTCCGGTCAAGTGTGATAATCAATCTGCGATACATATTGCAAGGAATCCCGTTTTTCATGAGAGGACAAAGCACATCGAAATCGACTGCCATTTTGTTCGAGAGAAGATTCAGCAAGGTCTTGTCGATATTGTCTATACTCATACTACCACACAGTTAGCAGACATGATGACAAAAGTTCTACCAGGAACGAAGTACAAGGATCAACTATCACAAATGGGAATGCACGATGGAAACAAGACAAGCCTTGGTAATCTAGCTTACCTCCGGCTTGAGGGGGGGTGTTGGGATATTGGACCATCCACACAAGCCCAAGCCCAACATAGGACTTCTAATTCTCTTAACCCATAATTAGCATAAACCAAGTCATTATTTATCTTTATCTTTGTTTATCTTTTGTTTTATCTTTTGTATATCTAGATACAGTAGATTAATCTAGTATATAAGTATGTATAAGCTACCCTCGGTTATGCGCAAGATATATCAATAACAACGTTTCTTCTACTTTCATCTTCACAAAACTAAACACAATCAATTCCAATATAATGCAAATTAATATTTATGGAATAAGATTCTGGCTTCCTCGATATTTTGTAATCCTGATTTTTTTTGGTACACAGAAATTCTGTGTGTAGCAACAAAGAATGAAGAGATCAGCGAGTATAAAGGTAGAGTTAGGGCGGTTTATTCGTTTCGGTGTATTCGGTCTCTTTAGACGATACGGCATCGAAAGATGCCTGATGTATATATACCACGTGGGCTATCTTAGCACATGCTATATATGTTTATTTATCACGGAGACATAAAAAGTCTACAGAAAACGACGTGATTATAATATTTAATGAAATGCTATGCTCACGATCGATGTGATGGAAATTCATGGAATAACATAATAAAATATGCGTTGTCGTGTACACCGTACAAACCAACGTGACTAATCATGCACTCCCACGTATGACAAGCCTCTATATTATTCTTTATTATCTTTGAAAATGAATTACGCGGCCCAATCGAACTTGTGTTATGTGCTTTCTTATACATATTGCAGGTCGACATTGTGGAATGTGTTTTTCTGCCAATATATACAAGTCACGTCTCTTTGTAAGTCAACTCAAAAGTCTTTTTATTCATTTGTTTAGCGAAAATATCTATGCAGAACTCTAGGTTTGACACAATTAGTAGACAATATCGATTAAGGAGAAGGAGATGTAGTTGATGAGTAGGTCTCAATCGAACTAGATATATGATAAGTCTCTATTTGTTGACAAGATTACGAGGATTTTGTATGTTTTATGTGTATTATTGCATATTGTTGATCAGATTGAATGTTATAAAATCTGTAAAATATCTATGGAGATCACTCTAGGTTTGACATATTTGTTTTAATGTTTTAAAAACGTAAATTATAAAATGATATAATTAACTTTCAAATCACGCCATGTATACACCACCTCCGTCGAAGTCTTGTCACTAGCCAGAGTCATAAACTTAACAACCCCAATTCTCGACATCAAACACCAACCAACCAGTCGCAACTCATGCCACCGGATGAGATGAAAGGGGTGGAGAAATTACAGAGTAAGAGTGTTTATGTTCTTCTACCCTTGAAAGAGGGGCTGATTTTTCCAACAAATACATCAATGTGCTTGTCATTATACTCACTCTTAGGGTGAGGCATTAGAGTTAGTTAAGATCTTATGAACAAAGACCCGCTCGTCAGTGGATATGGTTTCAATCCACTTTAGCTTATCATTGCTTATTTCAAATGACAGATGACCCTAAAGAAAGGTGAGCTCCATTATTCTTCCTTCTCCCGGAAGCTTTAGTCTTCTCGTCCTTCCTCACCAATCCAGTGCACCTAATTATTACTGGGCTACAATTAAGGATATCACTATGAGCATATTCGATCTGACAGCCCCGATGCTGGTTTTGAATTGAACGCTCACATACGTAGGGTGACAATTCGAGTTGGTAGATCGGGTTAAAACTCACTCATACTCACTCATCCTAATTAAAATTGTATTAACTTAAACCCGACCTAAATATAATTGGTTACAAATTTTCACCCTAATTCAACCCATATAAAATCATTAAACTCAAACCCAACCCGTTTAACTTAAAATAATTAGGTTACACAATACCAAAATAAGTAAAATTAAATACAATTACTCATGTTTATCTTATACAATGAAGGTGGACCAGGGGTCATGATATAGATGAGCCTAAATAGAAAAGAATTAGTGGAGCTGGATTTTAAAAAATGTATTTGTGTGGCCATATAGAATTGGTAGTATTTTTGTTTGTTATTATAATAATAGTTGTAGAATTAATACAAACTCAAGTAACATGTTTATCTTATTATTTATTCGGGTTGAATTTGAGTTAGGACTTTTAACCCATACCCAACCCAAAAATTTAATAGGTAACCCAAACCCAACCCAAAAATTTAATAGGTAACCCAAACCCAACCCAAAAATTTAATAGATAACCCAACCCCGGCCAAAAAATTAAAAGGGTCAAACATCTTAGCCCAAAACCCAATATGTTTGGGTCGGATTTTCGGGTTTGGAAAAATTGCCACCCTACACAAATGTTGTAACACCCCCAAAACCGGCCTAAGAGTTAGGGGCGTTACACGCCGCGTACTATTACCTAATAACGCAAGGCTCTAAACTAGCAATCGCATTAAGGCCCAAAACAACGCTTCAAACGGAGCCATACCAATGCTCGCCTGAAAGCTGTTGTTGTAAGCAAACTCGATCAGAGTCACGTGCTGCTCCCAGCTACCTCCAAAATCTAGGACACATGCGCAAAGCATGTCCTCCAGGACCTGATTAGTCCTCTCCGTCTGGCCATCCGACTGAGGATGGTAGGCTGAACTGAAAGCTAAATTCGTACCCAGGGCCTTATGCAAACTGCGCCAGAATCTCGAAACAAAGCGCGGTTGGAGCTCCATGCGCCTCCTGAAGGATCTCCCTGCGCAGAACTGCATCAGCTGGCACACACACTCGACCTCTAAAACACAGACAACCATCACTGGAGATACTGAAGTCTGAACTCTGCTCTGAAGACAGCCCCTCTCTGATTCGGCTCAACGCTGAGTCTGACTCCTGTCCAACTCTGATCCTGTCAACCAACGAAGATTGAACCTGAAGCGCTGCTATCATACTGGCACTGTCTGGTCTGACCACCCAAACACCCATACGCTGAAGCTCTATAGCGGTCCTCTGAACTCCTGTCAAAGCACAAGCTACACCCGGAGCACCTCTCCTACTCAAAGCATCTGCCACCACGTTCGCCCTACCAGGGTGGTAGAGGATCTCTAAGTCGTAGTCGTGAAGTAGCTCCAACCACCTCCTCTGTCTCAAGTTCAGCTATGAGAGGGTCTTGGTTGGACCTGAGTTGGTGCAGGGTGCAGTAGAGAAGATCAGGATGATTCGAGAGCGTCTGCTTGTTGCTCAGAGTATACAGAAGTGCTATGCAGACCAGCGGTGTAGACCGCTTGAGTTTGAGATTGGAGATCATGTCTATCTGCGAGTGTCGCCAGTCAGAGGCGTAGTCCGGTTTGGGAAGCGTGGGAAGCTTAGCCCAAGGTTCGTTGGACCGTTTGAGATTCTAGAGAGGATTGGCCCTGTGGCTTATCATCTAGCTTTGCCTTCATCCTTGTCTGCTGTCCATAGTGTTTTCCATGTTTCGATGCTGAGGAAGTACTTGCACGATCCGTCTCATGTGATCGACCATAGTCAGCTTCAGTTGAGAGAGGACTTCAGTTATGAGGCGGTGCCTACCCGCATTTTGGCTAGAGATGTTCGCCAGCTCCGTAGCAAGACCCTGCCTATGGTTAAGGTTCAGTGGTCTGATCAGCAGGAGCGTGAAGCGACTTGGGAGCTTGAGGATGAACTGCGTGCTAAGTTTCCTTCCCTTCGAAGCAGTAAGGTGAGTCAATTTCGAGGACGAAATTCTTTTAAGGGGAGGTGATGTTATAACCCGTATAATACAACATTATATTATGTCCGGTTTATGTTGTTGTTATCTAAGATGGACTACATTACTTATGTCAGTGGGACTTGGTCGGCGTTCTTTAAATGTTAAGGGCGAGGAGGTCCTTTGGCGTCAAATAATTAAGGTGATTGATTTATTAAATAAGGAAAGGAAACCTTATTTAAATTACTTCTTTATTTCACTTTCTGCTCGCCGATCAGTTTATTCACGTCAGTTTGTCTTTTCTGCAAATTGAAGAGTGTTCTCCATCGTGGTGCTGAGCGACAGTTTTCTCTTCTCCTTCTCTCTCTCAATTTCTTTTCTCTGTGAGAATTTGTGCTGCTGTGTTGTGATCAGATCAAAGACCCTTGTTACTGCTGTGTGTGTTCCCTCTTCGCAAGTCAGGTTCGGATTTCTCAGGTTATTGTTTCGGTGTAGTGTCTTCTTCCTTCTGGTTTTCTGATTTTTGAGAGGTTGTGGTTGCTGAGTTCAGAGACTACTAAGCTACTATTGAGTTGCGGGTTACGCGGACTGTAGGTTGTTCAAATTGTGGGATTTTATGCACTCTCAATTCAGGTTTGTGTTACAGATTTGGTGAGTTCAATGACTTAGGTTTCCCCTGTCGTTACCTGATTTTAAATGTCAATTGTGTGTTTATTAGTGGTGAATCCGTGTCTGGTTGGTGGAATTGTTTTGGGCTTCGTCTACTGCTACAGATTATCGGTGTCTACGCAGATTAAACGAGGTAGGTGGTTGCTTGATTCGGTTTGGAAGTTCAGCCATGGGGATATTGCAAGAGTTGTTCTCTGATTTTGTGTGTGATTCCCTTTGCATTTTTATTGCGTTTCTGAATGGCTAAAAACCCATGGTTCTATGTGTTTAAGTCTGATTTCGTGTGCGTTTCAGTTTGGCAATTCATGGTGGTGTTTTTGCATTGTTTTCTTCTCTGTTCGTCTATCTGAAATTGCAGTTTTTGCGTTGTCTGAACTTCTGTCCTAACTTTGAAGTTCGGACAGCGTGTTTTGCGCTTCCGTATTTTCGAGTTTGGGGCGTGTCCGAACTTCAGTCCGAACTTCGATGTTCGGACACACCCCAGTTTCCTGTCTTCGAAGCTCGGACTTCACCACATAACTTTTTCCGAAAAACGTCTGAACATCAGTCCGAAGTTCGATGTTCGGACACTCTGAATTTCCCTTCTGTTTCCAAACCGACTTGTGTCCGAACTTCAACGTCAGGACACAAGTTCGGACACCTTACTGTTTTCAGCGTAACTTCTTCGTTTGAACTCCGATTTGAGTGTCATTTGCGGCGTTGGATTCCTTTTGAGCTGTACTACTGATTTATGAGTGTTTTGGCATATTTAAATGCAAGTTTGCCTCTGATTATGCAATCCTTCTGTTTTGGGACATTATACTTTGTTTTTGAGCCGTGAATGGCTGGGGTGAGCTATTTCGTGGTATACCATGTAGACGTCGTTCTGAGTGTGGGTCATTCCCTTTCTGTTCTATGGGGTTGACGAACCCTTTGGCTCTTTATAGTCATTTCTGCGTTGTCGAGATATATGTTATGATCTATGGGTCTTCGACCCCTTCTGAGTGTGTGCATTGTATCTTGTCCCTTCTCTGTTTAAGAACTCTGATTGTTTCTGTACTGGGAACTATTGTGTTCCATTATGTTTCTGATTCTGAAAGCTTCTGACTGTTTGAGAATTGTGGATATAATGTTTATCTTCTCCTTCTCCTGATTTCAATTGTTTTGAGCGACCTCACTGATGACGGTCGCTGCTTACTGGGCATAGTGTATGCTCACCCCCTACTCTTACTGTTTTTTGCAGATTGATCAGCGAGCTCATCTTAAGTTTCTAGAGCTATAGTGTTTAGCTTTTTGATCGTTCAGACTATTTGTTTATGATGTTGTTGCCTCGGGGCCTTACACTCTTTTGACCTCTGTTTCTGATTTGAACTTGTATTTGGGAGTTGTGTTAACTTCCATTGTATTAGAAAACTCTGGTTATATTGTTTATGAAGCGTTGTTTTGGGCCTTATTATGCGATTGTTTTTAGAGAGCCTTGCGTTATTAGGTAGTAATACGCGGCGTGTAACGCCCCTAACTCTTAGGCCGGTTTTAGGGGTGTTGCATTTAGTGGTATCAGAGCCAGGTTCGGCTTTCTTTGGTGTCTGTGGGTGTGTTTGCTTGTGTGAGAGTCAGTTGTGGCAGCTTCTTGAAGTCTGAGTCAGTTCTGACGAATTTTGGATTTGTTGTCTCAGAATGCCTCCTCGTAGGACACCAATGACCCCACAGGGAGATGCTGCGGAGGCAGTGCAGCAGTTTGTGGTGTAGCTCATGCAGACAGTGGCTGCAGCTGCTGGGGAGCTGGTAGAGGAGCTGGTGGTGCAGGCCCAGCTGGGGCGAATGTTGTGGGAGGCCGAGTCAGGGCGCTCCAGGAGTTTATGAAGCTGAAACCACCTTCCTTCGATGGTTGTGGTGACCCTCAAGAGGCGAGCCACTAGATTACTGAGGTGGAGGACCTGCTCCAAGTGATGGGTTTAGAGGATGACCAGAAGGTGGACTTCGCCACGTTCCTCTTCAAGGGGGAGGCAAAGGAGTGGTGGCGAATGGTGATGGGTAAGCATCCTCAGCCTTGGACCTGGGAGCAGTTCTGCTTGGAGTTCAACAAGCAGTTCTACCCTGATGTTTACAAAGACCAGAAGATAAACGAGTATAATCGGCTGCGCCAGGGGAGGGACATGTCAGTCGAGGAGTACGTGAGGAAGTTCGTGACTCTCTTGAAGTATGCTCCCGAGCCGGATGAGCACAGGAAGGCTCGTAAGTTCGAGAACAGGCTGAGACCTGACATTAGGTCCACGGTGACACCTCTTCGTCACCGGACTTTCAGAGATGTGGCGGATGTCGCTCTGCTGGTAGAGACCAACATCAAGGGTAGGCAGGCTGGCAAGGACCACAAAGGAAAGAGACGTGCTGAAGAGTCTCAGAAGAAGGAGGTTGCTCCTCCTTAGAAGAAGCAGTCTTATGGAGATCGCCGAGGAGCTTCTTCATCTTCGTCAGCTGGGGCGAAGTGTGGGTCTTGTGGTCACTCCCATCCTGGTAGGGAGTGCTACAAGAAGACTGGTGCCTGCTCTAAGTACGGGTCGATGGAGCATAGGATTGCTCAGTGCCCTCAGGCGTCTGGTAGAGGCACCAGTTCAGACTCAGGGGCGAGGTCCGGCCAAAAGAAGCCTCAGACTCAGGCCCGAGTTTATGCTATGGTAGGAGAGCGTGATCGTGCTGGTGATCGTGTAGTCTCAAGTATTCTCCAGATCCATTCTCAGAATGTGTTTTGCCTGTTTGACTCCGGAGCTACGCACTCCTTTATCTGTTCTGATTTGTTGGGTAACCTTGGACTGACTGCCAGGCCTAGTGAGGTTGACCTGTGTGTGAATAGTCCATTAGGTGGGGTTGCCCCTTGTGTGCTGAATTCTGTGTGTAAGACTTGTCCCATAGCAGTTAGGGACAAGACTTTTTATACTAACCTCATCCTGATGTGGATGACCTGTTTTGATGTGATCTTGGGTATGGACTGGCTAGCAGAGCACCATGCCCATATAGACTGTGCAACTAGGAGAGTAGTATTTGATCTACTAGACGGGACTCGCTTTGCTTTCTCTGGGAATGCAGTTCCATGTGCGCCTGTGGTTGTGTCAGCGATGCAGGCAGCTAGCTTCTTGAGAAAGGGCTGCCAGGGATTCTTGTGTTATCTGTCAGAGGTGCGTGAGGGATCTAGCTTGGAGAGCATCCCGATCGTCAGAGAGTTTCCTAAGGTCTTCCAGGATGACGTGCCCGGACTTCCACCAGTGAGGGAGGTGGAGTTCACGATTGATCTAGCGCCAGAGACTCAGCCCATCTCTAGGGCCCCTTACCGTATGAGTCCGGCAGAGTTGAAGGAGCTGAGGGTTCAGCTGCAGGAGTTGCTAGATAAGGGCTTCATTCGCCCTAGCGTTTCGCCTTGGGGAGCGCCAGTGCTATTTGTGAAGAAGAATGATGGGACCTTCAGATTGTGCATCGACTATAGGGAGTTGAATAAGGTGACCATCAAGAACCGCTATCCCCTTCCGCGTATTGACGACCTGTTTGACCAGTTGGCGGGCGCCACAGTGTTCTCAAGATAGATCTTCATTCAGGCTACCATCAGTTGAGGATTAAGGCCGAGGATGTGCCTAAGTCCGCCTTTAGGACTCGTTATGGTCATTACGAGTTCTTAGTTATGCCGTTTGGTTTGACTAATGCTCCCTCTGTTTTTATGGATATGATGAACCAGGTTTTCAAACCCTATCTAGATCAGTTTGTGGTTGTTTTTATAGACGACATCTTGGTGTACTCCAAGAGCGCAGAGGAGCATGAGGAGCATCTGCGGATCGTTCTATAGACGTTGAAGGATCATGAGCTGTATGCTAAGCTGAAGAAGTGTGACTTCTGGCTCGACCGTGTGGTATTTTTGGGACATGTAGTCTCGAAGGACGGTATCTCGGTGGATCCCGAGAAGATTAGAGCTGTGATGGAGTGGGTGAGGCCCACGAATGTTGTTGAGATCCGTAGCTTCCTTGGGTTAGCCGGGTACTACAGGAAGTTTGTCGATGGGTTATCTAAGATTGTATCCCCGCTGACCCGTCTGTTGAGGAAGGAGATCAAGTATGAGTGGAGTGAGGCTTGCAAGCAGAGCTTCCTGGAGATTAAGAAGAGATTGACGACCACACCGATTATGACCTTGCCGTCTGGGACCGAGGGCTTCGAGGTCTTCTGTGATGCGTCCCTTAAGGGACTTGGATGTGTCTTGATGCAGCAGGGTAAGGTAGTGGCTTATGGCTCTCGGCAGCTGAAGCCCTATGAGAAGAACTACCCTACCCACGATCTGGAGTTGGCAGTTGTAGTGTTTGCACTGAAGATTTGGAGGCATTATCTGTATAGAGCGTCGTGTAAGGTTTACATGGACCACAAGAGTCTCAAGTATTTGTTCACTCAGAAGGAGCTAAACTTGAGACAGAGGAGGTGGTTGCAGCTACTTCACGACTACGACTTAGAGATCCTCTACCACCCTGGTAGGGCGAACGTGGTGGCAGATGCTTTGAGTAGGAGAGGTGCTCCGGGTGTAGCTTGTGCTTTGACAGGAGTTCAGAGGACCGCTATAGAGCTTCAGCGTATGGGTGTTGGGGTGGTCAGACCAGACGGTGCCAGTATGATAGCAGCGCTTCAGGTTCAGTCTTTGTTAGTTGACAGGATCAGAGTTGGTCAGGAGTCAGGCTCAACGTTGAGCCGAATCAGAGAGGGGTTGTCTTCATAGCAGAGTTCAGACTTCAGTATCTCCAGTGATGGTTGTCTGCGTTTTAGAGGTCGAGTGTGTGTGCCAGCTGATGCAGTTCTTCGCAGGGAGATCCTTCAGGAGGCGCATGAAGCTCCATATTTAGTTTACCCTGGAGGGGTGAAGATGTATCGGGATCTCAGGGAGTCATTTTGGTGGCCTGGGATGCAGCGTGACATCTTGGAGTTCGTGTCGAAGTGCCAGACCTGTCAGCAGGTTAAGGCTGAGCACCAGAGGCCAGCGGGTTTGCTTCAGCCCCTTCCCATTCCTGAGTGGAAGTGGGAGAGTGTGGGGATGGACTTTGTCATGGGGTTGCCTAGGACCCCTTCAGGCTGTGATGTTGTGGGGGTGATAGTTGATCGACTGACGAAGTCTTCCCATTTTCTGCCTGTGAAGAAGACTTTCAGTTTGGAGCGTTTGGCTCGTCTGTATCTCAATGAGATAGTGAGGCTGCATGGTGTGCCTACTACTATAGTTTCTGATCGTGATCCACACTTTGTTTCGAGATTCTGGCGCAGTTTGCATAAGGCCCTGGGTACGAATTTAGCTTTCAGTTCAGCCTACCATCCTCAGTCGGATGGCCAAACGGAGAGGACTAATCAGGTCCTGGAGGACATGCTTCGCGCATGTGTCCTAGATTTTGAAGGTAGCTAGGAGCAGCACGTGACTCTGATCGAGTTTGCTTACAACAATAGCTTTCAGGCAAGCATTGGTATGGCTCTGTTTGAAGCATTGTTTTGGGCCTTAATGCGATTGCTAGTTTAGAGCCTTGCATTATTAGGTAATAATACGCGGCCGGTTTGGGGGTGTTACAAATGTGGTATTCGGTTAGAGTTGATCATTGTCCTATTTGATAGCCTGGTCTCGGAAAACATTTTTGGTTGACCCAGACAAAAAGATATACCTGAAAAAATCCACACTAGTGGAAAAAAAGAATAAATGACGTATAATAATTCACAGTTAATAGACCAATCGTAATTTAACTGGTGAGACGGAGATAATTAGTTACATTTTTTATATATACTGTAATTCGTAGTGGGTCGGGTGATGAAAAGCGGGACATCAACAGACTTTAGGTTGCGGTCATATGCAAAACCGTAATTTAAAGGTTGGCGCGCGGCTTTAGATTATGATTCTCCTACAAACCATAATTTAAAGTCCGTTGACTTGCGTGTGCTCTGACTCACTAGACGATGTCGTTCTACAAATCCGTATCCATGCGTGTTCTTACTCACTATACGACGTTGTTGTATAGGTTGGCGCAAGTCTTTAGATTATGGTTTCTTATAGAACCGTAATTAAAAGTGCGACGGTATTAAAATTAGGCGCATTTTTTCCAAACTTTTAACTTTTTTGATACTGTGGAGGTACTAATTACCTATACTACCCCTGTCGATTGGACATCTTACACAACTTCTTGTGCATGTTCTTTATTCTCCTTCTGTTGTCAAGTCTAAACTATTCTTCCGCTTAAACTCACCATAGCCAGAAACTCTCTCTGCTTTAAGCCGACTGGTAAGCTTCTTCCTCTCTTCTCCCTCATTTTTCTCTACTTCTATTCTTTCATTCTAATGAAGATTCCACTGCGCAGATCGACACTTCTCTTCCACAATCTCACCAAACCCTACTTGTCGATGTCAAACTGTTTAACAGGACGAACATCGTAAGTTCTTTAAAGTTAGAGTAAATTACTCAGAACCCCCTTGAGGATTTGGGATATTACAGTTAACCCCCTTGTGTTTATCATAATTATTGGTAACCACCTCAAGTTAAGGTATCTTTGACTACGAGCCCCAAACTATAACTTTGTTATTAGAAAGTTAACTACGTGTTGATCTATCAACTTAATCACATAAATAATGTCATGCTGGACAACAAACTGCTTAATCAACATCAACTAACTATCTCTCATCCTACTTTTGATGCATTTTCGAGGCAAGGTTGACATTTTTAGGAAAATAAAACACAGATTAAGTAGTGTTTTTTGTCCAGTTTGACATTATTAATGTGATTAAGCTGATAGGTCAACACGTAGTTAACTTCCTAATAACAAAGATATAGTTTGGGGGCTCGTAGTCAAAGATACATTAATCTTGAGGTGGTTACCAGTAATTATGATAAACACAATGGGGTTAACTGTAATATCCCAAATCCTCAAGGGGGTACTGAGTAATTTACTCTTAAAGTTAATAACATAAATGAAGTGACTTTTTGGATTTTTGTTAATCTACGGTGTGGATGTGTTGTAGGAGTAGTGTTAAACCATGCACATTTCGAATGCATGCAAACTGATTGATGCATGTTCATATGCGATTTCATATGTATTGGGTTTATTTGCTCATTTGAATAGTCGATGAGTAGGGTTTGTCCGATTCTTGTACTGATATCAGTTTAATTTAACGTTCATTTTGTTATTTCAGTTCCTAATAATTAGCAGATATTTATCTCTGTATAACCTGTTGTTACATGTGAGCATATATCTCTTCTTTTTACTTTCTTATATTGTTTTGCTACATGATAGGGTCAATTGTATCCTAAGGATGATTCCATTAGCCTAGAGGCGGCGTCTGGTTCAGCGTTGCCTGATAAAAAGGAGAGTGAAAGGTAATGCATGTGTCCTTGATGTTCTTGATATTTTTTATTCTTAATCTTTCTGATTTGTTAACGTGTATGTCTTTATCATAACATTTTCTCTCAGTTCGATTTATGTAACGAAACGGTGGGAAGATGACTCACTGGTGTTGAAATTTTACATCATGCATGACCTCACCACGTCTCCGCCAACGGAGATGTTGTGCATGGAAATTATGGATGTGGTGGACCTTGAAGCTTCAAGGTCCCCACCCACATTTTATGTACCCAAACCTGTTGGTGAGGGTTGCAGCTACAAACCTGAGGACTTTGAAACGCGCAAAGCATAATATCCTAGATATTACCTTTCCACTGGAAGCATTCCCGATGAACCCCTATGAGCAATTGAGAAAGATCCTGCTGGAAGAAGAAATG
Organism: Limonium bicolor; assembly: GCA_023374045.1. Classification (NCBI taxonomy): domain Eukaryota; kingdom Viridiplantae; phylum Streptophyta; class Magnoliopsida; order Caryophyllales; family Plumbaginaceae; genus Limonium; species Limonium bicolor. Next base: position 65,841,705 of record CM041777.1, on the reverse strand, counting down.
AAGCTGCTGAGAGGGTACTAGCTGATGCTAATTCTGATGTTGACTTTGGAACAAGTTCTGAAAAAGAATATCTAATTGTTTGATAGTTTATAAGTTCTTTTAAAGACATTTAGAATTTATTGTCTAAGTTGTTAGTGTTTGAATTTTGGTTTGCTGGAGATTTGGTTGTTTGAAGACACCTTGATTTTTGTTGGAGCTGTTTTTGATGTTGTTTGGAATTCTATTAGAGTAGCTTCAGTTGGATTTTGGTTGCTGGGATTTGAATTATCTGACTATTTTGTGTGATTATAATTGAACTTTTAATTGCACGTTAATTTTCTATCTGAAAAATGTCTTTTTGAGCTGCTTTTGTTATGTTATTATGCAATTTACACTGCTATTGCAACAGGTTTGTACTTTATTTTGAAAAAAAAAGAAAATAAAAGATAAACTTTATATTACGCGCGCAAAAAATATCTTATTCCCGCGCACTCCAGGTTTGTAGCTTTTTGAGCTGCTGTTGTTATCTTTTTGAGCTACTTTTGTTATCTTTTTGAGCTGCTTTTGTAATGTCCTATTCTCGCGCGCTCCAGCGGGCTTTAGATTACGGTTTAGACGAACCATAATCTAAAGCCAGTGAGATCCTATGCCTGATTAAGGCTTTTAATAACAGTTTTTTTACTGTAATTAAAGCTTCGAGGTATAGACAACGCTGAAATAAATACAATTTAAAACCGTAAGTAGATAGGGTTTTTGACCGTGCTTAAAAGCTTCCGTTGTACTAGTGTCAGGCCGGTCGTGACACAACTTTGAGCCCGTGGACAAGCCCTACCCGACCCGATTTTAATATTACGATATATATTTTTTAAATTATAATATTAAACTTATACTTTATATAATATTTATTATATTATGTTTAAATCTATTTAAATCATATTAAATTTCTATAAAAAATAGAAAATCGGGTCAGGCACTGGCAGAACCATAAAAACTTGGGCGTAGCCCGCCTCGACAAAAATATAAAACCTGGTCTAGACATTGTGAACAACCCGATGATCCTAAAAATTTATGCAACCCGATTCACCCTCCATGATGATCACAATTAGCATGTTGACTAGATTGTTGATGTGACATATAATACATAGTTAGATTTATGTTAAACTTGAAATAGCTATAACTTGTAAAATATAAGTCCAAAAATAAAAATTTATACCATTGTTCATCAACATTCAAGCTTTTCAACGTAACAACAGTAATAAATATATTTGGACTAGATATGAAAATTTCATTCTTATATGTTTTACGAGGATATACTAAAATGACAAAATGATTCATTAAAGTATTATTATTATTATTATCATTAATATATGGTGAATCTAGTATTTTTTTCTTATAAGTTTTGGTCGGTGATAGATTATCATTGTTTATCGTCATTTTTGTTTTGTGTATTTTAATCTTATATAATGAATCAGATAGTTTCTAACGTATACATTCTGGAAATGATGATAAATTATTATTGTTTTGTGTTGTATTGTTATTGTTGTATGGTGTATTTTAAACTTTATATGGTGAATTATAAGTCTCGTATATATGTACAAATATATAAATGTAACTAATATAAAATTTAAACTTTCCAAAACATATCAATCATTAGTTTTATTTTGAGGAGCTTAAATTTATATACATATTAATGGTGTGAAGTTTTTTCATTTTAAAGATATTTTAAAAATTATAATTGTTAGAACGGTAATCTGCGGACTAGAGTGTAATCCATGGATTGATTACAGGTTGACTTCTTTGTGGTGTGATTATTGGTAGTCTAAGAGTGGTGATCAGTAGTAGTAAACAAGACAAAGAGATTTATGTTGTTCGATCTTGAATGATCTAGACCACGGGGAGTTTGTAGAGGTTTTTAGTATAATTGAAAGAGTACAAATGAGGAGAGAGAGAGAGAGAGAGAGTGAGTATTCTTGTGTTGTTATAATACATGAGACAAGGATTTCTATTTATATAGCGAAGATTGGCTGACCGGTTTGATAAAAAAAGGAAGATAGCCTGATCGGATTGCCCTCCCGGCCCGCTTCCTGTTGTTATATATATATATATATATTTCTATGTATTTCTTATAGCTTTCTTATGGGCCTTGTTAGTCTATTTAGTCATTGTATTTTATTATGTTAGATTGCTTATTCTCCAGGCATACTAGGTCTTATATATCTACAAATAGGGTTGTACCATCACTTATATTGTATTAAAGGGAATACAAATCTATTCACTTCATGGTATCAGGGTTAATTATGCATCAAGGCCCACCTCTACTCACTAAAAATGGCTTCAACAAATGGCTCTGACAACAACAACATCAATATTGATGGCCAAGCTCTTGTGGCTGCTGCCACCGCTACTGCTGCGGCATTCAAAAACCCCCCAAAAATTGATCTTCCTGTTATTCATGCATCTTATCATTTGAATGGCCAAAACTATATCATTTAGTCTAAGATGATTCATACACAACTGGAGAGCAGAGACCTCGAAGATCATATTCAGACTACTTTTCCAACGCTCGTATCTTCTCCTGCTGAAAATCCTACTAGGAAGAAAGCTGATGCGGTTATACGCTGCTGGCTTTGAGATTCAATGGAACCTAAAGTTGATAGCACATGTTTTCTCTCTAATACCGCAAAGAAGGTCTGGGATTTTGTTAAGGAGTCGTATGATTCAGCCAAGGATGATTCATATGTCTACAACCTATGGACTGACTCCAATACTACCAAACAAGGATAACAATATGTATCTAATTACACTGATAACCTACAACGGAAGTGGTATGCCCTAGATCAATATGATGAGGAAGATTGGTCATGTTCTGCTTATGTTTCCCGTCATAAGATAATCACTGATAAACAAGGAATGTATTCTCTCTTGATTGGACTGAATCAAGAATTTGACCAAGTCAGAACACAAATCCTTGGAACCCAACCTCTTTGATGCTGAATTATGTCATTGCTACCATTTAAAGAGAAGAGAGCAGACGGGTAGTGATGCTAGAGAACAAACCTGTCTCTGGCACTGTGCTTCTTACTGACGCAACGGTCAATCCCACTTCCTCACCAACTCCAGCTTTAGCTACAAGAGGACCTCCTCCAGAGCTAAACCAAGTTGATGGTGTAGTCATTGCAACCGTAAAAATCATAATATTGATAAATGCGGGAAACTTTATCCTCATCTCCATCACAATTCATGGGGTAAAGGAAGACATATGGGAGCATCAACCCATTCGGCCAACTCTGCTTCCATTAAGACGGTCTCTTCCAAATCAGCCGGTTCCACCTACATCTCCCCAGACGACTTGGTCAAACTTCAAGCCATACTGTGGTCCCACAACTCTTCAAGTTCTAACCATTGCTCACTAGCCTGCAAGGTAACTCTTCATATAATTTTTGTCTTACTGCCATGGGACGTGTTTCCTCCACATGGGTCTTAGATTTAGGTGCCACTTCTCATATGACATCTGGCACTTATCTTCTATCTAATTATCACAAGTGATTTTCTCTACAATGTATTGTAACTGCTAATGGTGCATCTAATACTACTGCTGGTCTAGGCAGTGTCACCTTCTCCGACAAAATAAAATTTCCATAGACCCTTCATGTTCCTGGCATAGCCATGAATCTAGTTTCTATTTCTAAATTTACAACTGACCTTAGCTGTTTGGCTATATTATCTCCTTCCTCTTGTATTCTATATAATCGACACTCAGGAGAGATGATTGGAACTGCTAAGCAAAGTGACGACTTGTACTACTTGAAGATACCAACGTCATCTCATCCCAAATCCCTTGCCACCACCAATTTAGCTTCCTCTATCTGGCTTCATCACAAGCGCGTTGGACATCCATCTTTTCATTTAATTATACAAATGTTTCCTTCCTTGTTCAATTATGTTGATGTTTCTAATTACTGGTGTGAGGTGTGTGAACTTTCAAAACAAACTCGTACAACTTTTTCTTTGCTCAATAAAGAAGTAGCCATCATTTTTTTATTATTCATAGTGATGTATGGAGCCCATCCCTAGTTCATAATACTTCTGGAGCTCATTGGTTTCTTATGTTCATTGATGATTGCAGATGATTCATGTGGGTATTCGTGGTGAGAGACAAAAGTGAGGTAAACATACTTATTCCCATCTCCCGTCATCTAGTTCCTACACAGTTTTCCACTCCCATTCAAAGCCTTCGCACTAATAATGCCAAAGATTACTTTAACAAAAATATTGCCTCCTTTTTTCACTCTCAAGGGATTATTCATGAATCCTCGTACCTCTATACGCCACAACAAAATGGGCTTGCAGAAAGAAAACTTTGACAACTTCAGGAAATCTTTCGGGCTCTCCTTTCCAGTCACATACACCACAAACCTATTGAGGGGAAGCCACAATTACAACATGCCATCTCATTGATAAATCGCCCGCTTGTGTTTTGCACAATAAATCACCTGCTGAATGGCTCAATCACTTCTATCCCCAAACTAGTATGACTTCTGACCTTCCCTTACGTATCTTTGGGTGCACTGTGTTTGTTCATGTTCACACATCAAACAAAGGAAAATGGATCCCCGGGCTATCAAATGTATCTTCATAGGGTACTATCCATCCCCAAAAGGATACAAATGTTACAATCCCACTACCAGGAAGACATATATCCTGCTGATGTTACTTTCCATGAGGACGATACTTATTTTTTTTACCACAAATAGATGTGCCTCCACCTATCCCAGCCATCATGCCTCCTATATACACCATTGTCCCATCATCTCCTCCCACACATCACCTCCTCCCTCTGCCCTACTAACTGTGCCTCCTACCACATCATCTCCTTCTTTGGATGCCTCCACGTTAAATGACTTGCCACCGTCACCACCTGTGCCTCCTACCACCACATCCTCTCCTTCTTCAACTGCCTCAACATCAATTAACTCATAACCACCTTAATCAAACTCCCATAAACCATTTGCACTAGTATACTCCAGGAAGATCAAGACGGTCCCGATGCTTGATGGTGTTAAATCATCCGACTCGAGTGTTGATTCTACATCCAATGCTCCATTTCCAACATTTGTTCTTCATATCACTTAAATAAAGAAGGTTAGAGCCTGTACTAAAACACCCATTTATCCTATGGCTATCCTTGTTTCCTTTGACAATATTTCTCCATCTTATGCTCTCTTCATTGAGCACCTGAATGAGATTCATATCCCTAACACTGTTTATAAGGCATTATAAAAGAGAATGGAGAGAAGCTATGCAAGAAGAACTACGAGCGATGGAAAAGAACAACACTTGGGAGATTGCTAACCAACAAGTTGACAAGCATGTTGTTGATTGCAGGTGGATCTTTATAGTAAAATACAATGCTAATGGCTCTCTAGAATGATACAAAGCTCGTCTTGTGGCAAAAGGCTACACTTAGACATATGACATTGACTATCAAGAGACCTTCACACCTGTGACCAAGCTCAATATTGTTCGTATTCTTCTCTCCCTAGCTGCTCATCATGACTGGTCACTCCACCAATTTGATGTGAAGAATGCATTCCTTAATGGTGACTTGCATGAAGAAATCTATATGCGTCTTCCACCTGGCTTTGATAAGACGTGCGATTCCACTCACGTTTGTCACCTTAAGAAATCTCTCTAGGGCTAAAACAGTCTCCTCGTGTCTGGTTTAAGTGGGAGTTTATCCTGCTTGTATATGTTGATGACGTTATTCTCACAGGAAATAATCTACAAGAGCATATACACCTTGAGAAAGAATTAAGATCCCAGTTTGAAATGAATTCTTTGGGCTCCCTGAAATACTTTATGGGCATTGAAGTTGCCCGCTCATCATGGGGCATATTCATTAGCCAACAAAAGTATATTTCAGATATCCTATAAGATACTAGAAAAGTGGATGTCCCCTGCTACATCACCTATGGATCCAAATCATAAGCTAGATCTGGCTTAAGAAGAGGAACCCAAGGTAGATGTTTCTATGTATCAGCGATTATGTGGAAAGCTTATCTATTTATTTCACACCTAGCCAGATATTGTTATGCCGTGAGTGTTCTCTGCCAATTTATGTGTGATCCGAGAAACTCACATCTAGAAGCAGCATACAAAGTTCTTCATTATCTGAAAGGTGCATCTGGCCGTGGGATCCTCTTTGAAAGAGGAAAGAAACTAACAATTGAAGCTTTCACTGATGCTGATTATGAAGATTCATTACTGACAAACAAACCACAACTACTGATTTTTCTAGGAGGAAGCCTTGTCACGTGGAGAAGCAAGAGGCTGAATGTAGTATCTCGCTCATCTGTCGAAGCTCGGTTCAGAGCTCTAGCTCTAGGACTATGTGAGCTTCTTTGGGTAAGGATCATATTGAATGATATTTGAGTCAAGTGGGAAGGCATGATGAAGCATTGTGACAATCAGTCTGCCATCAGCATTTTCCACAATTCGGTGCAATATGATCGTACAAAGCATGTCGAGATTGATCGAGACTTCATAAAATAAAAGGTTGAAGGGGGGAGACATCCAACTAAGTCACATTGCTTCTGCAGACCAAGTTGCAGATGTCTTCACCAAGCCTTTTCATAGTCTTAGGTTGCATGATCTTATCTCCAAGCTAGGAATGCAAAACATCTACAGTCCAGCTTGAGGGGAAGTGTTGTCATATATACATTTCTATGTATTTCTTATAGTTTTCTTACGGGCTTATTTACTTATAGCTCTTGTTAGACTATTTAGTCGTTGTATTTTATTATGTTATATGCTTATTCTCCAAGCATACTAGGTCTTAGATATCTATAAATAGGGTTGTACCCTCTCTTGTATTGTATCAAGGGAATACAAATCTATTCACCTCACTTCCTGTTTCCTAGTCGGATTGATGACGAGGACCATAACCACGTGGAGTAAGGTTGATGTCATTTGGGATGGGTTTATCAAGGAGGAAGCTTCCTCGTCTTGCTTGGTTCCCCTTTAACCACGAAAAGAACACACTCAATCTCGGGGTAGTTATGGTGTGTTAGGGAGGTGTGCGAGTTGGTAACCACGAGTATCTAGTTGGTAATGATGGGTTTGCCAATGAGATTGATAGGACATGATGTCAGAATCGTGGATACTGAATCATGAGTGCTATTTTGTGACGAGAGAACTTGATCGGGGATTCAACTGGTGAAACAACTGAAACCCAGGACTTTGGCTTCATATCTTAGCTTACTTCGGCCGGCTTTGAGGGTGGCAAGATCGACTTGGTGGGCTTGAAGCTTGATAACCAGGACGGGGTTCTTACGTGCGGTTGTGGGCTCCTTATCCGAATACATATAATTATAGGGAATGAAATTATTTTAATAATTGGTTAAGAAAAACTTAATTGCACCCAGACAACAATTATCATTCAATGTATTTTTCAAAGAAATACCACATAAGTAGAGCTGATCAAATGGCGGGCCAGTCCTAGAAAGATTTTTAGGCCGCCGGGCCTGTTTCTAATGTCCAGGCCCGGTTTTTTCCTGGCTCTACCGCTTCCTGACCCTTTTTTTATAAATAATAATTAAAAATTTAATTAAATAATAGAGTTATTAATAAAAGTTTAAATAAACAAGAAAATTCAACATAAAATGTTAAATAATTAATAAATTTTAAATAAAAACTTATGTATATTATATAAAATTACATTAAATATAATATTATATTATTATATATTTTTTTAAATAGTAGTATATTATTTAAATTCGAGCCGGGTTGGGCTATATTTCAAGCTTAAAATTTTACCGGAATCCGCCTAGTTTTTTATTCGAATCTAGTTTTTTAAACCCAAGTTTTTGATTTTTTTTCAGACCGGACCAGACTAGATCACCGGGCTAGGTTTGATCAGCTCTACACATGAGCATACACCTCCTTATGACTGGGACATAGGCAGCCCAGATATGGCCGTTAAAAAATAAGTAGGACAAAACGCTCTATCACTATGATAGTATACCCCAATCAGTAGCGGATCCAGAAGCTTTGTCTCGGGGGAGGCAATTTTTTTTTGATATTGTCACTCTTAGGGATGGCAACGGGTCGGTTTGGGTGGGTGATGCTCCACCGACCCGTCACCCGTTTTTCACCCGCATCATCCGACCCGACCCGTCACCCGCAACTTCATCACCCGTTACCCGCGGGTGAAACGGGTGAACCCGTCACCCGTTTATATATTTTTTTAGTAATTTTTTTTGCTTTTAACACTTTATATAAGCTTATTTTTTTATAAAATCATTCATATTTGTTCAATAATATGTACCACATCATCTAATATCAACAACATAATTAAAACATGAAGTATTAGCCAAATATTTTAAATTATCTCAACAATATGAGATAAGTATATTTTTTTATTTAATATAAGTACATACGGGTGACGGATTGGGTGAACGGGTCGGGTGACCGGGTGAAAAATCTTCACCTGACCCGACCTGTGACCCGCACCCGTTTCACCCGTCACCCGTTTTTCACCCGTTTTTTCGGGTTTTCACCCGTTTTTACGGGTTGGGTGGTCGGGTGAAACGGGTACCCGTCACCCATTGCCATCCCTAGTAACTCTTAAATATTATGTTTTTGTACTTTTTCAAAAATTTATAAAAGAACTTGACATTTTTCAAAAGTTTGGGGGGCCGGTGCCCGCCCCCCTTTGATCCACCCCTGACCCCAATGATTGTTCATCTTATTTAAAATTTCTTGTTTTTGGCATGCTTAATTAACTATTTTTTTTTTACTTGTTAAACATCTTAGTTACGAACTTTTTTACCCGTGAAGTTAAGCGGGGCCTCTTTCCTTTTCGTTATTTATCCAGCTAGACGTAATCATGTCGTCTCGGTGAGCATGTCATTCAGACATCATATGATGCTATGTCGCAATCGATAAGATTAACAAATATGAAGGCCGAAATTATATTTAATATATTACAAGCAAGAAAGCATGGTGGAATCGATGGGTATCTATTCTATTCTTCAACACTCCCGTTCCCTTGTCGTGGACCTCCCCCTTTATTCCTTTTTTTTTTTTTTCTAAAAAACTACTAGTATATTTCTAGTGTTCCTGCATTATTTCATTAGGTTACTTCAAAGGCCACCTTTTGGACATTTGAGAATATGAAAATCTAGTTGCATCTCCAGTGGTCCCCTTCAAATCACCGGCCATTTGGGCCACCACTAGATCAATCCATGGGCCCTTTCGGCGTTGGTTTGTTTCATACTGATAATCAATTTAACACCACCACCACCTGGGAATACACCAACCGCATATTTGTCGAAACCTCTGCTCTACACACGCAGAATTAAATCAATGACGATTTGCAAGTGAATTAATTGACACTGATGAGGTCACTGGTTAGTGATTACTAATTAGGTATATTTGCCTTATAAATATCGTCTAGAATTATAGTAGTAAGTTTTTCCGAAATAAATACTTGTACTAGGGCTATATATTTATAGTAATTTTTTTGTGAAGATGTACAAATGTTAATATAGTAAATGTAAACCACATGCTCACCTCAGCCCCAACTGTTGTGTTATGCATTTCAGGAACCTCACTAATTGGCATTTTTATTACAGCCAGTAGTAGGATGATGGATGAAACTATCAACGGTAGCAGCAGGAAAACGTCACCTGCTGCAATGCAATCCTACCGGTGAAGTGTCTTTGAAGTTTAAACAGTGACTGACTACGTCAAATTAAATGGAGATGATGCCTCTTCAAATTCTCAATCAGCAATAATATTGTAGTTGTAGTACTATTCCTAAAAAAAACATCACTCGTAGTAAGCAATAGTAGCAGAAATTTTCAAAAGTGATTAAAGGCCTGATAAAAAAAAGAATGAATTATAGACATAACAATAACACAGATTCACTCAATCTCTCTCTCTCTCTCTCAACAAATCCTATACTCTCGGGACGCTTGCCCTCTTTCTCTCTCTTTCCACTCTGCCTCTGTTTCTCTCTCTCACTTCCCTCCCTCTCTCTCTCACTTTCGCTCAGCCGCCGCTGTTCTATGCGCCTCCACTCTCCACCATCATCTTTCATCGACGAGGAGAATAATAATATATCGCCATTCCCTAGGGTTTTTGAACCCCCTACCACGCGCATTAAACAACCCAAAATTCTTATTAGGGTTTTTGCAGAGCTGGATTCGCCTTCGTTGTACAGTCAAATCTCTATGCACCGGTGGTTTACTGGCTTCGTTGATTGATTCCTTTTCTCCGAAGAATGTCCCCCTTGTCCAGCTAAGATCAATCTTCTCATAATTTGTTCAAGATAGAGAACCCTCAAAAACAATAATAAAAGAATAAATCGACGTGTGTGTGTGGTACTTTGATCAGTTTATCTGGAAGGGGATTAGGGTACTGAGGAGGTTGATAAGGTGAAATCCTCAGTTCATTCATCTGTGGGATTCCTGTACATAGTTCTATTTCAGGGGGCGGTACTGGTGGGGAGCTGATTGGATTGTGAGGGGTTTTATTTGGATGGCATTGGGAGATTTAATGGCTTCTAGGTTTTCCAATTCTTCGGCTGTGGTATCTATTCAGTCTGGGGAGACTTCTGATTGCTCTGTTAGGGAGGAGGTTATTGAGTTCCGAAGGGATGTGGAAACTGCCTCTACCAGTAGTACTGCTATCTTTGGCAATGCACCCGCAACTACCAGCATGGCTTATTTGTCTCAAACTGTCGTTTTGTGTGAGCTTCGTCATGAAGCCTTTGAAGTTGTGTGCTTGCTGGACCGGCTGAGAGTGGTTTGGTCTCCAAGTGGCGACCAAAGGATCGAGTAAGCTGTTTCATCCTCTGTATCTTAAAAATTATATGATATTCTCTTTTCTTCTCACTCGCGATGTATACATCTTAGCTAAAGAGTGATTTAGTTTGAGCAGTGCTGTTGCTGAATTTGATAACATTTCCCCGAACCTTGAGCTCCGATTGAATTACTCGCCTGGGATATTACCATAGTCTCTTTGACACGAGACTGGCACAGTGATTACCTTTGAGCTCCGATTGAATTTACCTGTTTAATACATTCGAATCTCTTGCTTGAGATACATGATATCAGATAATATAAGTTGTAATAGCGAGTAACTTACCCTATTAGGGTTATACATTAGGGCAGGGGAGAAGAGGTGTGATTTGAATTGACAACTTATATTGTTTAGTCTAGCATTTAGCTAAGCGTCAGGTTTAATCTTGCACAGAAACATGTATGGGGATTGGGTTGCTCCGGCCGTCTGTCTTCCTTCTTGAACTCAATTCATGATATCTTTTGACTTCACTATTCCAAATATCATAGTTGCTCTTGTTATCATATTTTTTGGATTCCCTGATGAGAAACTGAGTGGTTTGTCGACTGATAGAGAGGAATCTTGAGAGCAGTTTTGATGAAATGATGAAAACTGGAAGGAAATTTTGGGAAGCTGAAAGATAAGGCATGAAGAATTAGGAACGCTCATTTTCGACTTATTCTAGTTAAGAATGCCTAATCTCAACTGTCAACATGGCTGAAATCTGATTTGAAGCGTGCCATGCTGTCTAATAGTGTCATTATTGAGAACTGAGTTGAAAAGTTTGCTGAAGAAGTTGACCTGAAGTGGTTATCGTGGTGATGAAGAAAGAAGCTTTTGGTACCAAAGAAAGGAATAAAAAAGCTGTGTAAGAAGTGATTAATGAGGAAGACAAAGAATACCGCCACCTGGAACACCTTGCTTAAGTAAAGTAGGGTTAAGCCACTGCTATAGTAAGGCAATGGGTGATGCTCTTAGGCTGGAGTTTTGATTCAAAGTTGGATGAATTGCCTGCTTAATAAATCTGAGTAGGCCATCTAAACAATAGTGGGCTGAAATGTTTTCACGTATGTGGGATGTTAACTAGCTGAAGCTAGACTATTTAATTAGGTGCCTTTATGGCGTTTTGGTCCGAAAGAAATTGAATAATTTCCAAACCATCACATATTAATCTAAAATCTGCCAAGATTTTGGGAGCCAATTTGCGCTTAGGGGCGTATAGGATTGGATGAATATGAAGTGGGCCTCTGTGCTTAAAGCTGAGTTATGTTCATCATGTGAATGAATTGCCAAATTTGTTCATCACCACATAATGAATTATTGCTGTTCCAAACCTGGTATATGGGAGTGCATGCATAACATGACCGAAGCGGAACACAATACAACAAACATCCCAGTCTTTATTCCTAAAACAATTGGGTCGACTAACATGAACTAGTATATGAAGTTGGTTACAGCCATAACCACCAAAGATAGAAGACACAAAGGAGCTGAAAATCAATACAATATCTCACATAGTCCACCACTTGAATAATTCATCTCTATTATGCCTTCTCTAAAGACATTCTCTTACCTATCCCGAGTAGCCACGTGTCCTTCTCAACTACTCTAGCCCATTTGTTGTCGGTTTTCCTCTCCCACTCCTCTCTCCCTTTTCTCCCCACACATCAATCTCAATAAATGGTGCCTCACTCAGTTTCCTTCTCACATGGCCTAAGCACCACAAATGAGATTGACGCATCTTATTTTCAAAAGATGTTACTCCCACCTTTTATCTGATGTCTCATTCATGATATGGTCTTTCCTAGTATGCCCACCCATCCAACATAGATGGACAAATCATATGGAGAAATTCACTGACAGAATGAAATTTAGGTATGAAATAGAGTGTGGCTGGCGCTTGTCTAAGGACACTGATAATGTGCAACAAATATATATATATATATATATATATATATATATATATATAGAGAGAGAGAGAGAGGAGAGAGAGAGAGAGAGAGAGAGAGAGAGAGAGAGAGTGTTCCAAAGGATCTAATTAGTGCAGCCTTCTTATATGGAATGGACAGATGGGTTACTAAACAGAGAATTCTTGAATGTCTCGAAGGTGACAAGGTATGGATATGTAAGAAGAGAGTGCTTCATTCCAGTGAGAACAAAAGCATTACATCTAATTATGGAAAGTTAGAGATGAGGAAGATATGGAATTTTGGTGGGTGAGAATTGAGCCTAATCTCGAGCGAGCAACGGGATAGTGTCGGTCTGGTCAAAGCATGGATCATGGACTTCTTGGATTAACCCAAGCCAGATTGGTCTTTTAAAAGAGCTTGACACTTGTTCATTAGTTCTTCTAATTTTAACCCAGAGTTGGACTATTGTGGTGCTCCGGTTCTCTGCTTCTTGGTTTTAAAATGCGTGAGGCGGCCCGAGGCGATGAGGGTTCAGGGGTGAGGCGAGATGCGTGAAGCGATGAGGCGAACGCATCACGCCGTTGAGGCGACGGAGGAGGATGCTTGTTGAATACGTGTGGGGATGGTGGTGGGGGGGGACCGATTGGTGACACTGGGAGGAGGAGAAAAGAACAGAAAAAAAGGAAAGAGGAAGCTGGAATGAGGAAGAGGAAAGGAGTACGGGAAAAAATATGGGAAAGTGGGTAGATTTTATGAAAAAAAGAACTTCCCAACTTACCAAAATGATGTGTTTTGATTAGTGGAAGTAAAGAAAAAAAAAGGAAAGTAAAAAAAAACCTACGACTGCTTCATTTTCTTCCTTGCGCGACGGTTTCTACATCTTCCTCATGAAGATCTCTGCATCTTCTTCCTCACGCCTCAGGTGACGCCTCGCTCACCTCAACTCCGCCTCGCCCATCTCACTCTGCCTCACACCGCCTCTTCACCTGCGTTCGCCTTGCCACACTGGAGGCGACATACCCATCGCCTTGCGCCGGTAGGGCATCAGGCGTGCCTGAGGCGCTTTTTTTAAAACTAAGCTCTGCTTATAGCCAATTAGTTTGATTTATTGAAAATTTTTTGATAGAAAAAAAAATTCTTCCTATTTACTTTTCCATCATTAATTTTCTAAGAACCTGCTCCATTGGTGGTTTGGAGTCATTTTGAAGCCCTTTCCTGGCAAACACTATTTAGCTTGGCCTTGGTTCGGCCAGTCTATAATAGGACCACTGTCTCATTGGTTTGGTCTGAGCTGGCAAGACCTTGCGAAATTATTGAACCACTTTGCTTGCTTTTATGTTAATCTAAGATTTTATTTTCTGTCACTTATTGGTTCTGTCCTCATTTACTGTTTACTGTACATGTTTCTTGTTAAGACCATGGCTGCATCTGTCACCCCTCCCTAACTCTATTTCTAGTGCAATGCTTACCCGTCTTCAAAGGGGAAGTGGCCAAGCCCTAAGCAGTGTACCCATTGTAATGTGTTGGGTGTGTATTAATATGATACTGCTACGATTATGTGCTGCTATATGTGGTCATTTCTCAGTTAATCATTGTTAAAGTCCGTTAATCTACAATTGCTTTATATTTGTCATGTCATCTGACCTTTCGATTAATTCTCTTTTGCCTTAACCCTGCAGATGAAGACTGGAATGGTAGCTCTAGTTTTATGTTTAAATATTACTGTTGATCCTCCTGATGTAATTAAGATATCACCCTGTGCCAGGATGGAGTGTTGGATAGGTATGGTCGTCATTCTGTGGTTGCATCTTTTATTTTTTCTGATTGAGCTTTTAGAAATGTGCTTTTAGCTCTATTGTGAATGGTAAATTTTTTTTTTTGCCATCAATACAAGTTCTAATGGACCCTCCATAGACTTTTTGGAATGATTGAGATCAGCTTTATATGGTGCTTCTTGCTTGAGTTCTTCTCTATGTTTTTATGT